>JAIPRK010000054.1:13454-511906 GCA_025469195.1 Chaitophorus viminalis | reverse complement strand
TGTGTGTGTGTGTGTGTGTGTGTGTGTGTGTGTGTGTGTGTGTGTGTGTGTGTGTGTGTGTGTGTGTGTGTGTGTGTGTGTGTGTGTGTGTGTGTGTGTGTGTGTGTGTGTGTGTGTGTATGTGTATATGCATATTAGAGGGGAGGAACTTTGTAATCTGCAGAACTTTCTGCGGTAAAACTTCTGCAGCACCCCATCGGTATTGTCTTTCCCCGTTCTCACATCACCACCTGAAACGTCATCAACACTATCAACCCAACCGACTGCGACGACTAGCGTGGACGTATATAATACAATAATAATAATAATAATAATAATAATATAATCATTTTACAAAAGGGATAAGGTACGCGCGGTACAACCAGTTACCCGGTAAACGGCATGCATCTGCAGCGTCGCAGCCCGGTCGTGTATTCGATCGATAATGAAACATTGCGCGCGAACTGTGTACCTATATACGTTTAACGAAACACGGACATACGCACGTAAATCTTTTGGACTCATAGTAGTCCATCTTCGTTGAGAATAAAAGGCGCAAAACACTATTATTGCAGTTTTCCGGGTTGACGTGCGATCACAACGGTTTCGATCAAAACCGTTTTCGTTTCATTCTCCACCTTATAACTTCCGTTCTCTGAATTAATTAAAAATTTCCTGCTTTACAATTTATATTATACGAATTGAATAAAAAATAGGGTAAACACCTATTTACAGAGATCAATTTTTCGGAGAAACACCGTAAGACTCGGAGAAATCTCGTTTGACTTCTTGCAGTACCTATTTGGATTCGTTGATTCGTGTATTTTGTATAATCGAACTTCGCTCGACGACGCACAGGAATCGAATATAATATATTATTATTACACCGGAGTCCGCTGATGATCATTAGTTGTGTAATAATATTATAACTACCATTGTATGCAATCTTGGTATTATTCATCAACCATGGCGTTCAAGAGAAGATTGTATACTATTTTTATGTTAAAATAAATATTATTTCCATAATCTGTTCATGTTTATTTTTCCTTCAACATTAAAAAAAAACTACCTAGATGATTTAGAAAGAATACCTGTTTAAAGGTCTTTCTTAGATCGTATTCACAGAATATTTTGGGTGATTTAATGTTTTGAAAAGAACATGAATATAGCTTTTTCTTACAAATTCACAGAACGTTAGTTGCATAGAACCAAAAGTACATACCATAGATATTATCAACTCCCCGTTATAGTTTTTGTAACTTTGACTTACATTTTGAATGGGGAAATGATAAATTACGATTTTACGGACGGACGGTTACATGCTGTTTTAACGGCGTAGTGTTACGTCTTTCAGTACATGCTATACATGTGCATTTATTTCTCAGATGAACGGTGCACTTGCAAATTGAATTGCACAATTATTATATTCGTACTCACCTAAGTACTAGCTTTCACCGTTCTGTCTCTCTGGTCTCTCAGTGATGAAATCAATCAGTACTTACGGTTATATTTATTTTTTACGTAACGCACGTAGTATGTAAAAATTGGAGTAAAGTCGTGAGTAAAGTCGAGAGTCATGGACAGTCGCAGCTTGAACACCAATCGAAATATCGACAATTTACTCTACATTTATATAACAATAATAATGCAAAAAATAATACCCTAATGCGTTTATATATATATATATATATATCAAATATCTACAATAAAACATATTCCTTATTCCTTGTAACGGATGCGCTATGACGCGAAAACCTTACCACGGGAAATTAACATTGTCTTGTTTCAATAATACCTCATAAAATGACCTCTTTAAAGCGGGACTTTTATCAATCATAAATGGAAACCTTATCGTTACATAAAAAAAAAAAATCGTCATCATTTTTTCTTCATTTAATCTTGTAGGTAGTATTAGGATATAGAAGCTGGAAGCCTGGAAACGAATTCAAACTCAATATAACGAGTAAAAAGTTTTTACTAAAACCCTTGTCGATATAAAAATTTATGTTTTTTAATTTAATTGCTTGCACGTGATGCCGTTAAGTAAATAATATTAAATATAGCACGCTATATGGTCGGTGCAAATCATATTATTACCATTGCCTGGTCGAGTGATCATCGGGATATATATAAGCACGTTTATGACAATGACGTCGACCCGGACGGCGACGGTTGTTCGAATTGAAACATCTGCATTTTAACGGATGTCAAACACTAAAAGCTAACGAGATAAGTTTAGAATAGAGTAGCACGTTGTTATAACATCGGTGAGTGAAGGAACGAAAAAAAAAATAATAATAATAATAATAATAAATATCTACGTGCCATTTGTCCGGAAACTTTTGAATACAACTACCCATCGTTGTTCGTTGTACACGACCCGCCGCCGTTACATCGTTATCATTTTTTGAAAAAAGAAAACCACGAGTTACGACCGACGAAAACGAATCTATTAAATCATATTTAATGGACGCAGTCTCACCTGGAGCCACGCATAGTGGATATAACTTCCACCCACACCGTCACCATTGCATAAGACAAAGTTTCGTATTCCGTTAACGTACTGATTCTGCAACGTTTATATATAATATAGTGCTCCACATTCCGCAATACGATTTACGGTATAGGCACTCTTTGTCAAATTTTATATCTTTTATTCGGTGTGCGAATAGGAACAATCAAAGTATGGACGAAAGTTATTGCTAAAAAAAATACTTCTGTTATACATATATTGAACTGGTATTGTAGTAACCTCGGAAATTAAAAAAAAATCAAGTGTAGTTTAATAATATTGTAATATATGATACACTCGTCGTTATAAAATGTACCTATAATTTATAATACATGCGGTATAATATGCTGAGTTGTCACGTGACTGTGTAATAATATTAAATGATACTTTGTAGTACATACTATCACCTATATTATACAAAACCACGTGGAGTGTTCGCGTACAGATAATGAAGTGTGTATAAAAAATAACATATTTTATTAATCAAATCAATACGTTTTCACGTGTGGAACGAGATATACATACAATTTTATTTTTTTTCATTTAAAACCCGAAAATTTTATACAATATTTATAAATATTTTATAATTACTATAAATAATTGGACTTCGATGTGTGGCAAATAATCCGGAAAAACAAAATAAAAGAAATCCTCGTTGAAAACTGTTCCACATTTTTGGTATATAAATATTAACACGACATTGTATAATATTTTTTGTTTATATTATATTTTAGGGTGTGGCTGCGGTGAAGGTATGGTTTTCTGAAAACTTTTCCCCAAGTGCATGCGATGTACTACCTACGGCGATAACTAGCGACAATTCAAGGAAAATATTAGATCCTTAGAAAACATTTTATAATAATATAATAATAGTATATGTATTGGGTGGCGTGCCTACGGCCGTTTTAAGTGCTCTCGTGCGACGCGTTTTCAATGAGAAGTGGTTTGTGTATACTGGTACCACGTGACTATTGCTGCGGTCTCTCGATCCCTATAATACCGTCCGAAAACCACGACAACAGCTACGAGGGAAAAACGGTTTTAAGGAAGGAAATGTATTTTCTGATTTTTGACCTGGGTGTGTGTGTGTGTGTGTGTGTGTGTTTACAGTTCTTCGTACATGCACGCATAATGCATTGAACAAAATATTCATTTAGACGTGTGGAACTGTTGAAGAGGGAAATAGGTGTTCAATGGAAATCACGTGGACGGTTTATTCGGAGAAAGGACTACATACTGGACTACTATTAGCGAAATCTTTGTTGGGCGGGTTACTTACAGAATGCATTTAGATACGGATCGGAGTATGTTACGCGTATGTAGTCGTGATTGAAAAAAAAATAAAAATCTACAATATGTTACTCTAGTCGTCGAGTGTACTATAGTGCGTTTCACGAAATTAGAGAATTGACTGTGGCGCGCCTGGTGATATATCATCAATAGGGCTACTCAACATCTGCACTCAAAAGCGCGCATAAATTGAACTGTATACAGAGCCAAGCATATCGAGTGGACGATAGAGTATACAATTTTATGTACCAATGATTATTTGTTATTATTTTCATGACAAAATAATGATACCATATTAGCGATAACAACATTGACTTGCTCTCGTGTTTATTGTGTACTCTGATTATTACTCCGATTGTATCCGATTCAATCGCGATTCTTAATTAATCAGTGTAACCAGTTCCGATATCGTTTTTGTTTTTACAGTGATTATTTTACCGATTATCGTTAGCCCCCGATATTTGAAAACTATAGTGTTTATTATTTTGTAATAATGGCTCAACGTGTTGATATTCATTCACAAACAAAAAATACAATTTTTAATGTTAATAATTATTTTAAAAAGTTGTCAAATGACAATGTGAATATCGAAGTTACCAAATATTTTCGTCAGACTCAACAAATTACTGCTGATGCTTGTTGAGTCAGCCTTAGTACGGTCAAAAGAATTACGACTAAAGATATCAAATCTTCTGTAAATGCAGTACCAGAGGACGGTACTTCGATTCCTTTATTCACCTCTCCGCGAAAAAAAATACAAGCGAGCAAAGTATGCAACAGATATAGATGATTTTGATGCGGATATTGTACGGAGAACTGTCCATGAGTTCTACGATAATTGTGAGTACCCGACATCAACCAAAATCCTTAGTAAGTACCAAGAAAAAAATGAATACAAAGGATCCAAGACATGTGGTGAATTTTAAAGTCCTTACATTTTAAATATAAGAAATGCAATAACGGTAGAAAATTCCTTATGGAGAGAAATGATATTGTCGCAATGCATGTTAAGTTCTTAAGAACTATACATGACTTACGTCACAATAAGGACACTCGTTCTATAATTTATTTAGATGAGACCTGGGTAAATCAAAACCACACTCGCGGGTACATATAGCAGAATGAAGACAACTCGGAAGGCTTGAATGTACCTACTGAAAAAGGGAAACGATTAATTATCTACCATGCTGGGTCAAGTTCATTTGGATTTGTAGCAGGTTCAACATTAGTGTTCTGTTGTCAATCTGGCTCGAATATAGATTACCACATCCAAATTAAATCAACAATATTTAAAGAATGGTTTATTCAGATGATGAAGAATTTGGAAGAACCATGCATGATCGTGATAGACAACGCGTCGTACTACTCTACAACATCAGAAAATTATCCGAAGTCCAATTCTAGAAAAGCGGATATCCAACAATGGCTTGCCAATAAAGGTGTAGAATTTTCTCCACTTGAAAATTTATGTGAGTTATGGGAACGGGTTAAAGATGTAACCCCTAGAGAAAAAAAATATGAGCTCGATGAGATAGCATTACAAATGGGACATTCGGTAGTACGATTGCCACCGTACCATTGTCAGTATAACCCCATCGAGCTTATATGGGCTCAAATTAAAAATAAAGTGGCAGAATTAAACACCACATTTAAAATTAATGATGTAGAAAAACTTGTCAATGAAATCATAGATTCAGTTACAGTTGAAGATTGGAAGCGTTGTGTCGAGCACTGCGAAAAATTGCAAGACTCATATTTCATTAAGGAAGGTTTACGGGACGAGATCTTAGAACCGATCATTATGACCATAAACCCAGACGAAAGCAGTGATGAAAGTGACGATGACGAAGACTTCTAATTTTTTTATTTGCATGCACTTTATTTTAATTTGTTATTTTACCTTTGTACAGATTTTTTTTTTTAATATTGTTAACACCTGAAAAAATTAATAAAATTTGTATTTTTATGCTATACATATTTGTGTAATATAAACTTATTTGTGTTTAATTAATAACTATTATTTTTAATTTTTTTCGTTAATGTATAAAGAAAAAAATCAGTATCAAAAAGGTATGTTTAATTTCAAATTAACCGCGCTTTTGCAAAGTTTAAATGACACTGAAATTCAAATTTTTGACCACCTGGCGCGCCACAGTCGAGTCTCTAATTTCGTGAAACGCACTATAATATATCTCATTAGTTGCAATGGCAAATAGTTGCGTCTTCAACAGTTTATATGATATTTACCTGTAGCATAAATCCAACTATGTCAAAGAATATAATGTGTTAGTTAAACAACCGCAATTTATCTATTTTTAATTATTTACATTTATATATGAGCGCTACCTATATAACATACTGATCATCGGATATCATTTCGAGTATAAGAATGTACAATACGTACGAGATAATGCGTTTTAAGTAAAAATACAAATCGGACGATCCGGACATCATTAGCTTTGTTTTTGAAAAATGTACGGAAAACAATATCGATAGGATGTGCAGATAGTAGGCAATTTGTGTGTACCTCTTTTCGGTTACATAATAATGACGCCGGTGGCAATGGATCCAATATATTGATGTGACCGGAAAGTAAAATTGTTCACAAAGGCGATACAGTCATACTTTTTATTCGATTTACCATTTCCGTAAAGGTATAAATAAATATTAAGTATACACATACAATACTAATTTGGGTTGTTTCAATAATTGTCTGTTACTATCAGTTTATTCGACCAAAATATGTATCAATGTTAGATTTACATTCATTAATCGTAATCAACCGCAGTTTGGACGAATGTGATAATTACGTTTGTGGCCTTTCCCACATACGTTACATATTATAGTGGAATATCGTGTATTGGTTCTAAACAATACAGGTATATCTTTTATTACTTTATAGATCGATGCGATGTCCGAGAAATCAGAAAAACGTGGCCTCGATCTATCTGTAATATTTTAAGGTCAGCGCACCATATATCCTTGTTTTATTGCCGCGCACACGGTTTAATATCACAAAATTATTGTACGTATACGACCGTCGGTTGATTGGGCGTTTATACGATCCATTGGCGAATAATATTTTAAGAACGATGCGATAAAAATGAAAACCGACTGCTGTAATAATATTATATATTATTCCTTAAAAATAACAAAACAAAAACCTCTTCCAGTGCGTAATGGCTCCATTTTGTCGTGAACAATAATAATGTGCATTTTTATTTTTTTTTCTTATATTAATTTTATATTTCACTTCAGCACGATTCGATGAACAGCTAGGGCGGGAACTTTGCGAGAATAATAATACGCGTTTTATACCCGACGAAAAACGGCCTTGGGCGGTGGCGTTTTTATGCGTAGGTATATCTCATCGAAAAGATTCTATCGCAAAGGTCGGTTAACGATGCAAAAAAGTGAAGAGAGAAAAAAACGAGATCGAGCTTTCCAATTTTCGAGATGAGAACGCGTTTTACCCACGTCGTCGTCCTGTACTAAACGAGTACTCGACGAAAAACACGCGAGCTCCGCGTATAGTCCTTACCGCAACGTTTTTTTTTCCTTTTCATCCCTCTTTTCCCCCTCCGTTTGAGGGTACCGATTATATTATACATATTATAACACTACCCGTTCTTTTTTTTTTTTATCACAATTGCAACAATAATATATTAAAGGTACAACTGCACATTCTGGGGTGCGTATCGCTTATAATAATAAAATAATAACAATAATAATAATAATATGCGTGGACCGATCGATGTTATTTTGTTACTAATTTGTGCTGGGTATGTAGTGTATTTTTTTCCTAGGTGTTTCAATCGATTCTTATGCGACAGACGTAGCCGTGTCGACGTGTCGTGTGTTAGGATTTCTCTTGGGCAACGGTTTCGCGACGTAATGAGATTTTCGCAAGTGGTAAGGTTCCTCGACGAGATATCCATTTTGAACGTTAATATACTATATACTATGTATTATATCTTAATCGGTTCGCGTTGTAGCGCAAACATCCGACAGCAAACATATTATTACAAATGTAACGAAATCATTTTAAACAGTTGAAATAGAATATAATCCGAGTAGATACTATTCAAACGGTTAAGATTAAGATTGATAATAGCATTATAAATGATTATTAAAATTGATTCTCTGCCTCCATGTTTTTCAATTAAATTTAACTGAATTTAACTAATTTGCAACGAGAGGATTTATGAAGGTAATATTATTAATTTTCCTATATTAAACGAAGGTTATAACATTTATTTTTACACCGATCGCAACTCGTATCCCGTTACGATCATCATCATTCCCCAAATGAATTGGTGCAAACTACAATATTTTATTTTATATGCAAATAATTAAAATAATATAAAAATAATAAAAAATGCACGAAATAAAAATTACTTATTGTAGTGTAAAATAATAAAAATCATCAAACGAAAAAACCACAACACATGGAGCACGTTAGTATTAAATTTGTTTTTAAATAACAATATTAAAATAGTGTGTATAAAATTACTAAAAAGAATTTTCAAGTTAGTTTATACTACTTTAATTGATTTTTTCCATGGTTAATTTATTTATGTATGAAATAATTATAATCATGGTATTTAACATTTGTTAATTACATCTGGTTAATGCGTTAAATAAAAATAATACCGTTTACTTTTTATTTCCAATTGTATTTTTAATATCATACGCACCGCATCTTACACAAATTATCTACCTCATTGGGTAGTAGTGATTGTGAAATTGAATATCATCATAACAATTACCACCAGCTCAAAATTATTTAGAATTATTTCTTAATTGCATAACAAACACAAAATATATAGTTTTTCTTTAAACACGAAAAAAAATTGAATGTCGTAACTGAGTATAATCTGTCCGTCCGATACCGTTATGCTCCATAGCCAATAATAATGTATAAAGGCTGTAGGCATATAAAAGGGACGTGAACAACTGCAAATTTCGATCTTGGTGAATTCCGAAAAAATATTGTATACATATTGACGATTTTAATGTTATAAATATATTGATGCTTTTATATACTAAGTTAGTATTATGCATTTTTTATAATATTTTAATTAAAAAAAAAAAAAAATGGAACAAATATTTAAGCTTTTTTTTTTGTTAGGAATCATTTTTGAAATGGGTTAGTAATACTAACTAATACTAACTAATTATACTACTAACATACTAATTAAAATATTGTAAAAATGCATGAGGAGACACAGATCATTTTATTCACTTTAAGTTCGATAATAAGTCGGATTACTTTAATATTGAAGCTAAAAACAAAAAAATTAGTTCGTTGTATGAAAGAAATAATAAATGCGGGTGTGACGTTCTCTTAAATAAATGTATGTAAAATTTTAGGCTAATGACATTTTATAAGACTTCCCCTCAAGAAAGAAAAAAAAAACCTCGTACCTTTCTTGGTATTTCACAAAAAAAGATATTTTCAACACTAAGGCTCGTAGTTATTCAATAAAGGTTACCCAACGTTTGATGCAATATTATTTTTTGGTACAATCATTGGTTCGATGTAAGTGAGAAGCGTATCGCATATATAATATTACACTTTTCTTACACGGTTATTTACTTATTTCACCACGAGGTTCGGATGAGATTTGATCTGCGCACGTGTGTTCGTTGTTTTCCGAGCTGCGAACTGTTTTTTTCTCTTTTCATGTTCAATATAAACGAACACATACAACACACACCCACTCTAACGTTTTCATTTTCTTCGACATGTATGGCAAGTAACGTTCAATTACTCGATGGAGTGCAACGACGACCATTTATAAACGAGGGAATAATCCCCAGATTATTGAGCCGGTAGAACGAGGCCAACAGCCGCAATTTAATCTTGGCAATTGGCTTAAGCTCGCAGTGTCCGTTTGAACGATGACTCATTTACAGAAAACTCCAGGAAATCCCGAAGGGACCCCATATCATTTTCCGTATTTTCTTTTTCATTTCATTTTTATTTATTTATATTTTATTAGTCTCCGTCAGCTCTTATTACGTCCTCCCGTCAATGCGAACTCGATATTTATCACGGAAACACCGCCGAAAACTATTTAATTTTGTCCACGATGTTCTTATATATCTACTTAACGGAATAAAAAATAAGCATTGATAAGATCCGTCCAACAATGATACTTTATTTGTCGACTGATTTTTATCATTTTTGATTATGACCCTATTGTAATCTATTGTGTATATTTTGTCTTGTTCAACTGTTAACGAGTAAGCAAACGCCTGTTCATATAATTTTATCTGGTTTTCCGATTTAAGTTTTTACTGTATTTAATACTTCAGAAAATATTTTATTTTTATCATTTTTTTCCTTTAAACAAGCTTTTGAAGTCATTCATTTTTCTACATTCATTTAATTCACATAAATATTGTATTTATTATAATATACCCGTATGAGTGTTCAAAATGCATTACAAAAGCAATGCACTGTATTAGGATTATTTACCAAACAAATTTTGATATAATTTATGAGATACCTTTAAAAATATACTATACAACAATGATATGAGTCTCTCTCATGTACGACATTATTTTTGAGTTGAATTTGTCGTGTTTTTGATGAAAACAATGAACACGATGGTAGTATT
Source organism: Chaitophorus viminalis (assembly GCA_025469195.1). Classification (NCBI taxonomy): domain Eukaryota; kingdom Metazoa; phylum Arthropoda; class Insecta; order Hemiptera; family Aphididae; genus Chaitophorus; species Chaitophorus viminalis. The sequence goes on along the minus strand of JAIPRK010000054.1, from coordinate 501,499 downwards.
ATTTCTGGTGAATCATACAAATATAAGTTTTGTAAAACGTCTTAAATCGAGTAGACACGTTGCGCATTGAAATTAATACATTCGTAATAATGTTATAAAGTTTGCAAGATAAGTTTTATCATACAACTTTGTTGTTTCACAGTGATCTGACGAATAGTTGGAAAATGTGCCATGTCGATTTGAAATAATTTATAAATAGAATAATCCATTGCAATAGTTTAATAAATAACGTAAAAATAAAAATGAAAAACTAGGAAGTAATAGTAGGTGAATTTTTCAAAATGCTTTTTCATGTAATGACTGTAAGTATTTATTTGTATGTATAGATAAATATTGACATCATAAAATTACTTTATGTGCAATACAATTTTAACTTTAATTAAAAAAATAAAATAAAAATTGAATTTTATACATGAAATCAGTGACAGAAATAGGATAAATTGGATCCAGACTTAAAAAGAGTTATTATTTTCTTTAAGCTGTTAAAGAATAAAATCCATTGCACAAGTATCGCGCATTACCAAAGAAACAAATAGATAAAACGAAAGTCCAAAATGAAAAATCACATTCGAAAATAAATCTGTTATAATACTTTTATTGCAGACATCGAACTAAAAGTATTCCATCGTTATAATAAAATGTTATACCCCTTGTTGACATTAAAATACAAACGTGTATACTCATATATTTTCTTATAATAATAAGTCATTAAAGTCCTCATCACTGATATTTGTCATTATGTTCTGTGGTTCTGTCAAAATGGATTTGTATATTTTCATATTTCTACCCGAGTCCTCGGAGTAATTGTTATTCTTTCATTGTTGATATCTAGTATTTACAGAAAATTTCGCACTAATGGTTCGTTTATCATAATATACATATGTTTGGAGTTTGGATAAAATAGCTATTATCCTCCTTATATCTTTAAATAATATAGGTACTATTCCCCAAATAAAAATTTTTAAATCATTTTAATAATTAACAAATCATTATATTACAGTTGTCCGACGGCATATATTAAAATATAATATCCGCACTCCTAAAAAACAATTACAATATTCATTGAGCGTTTGAACCTAAAATTTTTAAACCATTACCACCGCAGTCTGTACTACTGTTTCGATGAATAAAACCCACATCGATGATGAAAATATAAATTAAATTACGAAATAAATAAGCATATAGGTATAATATCAAATCGGAGTAATATAATGTAAGATAAAAATTATGAATCCACGGCAGTTTGATAAGAAGAATAATAATGTGAATTTTGTGCATATATTTTTCCGCGACGTGACGCGGTTCACTTTTGAAAAGTAAAATATCACCTTGTATTCTTTAATGGTGTGATGTGAAACTTTTTATTTAAGTGTAATGGCTACTGTGTTCGCATATATATATATATATATATATATATATATACATCTACATGTGTTATACTACTACTACTATTACCTATGTATAAAACTTTATATAATGCATTTTTCTTTGAAACTTATCCCAAGGCAGAAAAGTGATCGGAATAAATAATATTTTTTGTAAAAATAGATAATATCGGTGGAAAAAATTGTTTACATGCACTATTTCTTAGAACTTTACGTATAATTATAATATATATATATATATATATATATATATGTATTATATAAGGATACAGAATGTATTCAGAACTGCAGTAGCGAACAATGCCGTTATTTATTTATCTCTTAGGTATTGTTTTTTTTTTCCCCGTAGTGTTTTTTGCATAGTCGTATTCACCTGCCGGCATCGCCACCGCCGCCGTACAGTGTCGAGACGTTTAAGATAAAACTGTGTACATTTTTTTTATTATTTTTTACGTCAGTTTTATACTTTTTTCCTGGCAAAGGCTGAACAATTTTTTATTATTACTTTTATCTTCAAAGCGATAGCCCTTAATGGCTTACGATGCTGTTTATTTAAAATTTTCACTTTCATTTAATAATAATATGAAACCGACCGATCAGTACAGCGATGCGCTGACGCAAAATGCTGTATCGTATTGAAATACATAGGTACATTATTGTTACGTTTATGTATAGTTATAAACTACTTTTGAGCAGAAGAATAAACTGTGGAAAAAATTTCAATACTCATACGGCATACGTTATATACTTACATATAATTCTACAAAATGTATTATATTTACGACAGACAATACAATTTTAATTGTTGCATTTAGATATAATAAATGTACAAATAATGTTTAAACAATCAATGTCTATTTTTCTGAACGCTGCTGGTAGTCGCCATGAAAAAAAATCTATAATATAATATTATAGTCGTGTAAAATCATCAAATGTTAATATTATATGAAATATTTAAAGATAATGAAATTCTGTTAAACGATAAAAGAAATGAAAACAAACTTAATGAAAATATCAACCGTACAGAAAGCTTTACAAAAGTGTATTAAATATTAATTGTGTTGACATAAACATGAGAATAGTATATAATATAAGAAGAGAAACGATGTTGGTTTTTCAAAACCTAATGTTGGGCGTGCACAGTTATTATTGCTTAGCTTACTCAATGGCTCTCGTTTTATAGCCGTATAATTTGAACAAATAACTACAACTATTATCCGTGCTTGAATCGAAGAATATGTGGTTAAATTATTACATAATACATAAATACATTATGTTCATATTATGTTTCTACGTTTACTAAAATACAAACTGGATCTTTAAAAAAAAAATCAAATCTAAAGAATAAAGTCTGCAAAATAGTGTCGTACCGAGTTCGCACGCTCACGACAAGTAAAAACAAAAATACCATCGCTACAACACCTATGATACAAAATAATAATAATAATAATAATATTGTAATAAGACAATAAAAGCGCGATTGTAATGAATTTACATTTCGTTGGTAGTATTATTTTTATCACTGTTTGCATATACCTGTTCGGTGTGCGCGTCATCAATCATCATTGGCGATCGTAAATCCTCGTTAGGACATTATTGTACTTTTCAACAGCGTTTACCCACGCGAGATTTTATCTAATTGGTCATTAATTTCGGTGCACGTACACGTTTGGACGTGGACCGTGATGCAGATAGGTATACGTATATTATGTACTCCCATACCGCATCGGTCATTTTCGTTAATGAGGCATAACGTGTACAGCCGTCTGTCGTTTTAATGCACCTAGAATAATAATATTACGAACGTATAAATGAGAATTAAAAAAACAAAAATAAATAAATGCACGTATAGTCTTCGTCGGTCAGAAGTGACGGTTGTAAATGTAAAAAGATTGGAATATATATATATGACTTGTGATCATCATCTGTTTACCAATATTTAAATATTATAACAATCTCAGATACGTATCTTGGACAGTATTTTGTTTTTTAATTTTTTTTAATTTTTTTTTATTATTCCATTAACCCCGGGGTTATTGCGGAGTGGTGTTACGTACGGATTATGCCGCCGTAAATTGTGCGTCTCTCTTATATTTTTATGTACACAGCGGATCGTGGTCGTGCACGTAATAATATTCTTCTGTTATTTTTATCGTTTTGTGAACTGTTTATTAAGTTATCACGTGGATCGTAAACGTGATTACAGAAGTTATGTGACGGATGGACGGTGCGCATAAAAACTCAAGTTTTATTACGGCCATAGTTAGTAGCGCTTATGCTTACGTATATTACGCTGTATAGTAGTGGACCCGCTGACATTTGCCGACCGTATAATAGTATAACTAATACGCATACCATGATGATACGCGCAAATATACTTACATAAATCGGGGAAAAAAAATGAATTTTTTTTTATTCAAAACCTACTTTAGTTTCTCGGGCGTACGTCTTTCCGGTAAAACGATAATGGTGGAACGCGGTGGAAAACGCGGGCATATACCTACCTATAAGTACACTGCTAGTAGTATATTGCGTGTACGAATTAATGTACGCGTTTATAGTGCGCGTAGCACATGCATATTGCTCGGCCGTCGTTTCCGAACTCACGCATTGACGTACAATAATTATTCGTTCAATATACGGATTTAATACCGCATCATTTTCCCGTCGGCGAACGTCATTCCTGGTTTTAATCAGCGGATGTTTCGTTCCGGCTTCGAAGAAAAATAATACCTACTCGCACCGTTTCCATTAACTGTTTGGGCGAACGACTACACACACACACGCGCGCGCGCGCATACCAGGATCCTTATCGTCGAAGGCACGCGCGAGTGTACACGTAAACATAGATCGCTGTGTGCGTGTACATACAAACGGGACTGTTTGGGTCCCCCTCGGTGCGTACACTCGTTGATATTTTATTAAATAGAAGAGTCCACCCTTTCCATCGTCATGCTGAGCCGGTGGAAATACATTTGTCATCGTCACCGTTCTGCCGTTGACAGCCGCCAGTCCGAAAAACCATCTCTTCTTCAACACACACACACACATACACACACACATATATATATATATATATATATATATATATACATACATATACGTAAAACTTGTATACTTCTTATGCCGCATAATAACTGCGAAAATTGTCGTATACATAGTGCTTTAGGAAATAATAATAAATCTCTCAAACACGTAGAAGACACACAGTAGCTAATCAATAAAAATCCGTTGAAATGTACAAAATTACTTTTTATTCACAATCTTATATTAGTCTTATCGTAAACTACGATCAAAAACCAACCAGTAACCCGTCATCTACACTCTCTTTTCCCTAGACGACCGTCTTATGACTTATATTCATCACTAATCATATATTATAGTCTCGATATCAACATACATTTACGTTTCGTGTTCTTAATTTTCTCACGTCCAAGCATTTATTTTTACGTCTATAAATTACTAATACACAACACGATGTGTAAAATTATTTCCACGATGTACATATAGGTACTAATAATTGAAAATAAAACAAAATTACACATGCATAGGTCATGATTATTACAATTGTAGTGCATTACGACTTCCACATTCACACCACTCCATGTATGTACGTCTACACTAAAAACGATCTAACGAATAATAATAATGCAAACAATTCGCCATAGGAACCTGAACGACGTTTTTCTCGGATCGTTATAGTCTTGGGAAAAAATCGTGTCTAGCAAGAACTCGGTACATCGCTAAATTATTTTATTAGTGCATCTAATGTGTTGATAAAGGTTTTCGTCGTCGTGTAATCATCGTCCGCGTGCGTGTGGTCGTTGGAAAAACAAAGAAAGATATTACTATACGGTATGCGGGGTAAAAATCCCGAGGAAGCGACGGTGGTGGAAATGGTGTGATTGTATTATCAAATTCTTATCACCCGAAGCGATCGGAAAGTATACTTATATACGGAATATTAATATTATTTGAGCGCGCTAGCTATCTGGAAAGCTTAGTCATTGATAAATACGTGTCAGGAAAAATAAATGGACAAAAAATTGCATTGTATTTTCATTTATGTTTTCTCTGAGGTTTGGCAACGTACGTGTATGTGTGTGCGTGTGTGTGCGCGCGCGTGCGAGGATCTAGTTGACACGTAAAAGTGTCGGCAAGTCTCTGACACGTGCTTTTGGAGTATGCTATATACGGTATAATATTACAAACGATTTTTGGGTAGGAGCAGTGCGGTGAGAGGTGGGTTGGTTCGAAGAATATGAGCAAATTCTTACGTTCCATACTTACCGTCATCATTCATGGCGTGAAAAGGAAATAATTTAATCCTGTTACCTCGAAAACTGTTATTCCAACGCTCGAAAAGTCGACCAATAAATTTCCGAAAAAAAAAATATATTACCTTATACACTTTAATAATAATATGTAATGACTTTTTTTCACGCAAATGTTTATTTATATAATATATATATATGTGTTTGTGTATATCTATCTTTATTTTTTTCTCCACCGACCATTATTAAACGAACTGTTACAATATATAGGATTAAGAATGCTATTCTTTTTCTTATGACTGGGATAATTCACAAGATCTACGATTATTAAATTGATGACAGTTATCATTGAATCTGGTTAAAAATTATTGATTCATGGAATGTACACCGCAAACCGACTCAATCCATATATACTTGAAAATCTTAACCATTTATAGAAAATGCTAATACGAATATTAAGTGAAAATGTAAAGTATTTGCGGTTTTTTGTTTTTGAACTAGAGCAAAATTAAAAATACATATGTATTTTGTCTTAATCTAATAAAATGGCTATTTTCGTCTTTTCGACCAATATTTTGGTAAACATTTTCTTTTATTTTGGTGAGTGGGTGAATGGAAAAAAATAACTCCGTCTGAAAAAAAAATAAATAAAATTGTTCACTGTTCGTTATATGTATTAATAATTATAATTAATCTGATCAAACGTGTACGATAACGCGTATTTACGTTCAGGTTTACTACAAAGAACGACCACTTCACAGTAAATACACATGCACGCAAGCGCGCGCAGCAGACGTAAAAATAAATACGTCACGCAGGTCACCCAACGAGTTGCACCCTCTACCACATTATATTGACAAGACCAATGTATATCTCTCTCTCTCTCTCTCTCTCTTTCTCTCTCATCCTCTCCAGCTCTCCGTGTCCGTTGTTTGTAAATCTATATACATTGACTCATTGTTATTACTCATTTGGCGTTCCCTTATTCGCGTAACAATAATAATACGAAACTTTTGTTGCTCGACGTAATCGACTGCTGTGGTCACGGTTGTCTGGAAACGGGGCACCGATGTGATCACATGTGTGGTGGGGTCGGGAAGCGTCTGCCATGACTGCAATATCGTGTAGTATTCCACGGCCGTTCAGTCCGTCGACAAGAAAGACGAGACAGAAAATAAAAATCCACACACACACACACACATAGAAACACACATTTTGAATAAATGTTCCGCATAAAGTTTACGTTAGTATATATGTATATTTATATATCATCGTATCAATAATATAATAAGTGTTTATAAAAAGGTACAAATGTATTGTATTAAATCAAGATTTCTTTTCATCGAATTTCAAAAATATTGTTTTTCGGGTCGGTGGTTGATTTTTTTCTTATTACCCACTAGATATATTTATATATTAGGCATGATTACAACCTAAATTTATGTCTCGCATTTATTTTGTAGTTTATAACATTGTATTATATTATAAACATGGTGCGATGATAAAATTGTTGAAAATAGTATGACAGGTACGTCGTCATAATATGGTTCAGACGTTCAGCTAGTTATATAATTCTTTAGGTGGTGTTATTCTTACTATTTATTTAAATTTTAAAGATTTACATTGATAAGTTACGAGATTTAAAAATGTTTGTATTTGAGTTTTTCTAGTGTTCAAAAATCATATATGACCTAGATTATATGGCGTGAACAAAATATTTATAAGTTCTGGTGAGAATAGATAATTTATTATTTGAATAACTTTTTAATATTTCTATGTTTGAAATAGTTTCATTTTCATAAAAAATAATTGATTAACCAAAAAGATTACGGACGAAAATTATTGTACTTCTAAATATATATATTATTTGTATGTCCAAGTGTATCAAATAAAAAAGTCGTGGATCAGTTGATTGTACACACGTTGACTACTTAAATTTTCCTTCGTACGTCTTGCGCGTTGTAATATAACGATAGTATAATAATATATTTTTAATATTATGCTAATTATGATACCTAATGAACTAACAATAAAATCATGTATAAAAGCCTACCACTCGATGAAGGCCATTCGCACATAGTTTTTTACGAAATCCACTACGGTCATATCATGCATTACGGGGATGACGATGAAAAAGAGTGCAATAAATAATAATGTACGTGTTATATAAAACGTTGAAGATCACAACGGCCAAGATTATAATATTTTACCGTAAAAATATATCTTGTATTTACTAACGTTTAATGTGTGTGCTGAGCATATATATTTTTTTGAAATGTTTCATATTATATGTAGAAGATGCCAAACCACCAAGTAAAAAATATATAAATATAAAAACAGATGAGATTTACGCGAAATATCATCGCAATTAATTTTTGAAGATATTTTGAAAAGGAAACGAGTATAATTTGTAATTTTGTAGGAATAAGGAAATCATTAAAGTTTAAGATATGGGTACGGGGGAGTGTCTTTAAAAGATAAAACTCGTGGCAATTAAAATGTCTACGTAAAATAAAATAAATGTGCTCTTGTAGTCGAGTTCTTGTGTAAGCATAATTTATATTATTAACCGAATTCAATTTGATCTTTTAGATGGAAACGTGTGCGTATATTATAATATACCTACCCAAGTATAGACTGTAAGTTTCAATCGTTTACTCTGCAATCCATTATATTTTGTTTTACTTTCGAGTATAAATTCATTTGAATCAAAATTGTTTAAATCAAAATGTGAGTTTTTAACCTTGATCGTTGTATTTTATTTAAAATAATCAAACAAGGAACTTGTAAAGTTTTAGAATCATATTAATATCATATTAATATCGATGATTATAATTTTATGCAATTGTATTTTTAAGTAAGATACCTATTTTATATGGTCTGAATATAATAATGGCGAGACGTAATTTTATTACTAATTTGGTTTTTTATTACAGTTTGAATAAAAAAACCAGGTTATTCTAAAACAGTTATTTTTCCTTTAACTTGTATCCATATAAATATAATTTATTTAAACCAAGATATTTTATAGTCAAAGTGAATTTCATTAAGCAATGTTTGATAAATTTATGAAAGGCAATTACAGCGGCTTGAAGTCTCTGCTTTTAAAGTGGAACGGTGCAATGTAGATACCTAATACCCATATATAAATATATATACTTTCTTTTCAACAACTTTTTATTATGTGTTCGCATTATATATATAAACCCGTATAATGATATTTTTGTACTACGATAACAATGTAATAGCTGTCAAGAAGGATTGGAAAAGCTCATTTATGAATATCAGTACTTTTCGAGGTTGACAGACATTTATCGTAATAACAATATAAGTGTACAAGGTTTTTGCCTGTTCACACTTGTGAATATACTCGTATAGTGTAATTATTAAAAGATGACAAAAACTTTATGTGTTATCATTAATTGTAAAAACATATCAATTGTATAATAATCAAGCACAAGCAAGTCATTATTAATATTGTAATCAATACTTCTGAGCAATTTTATAAATATATTAATATTTTTTTGCGTTTATATAAGACAAGATAAAACACATATGGATAAACTTTGATCTGTCCGCCAATAAGGTGCGTCCATTCTGAATAATATCTACGTATAAAGTTCTATATTAGAGAAATATATTTAAAAACAAATTGTACATTCATATTCATATTTCCATAATATTAAACAACAGTTTTGTTGTATCGGTGAAAATTTAAAAATATAAGAAAACACAAGTAGACCACATAATGGTTTTAATAATTATAACTTTGAAATAAATATTATTTTCATTCGTCAACTTTGTTAATTTATTTTAACCTAATCGATTTGTCCGAGGGGGAAAGGGTTGCGCGTTTCCAAAAGTAATATTGAATCGTAAAACTATTATACCCTTCGAAGCTTATTTCACGCACCTAATTTTATTATAATGTAACTACAACGTACAATTTATATACTTCCAATAGGAAATATTTCTTATAATTTTGGTCAAAAATACAACAAATACAGAACAATACAATCATTAGTCATATAGATACCTGTATTTCATATAAGAATCGTGAGTACCTACTGATATGTAATTTATGTGTTAGTATTATTGTTAGGTAGTGTGATCACAAACGGGAACAATACATCGATCATACCTCATACCTACACTATATACCAGTGTGGTTTCCAACATTTTGTACACACATGGAACATTAGCAGTAACTTTATTTTGTGAAACCACCATTATTCTTGTTGTTGCATTATCATACAGTAACACAGTAATAGTAAATAATTCAAATGAACGAAACGCTTCAACGCAAATCCAAATTTCCCATTGAAATCTGTGTCGTGGACAAAAAGAAAGTTGATGTGCTTTGTATTATTTATATTTATTATACGATTATATTCATAATCGTACTTGATATTGTCACGTTTATTCCACATATTATTATAATGCCTAGATGGACTTCACAGTCAAACGTATATGTGCTGCACTGTTCTACGGCTTGTATATAATATTATAATAATGTTTCGACTAAACAGTGCCGATTGTGGTAGATTTAGAAAATCGTAGTACACTTAATCGGAATTCGTATTTATGGTCATATTATTTTACCGTTAATAGTCGATTCGCACTTGTCAAGGGCTCTGGGAATATTATTGAGCCAACAGTTATTTTTATAGCTCATTTCTTAGATACAAATAATTTTTCTTTAAAGAGCCGGTACGAAAAGTTTAAAATGAACAAATTTCATTAAGACAGTATGTATTATTTACGTAATTGTTCTGATCGGAGCATACGAACGTGGAAAAACGTTCTTTTTTCTCTCAATCAAAGCTCATTAAAAAAGAGGTGCATCATATTGTTATATTATGAAAAATTGGAAACCAAGTTGTTTCACGTAATGTTTACATATTACTATTAAACAGTAATATCAATAATTATAGAAATTATTCAAAATAATTGATATTGTCAATCGAAATTGTTATGTTTCTTTTATAACTTTGACAAGAACGCTGAACTTTGCTTGTAATAACTATTTATAAATGATTGTTATTTATTTTTAAATGTAGGAAAAATATAATTTAATTTTCTATTTTTATTTTTTTTTATTTTTACTGATCTATTTTAAGGCAATGACAATATTTTTAAATAGATTGAAAATTAGATTTTGGAATTAGCAAATAAATCTATGTTGACAGATTTGTTGAAATGAAGGCCAGTATTTTACAAATAAATATATTAAAATTTCTATTCCATAAGTTAGAATAATAAAACACATTCTTCGCTTCACTGAGAATCTTAAATAAAATAAAAAAAAGGTTATTTAAAATTACATATTTAAAATTACGTACGTGCGTTATGTCAAAATAAAAAAATTTCCTATCCACAGATATATCTTCTGATCCTTCATCTGTATCCGACTTCTTATTCTCTTTTTTGTCCCAATGGATTAGTTCAGATTTTAAATTATGTACGGATGTAAATGCTAAAATAACTACATACTTTGATTATTTGGTCCATTGAATAAAAATATGTATTTTTTTATTTTAAAATTATAACAAATTTCATAATTTGATGATTATGTAATTATTTTTAAATTTAAATATTTCAGTGGTTCAGGGGAGTAGATCAAAATATTTATTAATTTTTTTCAATGTTTTCAATTTTGATTATGAAAATAGTTGTAAAATTAATATTGACATTATCGATTACGATTCTCGTATAGAATAATAGAAAAAACTATAATTGATACAGTCTATATTACATTATATAATTATGTTGAAATAATGAAACCTTTAAAAAATTTTGTGCAATTTATTGCATCCATATCGTGTTATTATACGTTTCACGAAATGGACATTGTTTGCATCCATTTCATGAAATGAGACCACGATTTCACCACTTCACGTTATTACACAATATGGACAATATTTCGTGAAATGGATACTTAAACTGTCATCAACGGAACTTGTTCCATCATTGGGATGTTCAATTAGTGAAAATTAAAAAAGCTTAAGCTAAAAGAACGATCTGTTCTATCATAAACGATAGTCAAATATTATATTTAAGTATAATCTGTTTCATAAGCTGTTTATCAGTTTTTTTTACTGTCAAGAAGAGAAGAAAAAAAAAAAGGAAAAATGACGATCTAGAAACTATTTTAGAAATAAAATTACTTTAATACAAACTACTATACTATTTAATAATATTATATATCAATAATAAGACCGATGCTTACCTATGGCTGTGAAGCTTAGACTACCACCATTACAACCCAAAGAAGTCTTAGGACTATTGAAAATAGAATTTGGAGGACAATATGTGGACAAACTTATGGTAACATCAATGCAACTTGGAGAATAATATATAACAAAGAACTATAAGACTTATGTTAACTTGTATCAGTTATCAGCTTTATAAGAGTACAAAGGATTCAATGGCTAGGACATGCAATGCGAAGAAGCGAGAATGATATAAGTAAAACAATTCTAAATTAGAAATCAATGGCAAAGAGACCTCCAGGAAGACCTAGGCAAAGGTGGTTGAATGTTATGGAAGAAGACCTTGAAAGATTGGGAGTACAGGAATGGAGGGAAGAAGTTCAGGACCGGAAAAAATGGAAAGATATTGTGTTGGCGGCCAAAACTCTTAGAGAATACTAAGTGCCAGAGGAAGAAGAAGAGAAGATTATTTATTTAAACAAGCTTTTGAGTTTTGGCAACGAGAATTACATTTAAATTACCTTTAAAACAAGTACATTTTAGATCCTGAATGGAGTGATGTAATCTATTGGGTTTAAAAAGATGTTTTTTATTTTTCTGTGTCTTTCATCACGTTTTGGGGCACTAAAAATGCTTCGATTTCTTTAAATAACAACTTTTCTGAAAGCAAAGTGAATGTAAATGGTACTTGAGCATATCAAAAATCAATCGAAGTTCAATCAAGTTTTTTTTTGAAATACCGATAAAAAATATTTGGCTGAAAAAAACTTTTGAAAATTTATCACAAAGCTTATTATAAGTTATACTTATCAGTTTATCACAAATAAAAAAAAATTGGAAATCTTTTCACTCAAATTTTTTTTATAAGCATATATATTGACATAATATTACAATTTAATTATAATATAATATTTATTCTTGACTGACAAATCACTTCAATTCAGAATCGTAATTCTTATACAATGATAACTATCATTGCATTCAAATTTTATACATCCATTGTTATAAGCTACTATATGACAGAGATCCACTTCACTCCTATTGTACAGCAGAACATGTTCCCGTCCCCTTTTATAATATAAGATAAAAAAATTGTTGTTACTTATTCATCGTTTATTTATATGTTTCCTATTATAATTCACTGTATGTATTTATTCATTATTTTGTGTTCTTCGTTTTTTTTTTTTTTATATTCAGAGTAAAATTGATGATTACCCACGGTTGAATTTAGTCGTTATGCTTACACACTTCAAAAATGTACTCTCAGAATGTATATTATATTGTTTTTATTTTATTTTCTTCTTTTTAATATATAAGATATTAGAATATTTTAAAAAAATTTATAATAATTTTTATTATGTTTTAAATAATTATTGTTAGTTAAATGTTGAAAGAAAACCATGCGTTTCTTTGGAATTGGTCATCGATATATTATCTTCGGTTGCTGACGATTTATTTGATATAAATGGTTATCTTATCTCTTACTCACATCCACTCTGGCATCAACTTAGTAAAAATATAGATGGTTAAGTCACTGCTCATTCATTGTATTTATGTATCAAACAAGATCTTTTTTTGTGGCTAACTAGTTTAAGAAAAATTGTTGGGAAACTAATAAGGAAATTTTTTGATTTTGACATTACGCCCGTACGTAATTTAAAATATGTAATTTTAAATAACCTTTTTTTTATTTTATTTAAGATTCTCAGTGAAGCGAAGAATGTATTTTATTATTCTAACTTATGGAATAGAAATTTTAATATATTTATTTGTAAAATACTGGCCTTCATTTCAGAAAATCTGTCAACATAGATTTATTTGCTAATTCCAAAAACTAATTTTCAATCTATTTAAAAATATTGTCATTGCCTTGAAATGGATCAGTCTATATAAAAAAAATAAAAAATAGAAAATTAAATTATATTTTTCCTACATTTAAAAATAAATAACAATTTATAAGTAGTTATAACAAGCTAGGTTCAGCGTTCTTGTCAAAGTTATAAAAGAGACATAACAATTTGGATTAAGCCTTGAGTACCATTTTAAAAGTTCTAGCTCAACTTGGGTGGACCAATTTTAGAACTTTGATAGATCATATCTCAACTTTGGTTGACTAGCAAATTCTGGAAATAGACTCGAAAATTCTAGCAAATTACTCGCAAAATATTGGCATGAAATCGGAATTGATTTTTCATAGTCGGCGGGCCAACTTCATGGACGTTAAATTTTTGACTATTTTAGTTTTCATAATTTAAAATTATTATTATTTATTATGCTTTTATATCATAAAACCGAATAAGTTTTGACAACATGAAATATACATCAAATCGTAGTTTGTAAATGTATAATTTTATTGTGTGACGATCGTTACCAAGTGTATAATATTATGTATTAATATGTTTTGTTCAATTAAAATACACCCTATTTATTGAAATATTGTTGTTATCATTGAATTGAAATTTTGAATCATATGTATTTTATCATGGTTTATACTTGTGGGTAGTCAATATAAGTTATCATGCAGGCTAGACCTTTATAAGAAAATATGCTTGTACCGTGTGGAGATCCTATCCGGCTCATCGGCCACGTATCTTAACCGTCAATTGGTCACCAACAGCGCCTACACCACTTCCACAGCACTCTATAGTCTATAGTCAATAGTTTATACCAACGGTTCTTAACCTGTGGTCCGTGGCCACCTGGGGGTCCATGATATTCATGTCGGGGGTCCGTGGCAGTCTTAAAGCTTTCCAGTATTGAGTCCGATGTTCAACCAAATAAATAAAGTAAATATATTAACCAAATAAAAAGTTCATTTTATGAATATAGCTAGGGGGTTCGCGATTTCTAAAAATCTTTCATCAGAGATCCATTATCTACAAAAGGTTAAGAACCGCTTGTCAATACCATTGCCTTACTTACATCATGTCTGAATTTCGATTTTCACAGTATGGAGCCAAAGTCAAAAGGTCCAACACACCACAACGTCTACAATAAGTATAAAACGATACGTTTTACTTGTGACGTTTGGAAGCGTGTTACAAAATATTTGACGACTTAGTCTTTATGATCCGTACTGCATCTAATATTTTTCAAATATACTTAATACAATTTGTTAATGATATCCGTTTATCATATATGCAATATCAGTGATGTGGATGTCAGGGACTAAGAGACGATTGTTAAATTGTTATTTCCAAAGTACAACATTCTATGTAGACTGCAGAACTAAATGCACTGATAAATAGATTTTTTTACCAGTGTCTTAAGTTTCAATTTGCACAAAATCACAAAATAAAATTAACCTACTGTATAATAATTGCAAGAATTCGACTACGATATTAGTAACAGCAACTCAAAATATTTATTGAGAACTTGTATTTATATTCGTCATCATAAAACCAACTCAAAATCAACATAAAATATTAACTGTGTAACCCGTAAGTGATAAAATAAATATATCAAACCACGAGCTCAAACTACCATCGAACCTTTGAAATGAGATTTAAAAAAAAATATTTCCTATCACCCATCCAAATTTCATCAACCCTTAAAAATGCGATTTTTGAAAAAACCTTTCCCAGCTGAAGAACCTGAACTAGCTATCTGTAAGCAAAATGTCAGCCCAATCCGTACAGTGGTTCCACGGTTCCACCTCTGCGTTAATTATGAATTAGTCAGGATATCTTCTATACATATATAGATTATTTTCTTAATTTCATCAATTTTAATATAATTTTATTTATAACCTTATTAATTTCGATATTTTATTATTACATATTTTTATTAAATTATATGATAAAATCCAATTCTTTTTTTTTTTATGTCCAAAAGTTCCTATTTGGGTATTATACGTATCTACACGGTAGATGCAAATTCCATCAACATTTTTCGATATTTTCAATTTTATTATGATTTAATTTTTATGGTTTTGGTTTTTTAATACATAAGTGTAGCTAGTTTTGTTAGTATATCGGTTTAATTTTAATGAGTTTTTCTGATAAACCAATGACTTTTCCATTTTATAACAAACCTCTCTGCAATGTAAATAATGTTCCATTTGAGTATTTTAATTGTGTTTGTTTGGTTTTTCATTGTTTTAGCAGTTGGGCAAACTTCAGCGAAAGTTTACGTGAACGCAATTTTCCGTATACTTGGTTTTGACTTCAAGGAAGTCTGTGTCGAATGGGCAACTCTTATACCATTTTCTTTCAATTGTTTTTGGAATATTCAATGAATGGCAACGCATATAGGTACCTCTTGTGGTAATAATATTTTGTATACAATGGTATATTTCATTTTATTTCCAGACATTGTGTTGGCCATTTCGATTAGAAATACGATCGGCCATCGGGTGATAAATAATCGTTCGATGGGAATATCGCGGATAATGTTGTAATATTATTCAAGTTTTCAATAACACTTGCGCGCCAGTTCTGGTTCGGCGGGGAGTTTTTTTTTCTGTTATTATATCGGTTATAGTTTAATCGCCTTCATAGTTCGGTTGCGGTTTATTCGCGCCGTAGTTGTATCGTGTGTGGGTCGTAGCGGTTGTACGTAAATATTGCGTATATTCGACCCGCAGGCAGTAACAAAGTTTGCTATCGGATGCCATAAAAACGATAACGGAGCAAAAATGACACACGTGATTCGCAAACAGGGGTTGAACCACGTACTCTGAGATTATAATTTATTAATGTCTTTTATTGCAAACGTGTAATACAGCGTGTTGCGCAGTGAAAACATAATATAAAAATATACCCGCCGCGGCGTATCCAAAATTTTAGGAAAATATAGTGAGCGCATAATTATTATACATCGGTATGATATTATATAATCATAATTGCCGAACACAACGTTATTGTAGTAAGCTGTATTTAAACATCCTCGGTCAACCGTACGAGACGTATTTTCTGATGATTGAAATGAAAGAACGAGTGTAGTACTCGTACAACAATCTGATTGGAATCTTATACTGTTGCATAATTTAATAATATGGTGTACTCGTCTCTGGTAAAATTATAATATTTTATTTTATACGAATTTGAATTATACACTTATATTAACATTAAATTATGCAAGTAGAACCAAAGAAACATACAGTGAAACAAACATGATGTATTTAGTAAATAATAAATATTTTTTGGACTGTTTTATTATACCAATATTTTATTTTTTTTATTTAATTAAAATATAATTTTATGTGTACATTTTATAAGAGATGTTATAATTTAAATGGTTGTTTTTTATTTTATTTATGAATACCTAATAAATAATTTCCACCATTTATATATATTATGTTTTGTATACTAATTCTTGTTTTTTTCTGAAAAAAAAAAAAAACATTTAATCATCACAAAACTATTAATAGCATTTATAGGGATTCGGGATACAATAATATGTACTCTGATTATGTATTGAACATATTTTATGGAAAAGTGCATTTAAATAAAAGGACGTAAACCAGTGGTTTGAATCAACATAAATTGTATAGTGTCACATAATAAATTTGATTTGAATCGATTGTTTGTTGGATGACAATTATTTATAATGTTTGCTATAGTACTTGTTATGATTAAACGGTAAAAATGAAGTAAGACACTAGAATACTATGATGCAATATGCGATTTTTGTGATTTCAAAGAACATTGTCGATGAACAATTTCGTAATACTTACAGACACCAATACTATATTTAAGAAAATACATGTATAAAGTATATACTCGCATAGTCGTCTGATATTCAACCAACCACACGCAATTCACCTATATGTGTAGAAGTAATGTAGTTATCGTTTCTCTGGTTCGAAGCGAACCGCACATGGTAGTATACCCATTTAATTCCAACCCTATACGCAATCATATTTTCTATAATTCTCACTTTCTTCGTCTACATTTATTTCTATCTCGATATACATACATACACATATATACACGCACATATATATTGCAATAGATCAGTAAAATAAAAGATAATCAAAATAAGAGATTGTCGGGGGAACGACGAGGGAAAAAAATAAACAACTGTCTCGCCAAAAACGGTTCCGTATCAATCATCATGTGGCAGCGTGACTTATCCGTTGCGCGTGATGGAGGAAGGGGGAAAAACTGGAAACGCTGAGCTTTAAATCATGCTCCCCTACACTTTTATTTACCAAACTATAGTGCCGAATAGCCGATCAGTCATCTGACTGTGCTCCCATGACAGAATTCACATCCGTGAAGTTGACCTACCAAAGTCATTTCCTATACACTATTATCGACATTCATAGACGTTCAGAAATGGATGAGCAACGGCTTACCAAAATAAAAATAAAAAAAAATAAAAATAATAAAACAGAAACCGATCGCAGGGTCGTGTTTCAAAAATGAAAAGAAGAACAGCGGTGATTGGTGGAGGGGTGGGGTGCAGTGGACCGAAACTTTACAACACGCGTCGTGTTATTATAACAGATAGTAATAATAATAATAATAATGTTCATTTTTCGATGCAGAGATGCTCGATTTATAATATTTTGTACCGCTCGCGCACCCGTTCTGTAAAATAAATTCAACCGTAGTGTCTTCATATAACATGCCTATGTAATATGAATCACTAATAAATAATGCGACATAATGCAATTTTATAGGCCCCGTAATATGCGCAAGCAAGTACTGCAGTTTATCGACGACCCAATTAGTTACACATACATTTTTTTCAACCAACCATTATGTACTGTTTCCTTTTAAAGTGAAGCGTTGAAAATAAAATACGATCGCAATATACAGTAATATTTCTTCAACGGTATATGTTTGCACAATATCCACTATATTATACGTGAGTCCCTTTAGAAATGTCTCGCAGCTCTAAGATCAGTTTACCCTAATATAAAAGTTAGGTTAGGTTAGGTTAGACACAAGTGAACGATCGTTTCACTCACACTTTTCGTGCGAAAACACTGAACTTAATTTCTCGCGGCACACCCTACAGCTGTTTTCGGTAATCTAAAGACGTAGGTATAGCACTTTTGTCACACAAAATATTGTGTCACACACTTTTAGCAAAACTTCTTAGTGGCATCATTATGAGCTGTAAAATATGTAATATTTGTAATATGTAATAACGCCTGAAATTTTCATATTTCTAGTTCTATCAGTGAAATTAGTCAGTTTTACTTTTAAAATAAGTATCGCATTTTTTTCGGTATTTAAAGTATTTAAGCTAAATAGTAGAGGTGTGTAATAAGATGTTTGATATAATTTGAGTGATGAAAATTTTTCTTTCATTTTATGTTAAAAATGCAATCTACATAAAAAGAAACTTAAAATTATATGTGCTATAAAGGATACAACAATTGAGCTTTGTGAGTGATCAGTCATCCATTACTGACACTTAACTTGTTTTAAAGAAAAGAAAAATGAAAAAACTAAATGTTTAGATTAACATATCTAGAACACTATTTTATTTTGAGCCACTCATGGGGTTCTTAGAAAATTTAAGGGTATGTAAGGCGATGATTAATGGATTTTGGTAATTTTCAAATTTAGAATAGAATTTTTTATAAAATTTTGGAGCTTTTTGTTCAATTGTCTTCATATCTAAGTAATGAAAACTTAAAACTAATTGTCTTATGTATTAATTTAATGTCGAATAATAAGAATAAATTTATTTATACATAGATTGATTGAATACAATACATATTAGTATGTATTTTATAAAAATATTTTTATTTT
Source organism: Chaitophorus viminalis (assembly GCA_025469195.1). Classification (NCBI taxonomy): domain Eukaryota; kingdom Metazoa; phylum Arthropoda; class Insecta; order Hemiptera; family Aphididae; genus Chaitophorus; species Chaitophorus viminalis. The sequence continues at coordinate 481,916 of JAIPRK010000054.1, read as the reverse complement.
TTTTTTTAAATATATATATATAACACAGTTGGAGAGCGCGAATTATTAAACCCCTGAGCCCTGACATTATACGCTCAAATAAGGCAACTGAAAACAATAGCGTAGGGTGCGCATTACTACTCGCCCAGCCACGTATACGACGAAAAGTGTTGTAGTTTATGTATACATAATAATATCTGAAAGCTGCGAACACAGTACTCTGGTATACAGGATTTATCGTGCTTCAGAGTTTATACGATACATACCGAAATAATACCGTACATGTGCCGTTACTTATTGTTTTGATCACAACGTAAACCCTCTCCTTACGAATAGATTTCTAAAACAATTTCAGATGTATTATATACGGACGTAATGCTACGTATATATACGTACACCTACTTATATGTAACTCGCGCGCGGTATCGTGTTCGGATATCCAAGAAAAAGCATGCGAATCGGGCGATACGGGGTAGGTACTTTAAACACGTAATATTATCTGCGTGTTATACCTGTACATATTATACAACCTGCGCGTAGAGTTCACGACAAACAATACACTTGGGTGTTCGAACACACGCACGCCCGTATGAATATAACACACAGGGTGTCGGATGGATACAATAATGCGGACCCCATTCCACCCCATCGACTACTCGCTCATTTCCGTCGACCGACCACATTACGTAGACAATATCTCGCGCGCCAGTTGACGCCGAACACCCTGTATATATCGCCGGTACGCTTTGAATCGGACGCGAATAATGCGTCTGTATAGAATAATAGCGGTATGTATACGTCATACGAATCGCGCCCGGTAGGCGTGCTGTTGGAAACAGTGCCGTTTTCAACGGCTCATTGGATCATCCATAATATATATATATATATATAAATATACGTATATATTATATACACGCATGCAAACGTGTCAAACGTGAACTCGGTAAAATGTCGTCAAGAAAATTGGATAGGATGTGTGTGTGTGTGTGTGTGTGTGTATGTGCGTATGAGTGTGCGTCTGAGCAATGTATTGGTATTTCAGCGCATCGTATAGTTGTGCTCGTCACCCGCGTTTTGGTGGAATCGAATTTCCACCCCAGACTTTATAAATATACGTATATATAATAAATATATGTGTTATTTTGCTTGTGCTCCCCGAAAACGTAAGACGATAATGTGTTTTCAAAGTAGGAGTGAATACGTCAAAAAAAAAAAAAAAAAAAAAAGAAAGAAAAGAAAAAGAAAAAAGGAGAAAAGGAAAACTCGTCGCGGAACGGGATTTCCAGAGAAGCACATATAAGAGTGTAATCCGGCAAAGTGCAGATGGTGTTAATACTTTTATCGTTGTTTCGCGTGAAAGAGAAACTTTTGCAATACTCTGTGCCATTTTGAAGAATCCAGTTTCGCTCTCCGGTGGCGGCGGTGCGACTACTACTATATATATTATATATTATATACAATGCGCATAGCATGGTGAGCGGTGTTCGAGAACCCTTTTCGACGCGTATCGATTTATATTTATTTCATTTATTTTTTGCTTTTGTTTTTGCCCGCCATTTTCAATTTTCCCTACATTCATATAGGACACGACCGGAGAATATAGTATGGATCACACAATGTATAATATACGTGTATGCGTAAATACTCGAGAAAATTATTATTTTTGTCATTATTGGCCAACAGAAAATGATCTCGTCGGGCCTGAGTTAGTGCGCGTCGCGACGGGGGATAGTAGAAATATTATATACGTGGAGTGTGCGTGAGAGAGTGACAGAGAGAAAGAGAGAGAGAGAGAGAGAGAGGTAAGAAACTAAAGGAATTATTGCTCTCTCGTTTTCCAGCCGTTTGAACACACAAACACTTTTAGCCCTGACAGTTTTGGGAACCCCCGTGGTCGTCGCCACACCGTCGTGCGTACACATCACGACGAATGCGTGTATACGCTTGGGGTTTTGCGCACGTGTGTCGTATGATTATGTACATTGTTCGGTATATTTATATACGCACATTATAACGTTTACTGCGATTTAGCCGGCCGCCCCGAAACGTGGACCTAAACCTCTCGTTTGACCCTTTCGCTCTCGCCCCCCGTGCCACTCACGCCTAACCTAATCCGGCCGACGTATTCCAACACTGTGAATCTTTTACTTCCTGCCGATCGGAGCGCCCGTGCAACATACATATAAATCCACCGAAAGCTCGGCATCGTTTCCCTCAAGACTTTGCAGAGTACGTATGCCTATAGTATATATAGGTTTTGACGAATCCGCACAATTCAACGTCATACGAAAGCATATTACCCGATACGCGATGGATCTTGTTCGTTGTTGTTTTTGCGCTATGTGGTACTGTTGTGATCGTAAAACGACATGATATGCCAAGGTAGCGAGGTAAAAGAACATACTCACAAGCACGCACCTAACACATTACCAAATGGCAAAATACATAATTAATGTATGTACAATAAAAATGCACTAGTCGAAAACAAAATAAAAATACTTTGTAATTAGTTTCCCGTAAATCATAAGACTAATTATAATAACTTTCATGCATTTAAATATCTCCTCCATTCATGTAGATTAATGATTCACTTGTAAATTTACCTATCAATTCATCAATCGAAAAATTTTAGGATATTGTAATAATAATAATAATAATAATAATAATAATAATAATAATAATATTCTGTTCATGCTGTGAAAAGGCAGTATCAATAAATCAGCGTTTTTCAGTTACTCAACATATATCTACATCTAAGCACCAATAAAATAGAGATCTAAAAAAAAATTTCAACAAAATTTCTTGAATTTAGAGCCATCTACGTCTTTCAATAATATGTCAGCTTTTAATACCGGAATAATAGTTTTATATACCTACATCGTTTGTAATACTTTTATTTATAATTTTTTTTTTTTTGTAATTTTCAGTAGGTACCTACTAATACATTTTTTCGATATACATATTTTTAATTTTTTTTTACATATTTTTATAAAATTAAGTACATATTTTGATTTTTTTTATTACAATAAAGTCCGTTCCCTAATAATAACATATTATTACTATCATTTCCATGAGTTTTATGTATATTTTTTGCATAATATACCAATATAAATTTCTCTACAAGTTAATAACAACAATTTTATAAATATATTTTCATAAGAATATTGGAAATATTATGGTATGTCAACGCACAACCCGTAATAATGATTAATAACAGTATTTACTATTGCGAACACGGCACTTTATTATTTTTACATTATTCTTGATTTTGCATCTATTATAATATATTAATATTATGTTCAGATAACTTTTAATCGTACATTACGTTTAATCGATTTCGGTTTTTTTTTTCCGAAGGGTATATTACTTTTTCATCTTTTTCACCGCTATAATAAATTAAAATGTCCATTTAAATTCCCAAGGAAAACAATAATCTGCAACCATCAACGTGACTCACACGTTCATCACGAATCATATATTTATGTGTGCTCGTATTATTATTAAAAACACAAAGGTAATACAGTAATGATTCACCGCGGTACGTCGTTGCCGTACCTATAATAATAATACAACTATATGTATAACAATATACTACAATACACAGTGTTTCGCGCACAAATATACCGCGGGTTAGGTTATAAGGAGTAGGTATTCTTATAATAGGCACCGTATGGTGGAAACGCTGTTATGTTGCCACGGAATTACGTCCAGTTGTCTAATGGAAGTCAGCCCACCGTCTCTTTGGAGTGGTGCTCGCGTGTAACCTCCCCTCGATTCCCGACTCTGTTTGTACGGGCGCGCCGTGGTGTATTTACCGTGAACGTCCTGATTAAATATTAGTTTACCATTGTAATACACGCGACGACGACGAGAGAGAAAGTCGAACCAAAAATGTGCGCGCAGTATTAATCTATCGCCCGGGAGACTGCGCGAAAAACAACGAAATCTCGCTTATATACTATACAGTAAAACCTCTTTATAATGGAATCGTTTGGGACCAAACATTTGTCCATTGTAAAAAGGATTCCGTTTAATAGAGGGTCCGTTATAGAGAGGTTTTACTGTGTATATATATATATATATGTCTACGTCCTAATATTGGTACATCGAACGTTGACCTTTCGATAAACTGAACACTATATTGTTCTATGTCATAGAATCTATGATAATAATTTATTGTAATATATAATGCGCACAGCAGCACGAGTAGGGAACGCCCGCGCTCATCATCGTTTAAATTAAATTATAAAACTATAATGCAATAATAGGCCCCGAACAATGTGAATTTTCCTGCACACAACTTACTGTTAAACTATGTATAGTATGTATACTACAGCGGTATAATACGACACGTGGATTTCAACGGTTGAGGGGATTGTAAATCCATGATCTTCTGTCTCTGTCTGTCACACGCGCAACATAGGAATTTAGACGTTTTCTATTTCCAACGTACCGATCTATTAATTATTGCAATAAGAATTTTAAAAACTAATTTGAACTCGTCGTTAAGTCTACTTTATATCAACTATCCCACTTTTTTTTAAAATTTGCACTTAACATTTTCAAAAATTAACTTTTGTTGATTTTTATGTTTCCAATTCGTTTAATTCTATATTGTGAAATTTTATAGGACAAAATGAAAAAAGTGTGAAAGTCGATCTAAAGTAAACTTAACGACAAATTCAAATCAGTTTTTAAAAGTCTTATCGCATTAATTGATCAATTAGTACGTTTAAAATAGAAAACATCTAAATTCATATGTTTTGCGTGTGATGGACAGAGACAGAAAATCATGGCTTACAAACCCCTTAATATGATTTTCCAACACAATATTAAAATGTGCTATGTTCGATAAGTCGAAACGTGCATGTGTGTGCGTAAACTGGTACATTACAAGCACGTTCGGATTCCACTGTCACAAAAGTACGGGAAAAAAATGGGGTCAAGAAGATGATGTTTATTAATTAAATATTATTGCCGCTGGACTGGTGAAAGCCTCGCTGAATTTTTTTTCTCGGCAAAATACAATGCTCGCGTTGCCAATACAGCCGGCAGTAACCGTTGTTATTTACATAGGATAAACTACGTGGCGTCCTGTGAACGAGTTGATTTATTGTGACTATATGTATTCTCATAACAATGATATTGTATAATATTAATGCAAGTACGCAGTCGGCGAGACTTTGAAATATCGCATGTTATAGGCTTATAGCAGACAATTTTTTTATATATATATATATTTTTTTTGGCAGTTGACAGGAAGTGGAAGAACCAAAAATGTTGAATTATCAGTGTCTACAACGTATAATACCGAACATAGTCTCCGTTTATAAATACATAAGACTGGGTATAAGCTCAGAACGGAAATGGGTTCTTTGAACATTATTATATCCCCGTCCGCGCGCGCTATACACCATCTGAATACGTAATAGTGTATAAAATAGAAGCCGTATGCCGGCTCGAAGCAATTATTATTAGGCACATTATATCGTGTTATTTTTACTCGACGGCGATAAATCAATCGATCAAAGAAGATATTGTGTATTTTATCGTTTGACCATTGTACCAAATCTTGTACGAATTGGATATGTTATGTGAACGTACAATACTTATATGATTATTTTACAATTCAATAATACAGAAAAAAAAAAACTTCGTGTGACCTAAAAGTTTTCGAAGTGAAAAGAAAAAAATATTTAGTAACAAGTTGAAATTTGAAATATATTAGCTCTATGTAAAATCAAATTTGATTTTACCAGTATATTTTAATCTATCCATTTGTGTAGTATAAGCCGAATACAAACAGTACAAATGCATTTTAATATATACATATTTATATGCGTGTTATATGTGCACATATATATGATCAAATCGATTGTCAATGTCGACAGATACATAGTAACATATTTGCTTTAAAACGTCTCAAAATACTATGTACTGGAAAACAAATTGTTTACGTTGCAATTTTTCAGTAAAATTTTACAGCAACGTGTTAATAGAATAATATTGCAAAATATGACGATTTTAGTTACGTTTATATAGGTACCTAAGATAGAAATTTTTCCATAACCAACCACGTTTTTATAGTCGCACGGAAGTATTATTACGAAAAATTATCATCCGAAACGGTTATTCTCCAAGAAATTCCGTGAATTCAGTGTTGTAGTTTTTACAAATTATATGTAACATTTGTTGTATTATTTATACCTCCAAAATTATTGCCAGCCGATGACTTTAATGCTAATAATGAGAAATTAAAAGAATTCGTGGTGGACATACAAAACACTTAGTTATTTTAGTATACTCTCACACTACTGACTTCTTGGGATGAAAAAAAAAACCCTTAGTTATTTTAATATAAGTATTGGAACACACAGCGTTTAAATCGATCAATGATACATATCGCAAATGATACCTACTCATTTTTAAACGTCAAGATGATCAGTGGTAGATTAAAGGGAGGGCCCAGAGGAGCCTGCCTCCCTCCATGGTTCATCAAATATGGTGTGACTTATAACTTATATAAGGAAATAGTTTAAAATTGAGTTGTCTGAAAGTTCTGGTTCATTGGGTGTACAGTTTTACATTATTTTTAATACATTTTTTATAATAATATATCATAAAATTTTGTATTTATAATTGTAAAAGTTTTTTTTTTTTTTTTTTTGTAAATAAGTACTAATGTAAAAAGAAAAATTTTAATTTTCCTTTCAAAAGATAATTCTAGATTAATAATATTATTATTGCATTTTATGTATAATATGATACGATAACACTAATTTTTAAATATAGTAGGTATAGTCTTTTATTATTAAGAAGTAAGAAATATACTGATAATTATATAAATATTAAATAATGTTATATGTTATTATTTGTGGTTGTAGTTCGTTATACATAAATAATATAGATATAATAATTAATACTGAACATGCAACAATAATTATAATATGTTTTTGAATAAATATAAAAATAATATGTAACAATAACTGCGGAACAATTAACAGCCGGCGAAGAGGTGTGATGCCATATCGCAGGTAGCATTCAATAACTTTATAAATTACAGGATAGACCTTAAGGCTTGCCATCTTTTATATTACACTTAAATATCTGTAGACTTTGATGTAATCTGCTTTAATTAAAGACGTTATACCTTTTAAAAACTGATTTAAATGTATCTTAGAAATTACGTAATTTTTTCTACGCTTAATATCAATTATATAATATTAATTGCTTATAATATGTAAGTAATTATTTTCATGACTTCAACGAATAACATTTTATCACACGCAATCAAATTGTATTGAATAAACGTCACATTTTCATCACACAAAATGCGTCGTGCACCAAACAATATTTTAGGCTCAGTTTTCGATAAACAAGCCGGATTTTCAATGCACATCTGTCGGCCGCTTCGGCGGACCCACTTTGTAATCAAAGCACACGACTTTCGGTATTACTATCTAAGTCTGTAAGTCTAAAGACTCACTAATTCCGGTTTCATTTTCATTGACCCTCTCCCCTTCTATCCGATCCACACGCCGCCGTCAATTTGCAGCTAGATACGGCCCCCCTCGGCAATACGGCATAGAATTCTGTCGCTGCAAAATCAATAATATATATTATTCCAAAATCGCCTCTACATAATCTTCGTCAATTTCCGCAGCACACACTCTCCTCCACCCTCCATATACTGCGAGGGTGTGTCGACTTAATAGAACATAATAACATAATATATATCTATACAATTCTACATGAATCACGAACAAACAATGCGAATGTACGCGAAACGTGACGTTTTTCGACTTGTCGTCGCGTACAGTCGTCGTTCATTAAAACTGGTGTATACTCTGCACTCACTCACCCCTAAGGTATTTCTCCATTTTTTCTCTCCGTAATATGTATATGCACAAGCGGGTGTGCATATACAGGCCCTTTTATCAAGGGCCACTGACCGTTTATCGGCCAACCTATAGTGGTATTTTACTTTCTTTTTTTTTTTTTTGATTAAGCCACCCCTTAACGTAAACTTATTTAATTAAGACGCACTTTCAGTTCTGGTAGTATGGACCAAAACTCATAATATAATATGAAACAATTTTATTTTATCCCTTTACAAATATTTTGTATGAGTATATTTTTACTACAGCATATTACTCATCTAATACAGACAACACAGTAATAGTACTGCATTTGTTCCGTTTGGTTCTGCGCAGTCCCAAGCAGGTTTCATCACCATGTGCCTTACAAAACATTTATGCACCGTAGTACGAAAAGGTTATAATATACATTTATATATTTAAGGATGGTGGCACAGTGCACTGAAATTACCTCAGATGCCGAATATGACTTGTGAATATTTGAATGGCCATTATTTTACTGCCAAATCTCCCGGTGAAATAAGCAGTTGGTTCCTCATTAAATGGTTCTAGTTGAGCCAATCGTACGACTATTTTGTATCCATCTATAGCATGTTTTAAAATATAATAATTTTAAAAATAATTCAACATGAGTTCTACACACATACTGTGTTAATGCGTTTGGGTATGTTAAGAAATGAACATATGCGCAATTTCAATCAATTTTCAACTCGAATAAATTAAATACATTAAAGCTGGTCCGATCACAAAAAAAGTCAATCTAATAACATATATAGTTTGTTTGCATGTACTTATTATATTATTCTGTTTGCTGCAAAGGTTTTGCTGTGTGCATAAATGCAAATTTACTCAATATGTAGTGAGGGCTCTTAAATTTCCATTACATAATATATTAAAGTAACATACTATAAAGGACTTACCCTCTTATATGTTCTATACATACATTAATTTAAATAACATTGGGTATATTTATTGGAATATACTATGAAGCGTGGATATTTACTTAATAGTTTAATAATAGAAATTGTATCTACGTATCTGGTATAATTCGACAATGAATAACACAGTTTTGTAGATGTTTAAACAAATGAGTCAATGTGTGACATTTAAAAGATGAAATATTGATTTTATACTTTTTTGGGTATATGTGTGTAATTAACATAACTCAAATTATTCATCGTATACATTGAAATTAACCACGCTCTTTTTTTATTTGTTTGAAATATAAAATGTTTCAATATTATATAATTTTGTTTTACGCGATGAGTACAAGTGATGAAACAAACATGGAAATACACGAGATTAGGCCCACAAGTGTGACAATCCACTGACGTTGATGAAAGTTGGTCAGGATTCAATAGAGATCCCGATACCAGTGTCTGTTTAGTCGATAATGGGGATTTTCTGGCAGTGATAATGACTACCTAGTAGATTAGCCGTGAGCCGTGAGTGTTTTTACTCACCATATTACTTGAGTCCGAACTATCGGGATCCATATATTATTATTATTGCGATATCTGTCATGAACTTCGGTAATAAAAATACATCAAACAATAATAATTATGCGACCGTTGTCGAATCGTTTCAAGGAGAAAAATTATGTAACGAGATGAAATATTTCAGATGGAATCCACACTACAAGCCCACGGAATAATACGCATTATGTGCATACACTCCATATAATAATATATGTATACGGTGAATCTGCTATTTTTACACGCACCTCCGGGCCCCGGTTCCCGGTCGCGTTTCCGTCACTGCGCGCGAATAATATTGTTCTTCGGATAATTATTTTTCGGATCGCGCGCGTGCAACGGTTTTTAAGTATCCACGCCTAAAGCCGACAGCGGTACGCATTCGTCGTATTCTTATGGAAATGCAGTAAACGGAAGATACGGTTTTCTCCCCTTTTTCCATGCAATTCGCCGACCCCCTCGTGTACAGCTTATGCCAGAGACATTTCATTATCATCATTATTTTTTTTTTTTACTATTATTACTATTATTACTTTTATCATTATTGCCGCATGCACTCCCGGTGCTACAAACGCTGACACTGCACCGGGCAGCAGCAAGGATTATAATAATATTACCGATATAACAAGACCATAATATATCTGAACCCCTACTACCCCCGAGTACGGTTATATCACGGGAGTGGTGTTAACCCGAACGAGGCAAGTCCCGTGGGGAAAATCTCAAGTCATGGAGACGTCCGTAAAAACATGATGAACGACCTGGGTGGGGGCGCCCCCGACACCCGCGTATAAAGTGGTCTTATTACATGTACTGTTGTAGCAAATGCCGGTCGTCAATATTGCTCGACGTCTGCGACTGACTTATAAATACGAGCTACAAGTATATACTGCTGAACGACAATGTACACGTTTCATTTTTGCATGATTTCAATTTCTTATTGTCCGTGAGCGTATCAATTTGGTTTTGGATATGACCCTCTCCCGTTTTATAAAAATATAGTTTAGTACGGACTATATTATTATTGATAAAACAAAAACTGCATATTATATATATTGTTATCATTTGTTATTATGTACATGATCCTAATAAACATAATACGTATTATATGATATAATGTTAATATTATTTGCAGTTACAGGGCCGCGGAAATGCCGGGAAGTAGAATTTATTTACATTTCAGTTTAGATACAATATGAATACATGTAGCCATCATATTGGATTGGTTCATAGCATTTGTTAACGAGGAAGGGTTCGTCGAATACAAAAATATAATAATTAATTCATTCAAACGTTAATTTAAACAATATGTTGTTCATAGATCACAAACAAACTCGTGTAATTGAAATTTTCGACCTAGTAACGGATGGGATGTGCGACGTCGTTTATCATCACTCTGCAGGGAGATCTAGTATTCTAATTTGTTTTAGGAACATGTTTGATGATGTACTACACTTTCATCAAACGATATTATGTTGCCAAGATGTTAATTATACACTTCTTTGAATAGAACTATAGAAAAAAATAAAAATAAGAAAATTATGTAAAAAAAAAAAAATTAATTTAAACTGTCAAAAATAAAAAATTATCACTGTAATTAAAAAAAGGAGAAAAAATCCCAAGTTACATTACGAAGTGATGATAATGAAGATCTCTGACATTGTTTTTTTCTATTAATATCATTTTGACGTTGTACGCGAATTGTCTTTGTTAAAAATTATACTGTAATCTGAAAATATTACATCTTATTCTATAATTTATTTCAATACTTACGTTAAATCAAAGATCTAAATTCAAATCACGCATATATTTTCAGCTATAACTGAACTTGTTGATATAAAACACGTGTAACACTGTTTAATCATATCAACATTATAATATTATGTTCACGATGTACGATTGGGGTACAACACGTTTATCGTATACTTACCGAGTACCTATAGTTGAATAAATTAGAAGTAAAAATAAAATTAGACGATATTTGTTTATGTTTCCGCACGTTTGTGGTATAGGTGCATATCTACATAATAATATGATAATATGTAGTTTATAATAATTGTGCGATAATATTATAATTTCGTGTTCAGTAGCCACATGCGGGGCTCAGCATAATATTTTAATAATAATAATAATAATAATAACGTGTTTAAGGCACGGTTGTTCGGTATTATTTTGTTTGATTATCACGACAATGTAGTGTGGGAAAAGAATAACTCACTAAAAGTAAACGAAAACAAGCATGTGCGTTTGGTTCACTATGAAATTATAATAATATATCATTGCGAGAGGTTAATTAATCGCACGATGCGGTGACAACGATCTGTCATCGTATTTACGCAGACTTAAATTTAAGAAAATCTTGCGCGCGCGCGCGCGCGTGTGTGTGTGTGTGTGTGTGTGTGTGTGTGTGTGTGTGTGTGTGTGTGTGTGTGTGTGTGTGTGTGTGTAGTGTGTGCACATATGACATGTCAACACATTTACATATTATAATAATACATAATATGTATATAGTATATATTATATTTGTTGTATGTAACAGTTATTTACAGTATTATGTACACACAGCATTACAACGACGTGTACCATGTTGTATACTTTATAGAATATGTGCTACATATTACTATACACTTGCGCTACATGCGTACATGCGCCCATACACACACACACGTGTTACACATACACACACACACGTGTTACACATACACACACACAAGCGCTAATTTTCATTAAACACGCGGTCGTCACCGATCGTCGTATATTATTATTGTCGCAGTCGCTCCTACCAACAACCCCGTTGCTCGTCACCACAAACGCACACAGACTTTGCGCCCCACACATTGCATCCGCAGCCGATTGTTCGAAACCCGGTGCAGTGGCCCAACGACACTGTTTTCTCTCTATAATTATAATATACTAATATCGTTTGGCGCGATTTACGCAAAGCAATTATACAAATGCGTTCACCGTACACGCGTACATATGCGTACGCACGCATACGAACACACGCACACGCTTTGTGTGTAAAAATAATCGTTGCCGTACACGAACAGAGACGGTGGCAGTCGCAGCGACTTGTCAAATTACTCGGTACTCCAGCACTGCACACCCGCCGCCACTGCGTTGGCCGACCCGTTGATCGAGTTAAACACAATAATATGGTTCGGTGCGGAATATACTCCATCACACGCACACATACACAGGCACGAGCGCGCCCACACATGTATTATTACGATGTGTATATATATATATATACACCTATGTATGTATACATACGTATATGTTTCTGCAGGATATAATTCAATTTACGGATACCACACGCGTGCGCGAGCAAAGGACGCGATCCTCGCCTTGCATAATTTACGCGTTTTAATTAATGGGACTCCCCGTGGAATCCATTTCGCATCGTTTTCTGGAAGCCACTGTTGCACGCACATACACTGCAGTATACCCGCACTTACGTACACATGTATGTATATAACTATAGACAAGCACACGCACGCCGTTCTCTGTTCGTCGGATGAAAAAAAATATCGATTTTCGTGTAAGCGTGCGTGTACATTTTTCGAGTGTCTTTCTGAAACAGATTACAGCCGGTTTGTACCGATATGCCTATACATATCTAAAAACAAATCACATAATACTATGTATACACTTATACTATGTACTAATTAGGTGAATGTGCGGTTAGTATGCGTATTTTGTCAACAACAATTTTGTTCAATCATTGTCGAAATTTGCATTTCAGTTGATTTTATTAACTACAAGAGTTGTCGTTGCAGATTAAACAGGGCTGAATGGGACATATTAGTCACTCTGAGATGGAGGATAGGGATAGGCGGCGTCCTACTATTTCTCCTCGGTTTCTTGGTTAAACCAATACTCTTGCAAAAAAAAATGTGATCGATGCGACCTCGTTCGTGTTTGATTTTATTTTCCTATGTTTCATACATCATAAGATATAAAATATATACGAACCCAGTGCAACAGTATTATACGCAATGATTCAATTTTGACTGTCGACGAATGCTTGCGCCTTGGACTAACCGCTACGTGGAAACATTTACGGAAAATTTACAGTTGAACCCGAAGAATCCGATGAATTAGTTTCCATTAGTAAATTGTTTCTCTATTTTCTTATTAGCATATATAAGACCTATTATATATATAGACCAACGTCTAAAGAAGCTTATGGTATCTTTGCTATGCCTGTATTAAAATTATCCAAGTTTACATTATAACTTAACGACATTATTAGCCGACAAAAGATAACCGCCACGGAAGAAATGAAGCTGGATATTCCATTAACCCGACACGACGCGGTCGACGCGATAGGATTTTTCTTTCAAAGTGCTTCTTTTGTTGTCGGCTGGAAGCACGAAAGCTTAGTAAATGCACAGTCTATATTTTAGACTCATATTAATACGTACACTCGTAAGCGGTGGCTGTTGAGAGAAGAGCGCAAATCAAAGTATTGTCCTAGTGCGATTTACTGTTGTAGTGTAGTGTAAGACACATTATAGAAGGTTTGAAAAGTATAAATAAGTAATTTATTTATCGATAAAAACTACATTGATTTACTTGGATATGAAAAGTCGTATTTTTATGTTATTCAATTGTTACAATTCATTAATATATTAACGTTGACAAAATATTATTTTGGTGTAGTACTGTGCGTCCGTGGGGAGTATCGGCCGACTATGTAATATTATACCGGTCAAACTTGCAATGTTATATTTTGAACACTATCAGGGAATTCGTTTAAATATAAGATAACGGCATCAATGGACGGCATTATAATAATGTTGGACTTGAACATAGCATCCCACTACTCGTCTGAAACAATCCCATAACAAGACGCCACTCGCAGATCGTCACCGCTGCCGGGCATACTGTACAAAGATTATTGTATGTGATACGCCGGATGTGATTTACATTTTACATACCCCTGCAGGGACCAACATTTTAAACTTTTCATTCTATACGCAACATTTTAAACAACCATTTTTTAGGCTTATATAGTCAGTACAAATTCAGATGAACGTGAATCCATGATTTTGAAAAAAGTATTTCATTGTTAGATAAGTAGTGTTAACCAATCCTACAATATTCGTATACGAGAGACTGTTTTTGTTATTCCGAAAAATAATCCATTGATCAAGCCATATTTTTATTAATTCCTTATAAATATTTAGTACATACCTACCCATTTAATCGACTTACTTAAAATGTAAAACGAATATTCTAATCAGTTAAACACTTAGGGACTTCTATGTTGAATTTTTCAATAATGTGCATTTCGTTGAGTAGAAAAATATTTACTTTAGACTTTCAAGTTTCCTGGAACACACTTCATTGTTTGTACTACACAAAGCATATTGTAGCACACATAATGTTAGGGATCCTGCACACACGAGTAATAGGAAAACGTGAATAAGAAAAAAAACTATATTTACCTGCCAGAATCCGTCGATTTTTCGGTTGCTATTCGTGCTAACCGCGTACTTAATATAGTAATCGTATCTCGAAGTTATATAGCTGTACGAAAATAATAAATACGTCGTCGTCGTTCTCATATAGATAACTACGTATTATAATATGCTGACATCACGTGCTGCGCTCTTCGGAAATTTACGATTCCGAAATTATCGGTTACCAGGATTTTTTTTTTGGTTGGTTTTTTTGTTTTGATGGACTCGTTGGCCACGGGGACCTGTACGGATCACCCGTGATCGTAAACAAAAATATTAAACCATATAATAATATGATATTATTATTATTATTATAAATGCAGTCATGTGTGCCAATTACATATCCACATCCACTCGGCCATACGTCACATAAATAAGCTTCACGTGCACACCACCGTCGCGTCGTGTCTAATGATGATGTTCCCGCCAAGTCTGTTGGACTGCGGATGAATATATAATGTGGCGGCGGCAGTTTTACACTGAACGAGCCAGAGTGGAATGATGAGAAAATAAAATAAAAAATCCTAAAACCCGTAATATTCGGCGTAATATCAGGCACGCCGGGGGAGGATTGGTAAAAAACGAATATAACGATTAACACTCCGGGCAACATTTTCCGACGACTTTATAACAGGAAGCCATCCCGACGTGATAATCGTCGATTGGCGTGTGCGTGCAAACCAAAAAAGAGAAGAGGGAGAGTAATAATAATAAATAAAAAAAAAATAAAATAAAAAAATGCACGTTTTAAAAAAGACTGAAAATATTAATGATAATATCGCATTTAATCCTATAACTGTAGTAAACGCGTATAATATATAGTTTGTATGCAAACACGCATCTGCAGTGGTCTAAACAATAATTATTCATTTCTTCGTAATATAACAAAATTATAATTTATCGACTAATATTCGGAATTAATACTTAACAGTGTTTTGATTTAATTTTTTGCTGTACCTGGTATATAATTAAGCAGGTTAATAATAGGCATTTTCATAAATAGCGCTGTAGCATTTCTCAAACCTTAATATCACGACACTATTCCAAGGGTGATTATATTTTATTTTTCTTCTCTTATACAGTATATTTTATCTTATAAACGGTTTTATGTAAACAGACACGAATTCATGAGTAGAGGGGAGTAAGAGATGCCCTTCGTTGACTTGGGTTAATTTTAGGATATCTTAAAAACCGTTTAATTTAAACTTTTTGACACAATAAAATATTGTACTTAAAAGGTACATAATATTATTTAATTGCATTATATAGTATAGCTATCCAATGTTGTTCTAATATTAAGACGAAACAATTTTTTGTTGTAATAATTTGTTTTTACTACCTATCTACACGCTTTATATTTTAATACAATATATCTTGTAATATTAATTTAAGCTGATTTTCCTTTTATTTTATTAATCTAGTTGTACTGAAAAATTTGAATAACATGTATTTTTATCACACTCGGGCTGAAAGTCTACCCAAGATGCCCCTCCTCAACCGTAAATAGGTTCTGAACCAGTGCCTGCACGACGCGCATCTTCCATACAATATCCAAGAAATGGAAACGTCCACGATACCACGGTGGGTTTTTTGCGTAAATATTTCGTTATCACGTGTATGTTAAAAATATTTCTATAATTATTCTCTTCGGCTATAATATTATGTTCGTTTAATTACGTCCAATCAATCGAATAGTTAAAAATGTTATAATACATTTTATATGTGTATATGTACTTATAATATATTCACTTTGTCGTTGATAATATCAGCTGATAATAACATATTATATTCCACATAAAAATTACCATATCGTATCTCATTATGATAATTTTTGACCGAACTAACTATTGATCATAATTAATCATCACGATCTGTTTAAATTTTTAACATGTAGAATGATCTTATTTTATATAGTTTTAAGTGTATAACATTGCGATGGAACGCATATTTTTAAAGTGATCAAATACGACGTGCACGCCACTGAACGTGGTTACAAATCAAATATTTTAACCTATTAATAGTTATATTTATAACAAATTTTTCTCTTTTCTTAAGTCCGCATCGAACTCAATATTATACTATTATTGTTAATACTCTCAAGTTGATTTTTAGGCTCAAGTTATGTTTTATCGATTTCAAGAATGATTTCAGATCTCAAGTCCTTGTCCTTCCATTGTAATGATACGTATTATTGTATGGGATAATTCACGTTTACTCCGTACATATAATGTAAGGTTCCGTCCACCATTTATATACAATGTTAATAATTATTCAAATCTATTAGTGTTGTGATGTGACAATGAAGGTCATTAACCTTTCCTAAACAATATTATCAGATGGTGTACATAATAAATGATTTGGTAATTGACCGTTTCAAATAATTGTCTGGTGTAGGTATAATAATATAATAAATGTTATATAGCGTGCATGTATATCATCTATAAGTTTTATTTTTTTCAATTACCCATATGCATAAAACGTATGGGGAAACGTACCCTCTTCTTGTGTATACGCATTACGCATACTAGCATTTATACAGTATGTACTTAGATCCCTTGTAACATAAAAATGTTCTCTAAGTAAAGCAGTAACATAAATCTATCGCGTATTATTGTAAGATTCAGTTGAATCTCGTTAACTCTACATTTTGTAGATGATATTAATTCTTTCGTCGTGAGTGCATTATATAGAGCGTCGGGACGTAGTTGATGGTGAAATAATTATTTTTCGTACAAAAAATTGCAGGACACAAATGCGTTGCCGCTACAATTGTAGTAGGTATGTTCTAGGGCTGTTCGATTGTTTCGATTAATATTTTTAAATTAATGAATATTTTGAAACATCGATTAATAGATTAATCGATACATTGAAATATCCATTAATCGATACAAAATATATTAAATATTAATCTAACGATAAATTATTGCATTTGTAATCGTTTTAATCGATTAAACGATTATTTTGATAGATTAATCGACCAAATGAATCGATAGATCCTTGACTATTTCAACAATTGAGCACTCCTTGATGAAGATTTTCGATTAATCCAAAATGTTGGTTATTAAATACTTTGGACGATCGATTATATTTTATGACAATCAAACGGCCCATATATCGTATGTATAATTGTTAACGACATGAAAATAACAAAAAAAAAAAAAAAAAATATAGAAAAGAAAAGAACCAACAAGTTATGGATTAAAAATTGGCTATCAAAAAAAAAAAAAAAAGATATCATGAAGTGCATGCAAAGTTAATGAAAGAGATCGGTAAAAATGTTTTAAAGTTATTATTAGAATATTTAAGAAAGTTCTACTCCTAAAATTTTAAAAATAAATACCCACTTCCGAAAAATAATTTCTTCCTTAGGATGACTTATATTAACTTTAATATATCTAGTCTTAGGTAAACAGTTGAGTGTTAAGAAAAATGTACACAATTTTTTATTTTTCTTAGTTCATCATATATTCATTTGACACTGAAGAGTACGTAACTTTCTTCCAATTTCTGCAGCACTTTTTTGCTATCTGTACAACCATCTCAATCTTACATAATTGACAATAATTATTTTTTGATTTTTGTACTATTTTAATGTAAAATCCCATATTCCAGGAAATAATTTAAGATGTTCCATTAATTTTTACATTTCTGCTAGTCTCACGCCAAATCCATCGCCATGAAAATGACTCAGATGTAAACATGCCGAACACTATCAAAAGAAAATAAACAATTTTATACTTTATAATAATGTAGTACAATAAAATGTATAAGTAATAACAACAATTAATAATTGATTATAATATTAATTAGGAATAATAAATAAAATTAATATAATAATTAATAAACTATTAAATTTTGCCCGTGCTGTATTTATAATCATTTTATAATCTTATATGAAAATATACATAGATAAACCAATTAAGTTGTATGCTTCTGACCTTCACGTAAATTTGTTTTTGTAGTTTACTCCAGTAACAAATTGATTTAGCTATAGTAGGGTCCAGAGAGGTAACCACTTCAGTGTGCTACGTGTTGTATACATTACCTAGACTAAATTTACAGAGTTCTACCACCTTAACTAAATTTAAACAGTTCTACCACCTAGATTTAATCTATAAAACAAATGTCCAGTGTGCAGGCAATTTTACAAAGGATGCAACAGTGACAATTACCGGTCCAAATATAATTGTTCGGTAAATATCTGTTTATTATTCAACTAATACGGTTTCAGTATGAATTATTATCACATTTTCGTTTGGGCATGTTAATATAAAAGAATAAACGGTACAGGCGTTGAAGCGTTGTCATGTAAACTTTTTTTTCAGCTTTTTCAATTCATTCATAACCACAATGGAATACGAAATGTAACGCTCATACGCCTTCTTGCGGCAACACTGAAAACCTAATTAAATTTTCGTTGTATTCCATCAGCCAATCAAATGTTTAATGTGACCCAATTACGTATTTACACCATTTACCGTTTCTAATAATATTGATCTTATATACTTCAATAATTGTAATTTCCAGTATAGTAGGTACAATGATGTGTTTAATGGTTTTATTAAGAATGCACAGTATTGATACGTATTATGTTCTTAACATTTTTTTACGCAAATCATCAAAAGCTTATACGATTCACAAGAAATCGCACAGCAGTGGCCAAATATAATATACAGCGTTATTAGAACTGAAATTAAATGATAGAATAGGTAAAATAACTAAAAAATATTTTTTTTTTTTGATTTTCTAATGTAAAAAAAATTCATCCGGATTCTTTAAATTGGTTCTTAATGAGTTCTTTATTGTTACGGTTTGTTGGGTTCGGTACCATATAATAGTGTTCAGTGGGAGGAAAATATTTTAATATAGTATAACCTATATTTAACGAACAGTTTTGCAATTATTTATAATATTTAAATGAAAAAAAATATAAAACAAATTATTTTCTTTAATATTTCACAAACCTTAACAACAATGGTTTATGAAAGAATAAGGTTTGACAGTAAAGAAACTATTTTAGAACCCTAATTTAATAGCTTTTATGACTATACATTTCAAACAATACATAAAGAATATGGTATATTTATTTAGAATTTTAATCTTATAAGAGCAATGGTAAAGTAAAACTATTTGGGACTCATAACATTACCTGCATATAGGTATGTAAGTTATGAGTTTATGAGGGTACGAGATATATTTTATGTTATGATTCTTGAATGAATCTCAAATAAAATAATCGAGTTTGCAACATACTCGGGTAGGTAGTAATACATTTTATTATATTATAGTAATATTGTACGTTTCAGTATTTCTGAAAATTTGCTACCATATAATTATGCATTATGTTGTTGGGAGACACCATGATATACACATTTTAATATTTAATCATTCTACTTTTTAGGGAGGTTACTGGGGTCATTTTCTATGAGGATTTTTGTATGTTTTGGTTTAAGTTAGAGTAACTGTGGAAGGTAGAGGGGTAGAGACGTAGGTATGTCTATAGGTATAGATCGAGCCGTTAAATTCGTGTGGTCACCCATCCGAGTGCTAAGAAGCTCGAGTGGTGATTAATCACAGCACTGAAAGTAACTACGACAAACCATTCTGCCATATCATGCCACCATTGTACAGTTTTGCCTTGATATCATGCATAAATATGATGGAATAACCGGAATACCCGTAAAATATAAATTTATACTCTGAATCGTTGTAATATTATTGTTTAGTCAGATCCTGTTAAAATAAAAAATACATAATTTAAAAATATACGAACTTTTTATTTATTTATCTAGAGGCTAGCAAAAATTTTCAATGGACAACGAACAAAGTATTTTCAAATGCTTGAATATAAATTAAATTTTTATCCGGAAATCTTAATTTTAATTATTATAAATATTTCGTTACTATTAACCTTATTGCCTTATAACTTAAAGCACACTTTATAAACAGCAAATTATAAATTTTAGTTTCGTGTGTTAATCATGGCTGTATAGTTCCAATTCGAAAACACTATCATTAATCCATATACGAGTACATAATATACGAGTATATAATATTATAAGCGTACATTTTAATATTTTATATGAATTAATCGATAATCGTAATTAGTATTATATTGATTTGAACATTATTTTTTTATTTAAATAATATACCTACGAGAATAGTTTTTATTGATGACAATGTAATAATTGATCAATTTATGACTGGTTTCTTGTGAACTGGATCTGAAAGATACCAACAAGTTGGAGTTATTTTTATTCCCCCACAAGAATAATTTAAATGTACCACACGGTTTATTATAAATAATATATTTGTTATTTCAATAGTATTATACGTTCATAACAATGTTGTTTAGTATTTAATGTTAAACAGTCACATTTGTTTGGTTTGACATCATAAGTACTTACCGATGTAGTATACGTATTAAATGAAAACAACGAATAATTAATGAAGTTAATCACCGCATTAACCCATAAACGTGTGGTACGTATAATATGTGAATAAACTATTTTATTCACGAACTCTCGTTGTATAGACTGCAAATAGAATAATGTTATAATTGTATTGACATAATTATTATTATAACATTATTATTTATTCATCCGAACGGGTTTCACTGCCTTTAATTTATTACAACATAAATTAGTAACACATAATAATAATAATAATAATAATAATAATAATAATGATTATTATTCTAAAAACATTTTTCATATTACATAATATGTTATGTTAACAATACATTACTACATTAGGTATATTAAAATATATCGGAACAGCTCACGGCTATGAATACAACCATTGGTGTGCTCATAGTCATATTTGATCTTACTATAAACACGTCAACACACACACACGTGTGTGTGTGTGTGCATTATATCCAATAAAATATGATAAAAATAAAATACCGTGTTTTACATTTAGTGCCCGAGGTGCGTATCCATACAACACGGGTCGGTTAAAGGAAAACGCGTTATACATACGCAAATCGTCTAACTCGAAGCCGTCGGCTGTGTCGGCGTTTCGTTTCAAAACGTTGCGAGCACGCGTTCCACACGTCGTTTAACCATCGACCATCGGTCTGCAGTTCGATGTACATATTGTTGTAATACGCATATTGTGTTTTGACTAATCACTCGTGTAACGCAACACAACGAAAACGATGTACCTATGACGAACGTGGCCCAATGGCCATTGACAAGAAAGCGGTATGGAATATTACGTACACATATATTATATACGCATGTATACGGCATAATATAATCCATGTACGTGTACACTAGTAATACGTTGAATATTAATACGAAGGGGGTTATGCCCTTGATTCGATTATACCGTATAAGCACAAAATATATACATAAGTTACCAATGTGCGTAGACTGCAGCGGACATGGATGTGCCACTGTGCCTGCAGAGTTACAGTTCTGTGATTATAAAATGTTCGATAGTGATGATGGTTTATTTTATGTTTCCCTTCCCCCCCTGACGATGAAAATACTGTAACCGCATCATTGTCCGTCCGACTTTTCCGTTAGACTGAAAAAAAAAATACGCACTTATTGTATTGTGTAATTCATGAAATAACATTAAAAACGGTTTGAATACTTTTCATGACTTACGTCCTATAATAATAATAATAATAATAATAATAATAATAATAATATTATTATTATTATGGTCTCGCGGTTTTTCAGCGATCGTAACTGCCAAAAACTGTAGAGACAAATAATGCACACCTATATAGATGGTAGTGACTAGTGAGCCGTAGTACTGCAGTTATTTGAAATCCGTCCGTACGCAGTCTTTGAGTGACGTTTTGGATACATAGGTGCACAGTGGCGTTACAATATTATAATATGTACTTAGACGTGTTAAAATATTCATGTATATGAGGACTTTTCATGCGTCTGTGGTCTAATAAATCGGTTGCAAAATCGGCTTTTGAAAATACATTATACAAACGAGTCTATGATAACAATATACAATATTGTGATGTGTAATAATCATAGTTTGGTTGAATCACGAAAACTTCCAGTCCGAAACCTATCGAAACATTTGATTAATCGGCCAAGCAAGTTTATTATCAACCCTTTACAATTTAACAACAACTTATGAATTTATAAGTTCAAAATGTTGGTCCCATCGTATACATGGTTAAGTTTTCGATGTATTTTGGCTTTTTTGAACTATTCATAGACAAATTAAATTTTCGATTTTTTCGTTTTTTTTTTTTCGAAATATTAATAAAAAAATGTGGCTGGTTAAAAACTTTTGAAAATTGAAAATTGAATACAAGATTTATTATAAGTTATGCTTATCGCAACTATAAAAAATTGAAATCGTTTATCTCAAATTTTTACTTTAGATGTTAAAATCCCGATAGTTTACAAATTATTTTGTTGTTGAAAATTCATAAAATGTTTGTATTTATACTAAAGGTTCAAAATTTTAACACAAAATTATCCATAAGTTATTCTTTGAATAACTATATAAAAATGATTACCGGAATTTAAGGAATACATTTTATGATCGTATAAAATTTAAATTTATATGAAATTACATAAACTAACGATTTTAAATATTTGTTATTATTCAAAAAGTTTAGGTCACAGAATATTTTTTTCAAGATATATTATACTGTTTTTTAAGCAACTTATTAGCATTTGAAATATTCAATTTTTTTAAATTTTTTTTACAATTATTGATAAAAAAAAATTGACTGATACAAAATAATTGAAAATTTAAAGCAGATTCCACATAAGTTGTGCTTACTTTCATTTATAAATGATTGAAATTCAAAGGCACATTTTTTTTTTTTTTTAAGCGTTTGAACAGGGAATATTGACATAATATTATAATTTATATGTAACATAATATATTATACATACCTATTATAGTCTAGCATAATATCATTTCCGTTTAGAATTGTTTTTCGTACGCAATAATACCTACCATTGAATTCAAGTTTAACACATTCATTATGATGACCTATCCTATGAACGAGTCGCACTCCACCCTTTACTGTACATATGAGCGAGTTTCCGTCCGGTAAAAAACACGTTCTACTCGCAAAAATAATATAATATTTTAAGACTCCTCTGGTCGCTAAAAAATTACACGTGAAACGATGTTTGTACAACAGAAAGAAAAACAACAACAAATGAATCTAAATCTGTTCGTTATTGTCGTTTATAACTCGCCCATAAATACGTTCTTCTTCTTCTTCACCCCCTCCATCCCGTATTTCCGTCGTAATAATAACGTAATAACAATATCATAATATTATTATGTAGCATTATCGTTATTCGCACGTCCGTCCCTGGCCTGGCTTCCTTCACGCGGCGGCGGCGGTCTGTTATTTGCGGTCCGTGCGTCGTCTGTCCGTCATTCACTTCCGGTGACGACACGCGATTAACGCCTATACCGTATACAGGCTTATTAATATTATAACATGACGTATAACAATATTATACCTGGCCTGCGGAAGTACACCGCGGATTATTATCTAAAACAACGATCCGTCGCCGCCGCACGCCGACATGCATATAAATAAATGAATAAATAAATATATACACGGATAGAATATATTATTACAGTATAATATGCGTCGATCAGACGACAAACCGGCCGTGTTAAATCGTCCCGCGTACAAATGACCCGCGGTCATTAATCTTTGTTAGTTGATAATATTATACATACACGCATCGTATTTATTATTGTGTATATGCGTATGTGCGCGCGTCCACGTGTACACTACAGTGGACTGAATATTATATCACGTACTTATATTATACATATGATATTATGATATTATATGCGTGTATATTTAACATGTACATATGACGTATGTGTGTACACTTTCGCGGGCTTGTACATAATGCGACCGATGCAGCCGAGGGACGCCGTCGACGATTTGTCATCGGATTAATGTCGATCGCGCGCGTATTTTATATCGTATACATGTATATATGCGTATATTATACATCCCAGCAGACGATATATTGCCATAAATAATATTATTATTACGGCCACCGCCGCCGCATAATTGGACCGCTAACGCAGTCGTGTGTCGGTTTCGAAATTAAATCTCACGAAAAACGACCCGTACAATAATCATTATAATTATAAAACGATAACAATAATAATGCGCGACAACGATAATAGTACACTTAGGAGTATAATATTGTACGATATTTTAATATACATTTTAAGTTTGTGCTCACCTGCAACGTCACCGTACGTCCGTACGCATAAACGGCATTGTGTACGGAGCGATCGACGAGAAGCAGATAACCACTCTGTTTATGCACAGTTTTTTTTTTTTCTGTACAGATGCACCGTTTCAGCATTTAAGCATAGTATCATTATCAACGTTACGTTCTAACGGTAAATACAATGTGCTATAAGAGGTATATTGAAGCAACACCAAAGTCGTTTTCGACTTGCAAAAATCATGATTAAAATATAATTTATAGTAGTTCACCTCGGATAGGATCTAAAATACCGAGATAAAAATAATATCATAAAAATATTAATATTTCGTGAAAAAATGAACATTCGTTTGTAGTGCCGTATATTATAAGTAATATATAGGTAATGGCAATCATGACAAGGCTTAGCCTTTAGTTGATGATGATTATATAGTATTTATTCTAATATCTTATTGGGATTGACATTTTGAGTGTTTCACTATTGAAAAAAAAAAAATAGAACAACTATAATATTGAAAAGGCTGTAATACATAATAAGTATATAACATCGATGTTCATGTACTAGCTGCCGTTAGAATTAATATAAAATATTATCATAGTATATTTCACACAACATTTGGAGAGTAATAAATATTGAAGGTATGTCCCGTAAAGAAAATTAAAGACTTTATCATGAAAGGAGAATTGACACATCAGTTTTATCTACCTATGCTACAAACATATTTCAAAGAATTTATGACAAACTGAATTTAAAATGCACTATAAGCAGCTGTGATCACTGATTTTATGATACATCAACACAGGAATTGACGGTATCCACTTTAAATTGTCAAAGTCTTAAAAAGCATGTTCATTAAATACTTGTGATAATTACCTAATTAATTATGTAAATAATTTTATATTATTGTCTGCATTAGCCACTATGGTTTTCTGACAAAGACACTTCCAGTTACCTAATTTCAATATTGTATTGTTTAATTTAATTTAACAGAAACAAAGTTTGATCCACTATTTTTCTAATGCTATTTTTCTGCAATCGGACAATCATACAAAAAATCACGAGGCTAATCAAATTAAAAGATTTAGATATTTAAAACGTCAACATTTTTGGAAGAAATGTTTTTTAAATTGTTCGAAAATGATAAAAAGTTATTATATTAAAATATAGATATTGTCATATATAAAAATATAATTAAAATATATAATATCTATAGACTTAATATCCCTGTGAGTTGTCTAAATAATAAAATCCGTATTAAATTATCTTCAACGTCACAACTTCACAAGAAACAACGTATCAGGTATTTATTTTCACGGACCATACTACAAAAATTCTCGTTTTAAGGTGTTTTCAAATTGAATATTGTGGATATAATATTAAAATATTTAGCACAAAAAAAAGCAGTTCGAAAACGATCATGTTCGGGAACAGTGGCAGTGGCTTTGATATAAATGGATTTATGTCATTTATCTAACGATCGCTGAACGATTATATACCGCAGTACAGTTGTAAAATAAGTTTAATATTATTATTACTTCAGTGTGTATACGTACGTGTGACGTATGTACCTACACAGCTTACACGTACTAATCGACGTTTTCCGTACAACTACGTATATTATCCATCGCCGTTGCGTATCATCGGTTTGGTTGAGTCGGACACAGGATAACCGCATGCACGTATATTTTGAATTTCACCCCGATGACCGTTTATCGCATTCGAAAATCGATCCGAGTCCACCACGGTTAAGCCCAGCCCAGACGTGGTCAAGATTGTGCAGCAGTTAGTGCAACACACGTGGTGCATGACGAGCACTTGAACGCAAAATGGTTGCGGTCTCACGCGGTTTTATTATATATTATTATATATATACGGAAAATTTACATTAAGCTATTATACTCATAAATTACTTGCATGTTGAATTTCCCAGATTGTGTATGAAAGCCCGACTCGGTTTCCGTTCAATATGCGCAGAGCGTCTGAAATAAATGCTCGGAAAATTCAAAATGTTGACTGTCGTACACCAAATGTGTATTCCGGAGATAAGAAACCCCCGTAAATAAAAACTCATTATGTAATAATACATAAATCCAATATCATTATTGCTATTTAAAATGTGAGAAAATGTGAGTATAATTGTACTGGATCAACTTTGAAAACCAGCCCCTGATTTTACCTTATTCTCCATGGTCAACTCCCAAGTTTTGAGAACACTCTTTTCTCTCGATGAAAGCCTTATACCTGAATATTATAGAAAACTCCATTAAGAGAAGTAAAAGAAATTAACCTCAAACCTAAACTTCTATTACTTATATGTTATATGTTGTGGTAACTTGTAAATATTTCAAACAGTATTTGAGTTTAGTTCACATTTACGTATTGTTATTCTACAGTGTTCCTTAACCTTATTTTTCATTCAACGCCCATTTCACAATTATTTTTAAAAATACTAATTCCTTGATTGTCCTAGTTGTCCTAGTCAACTATTAAGATAGAGTAAAAAAAACAACAACAATTTTATGCATTTAAAATAGATTTTTTCTTACAAATGTAATATCTACCAAAAGTATAACTTTGAAATTGCTACCATAAATTAATTACGAAACAATATTAATGTGACTACTATGAAATTGGACATTTTTTACTAAATGCTAATTAAATCATATTCTCTATTTTAGTGAATTTCTTTAATGCTTATTTGCACATAATTCTAATCGATTTCTTTGTGAAAAATTTTTGGTTTAAATCCGTTTTCTACTATATAGGTATATATAAACGGAATATCCATAATTAGTAACTTTACTTATTTAAGGGTACATACACTTCTTGTAAGGGCAAAAATAACTGATATAATAAAAATCTAAGAGATAGAAGTATCCCCTTTTTGTGTCCACTTACATAAAATGCCCCCTTACAAATTGAAAATTCCCTGCAAGGGGTGGCAGCGTTCATGTTGGTAAGAGCTATTTTACAGGAAGCAAAAATGAATTTACTTATTGTTCTACGCAAGAAATACAAAAAATGTAATGATGAGAAAAAAGAAAACATATTCTGCATCCTAAGCACGAATATTATTAACGTATGAACGTATCCAATTGAATCGTTGGGTAAATTTTCAAAAGCCTTAACTCTTATATGAAAAAATAATTTTTGCGGAAACTTATCTTCCTCAAAACTATATTATTAGGTAACTGTCTTACAAATCCCAAACGACTAGTAACGTAATTCGATACATCAAATGTCATACATTATATACTGTTCTTATTTCCGTTACGACGTACGTGCACTATAACACGTAATACGTATACATATTACATGTAGCTGTGTAGCACTATAGCAGTGTTGACTGTTGTTGTCAACTTGGTATACTGTTTGGGGAAAACTTGGCGGGAAAAATGTGACATTCTATACGCACCGACTTACACTAATGGATTGTGGCGTTTGAATTATTTTAACAACGTTCTCGTTAAATTAAGTTTACCCGAATTCAATGAAGAGCCTTTTCAGCTGTATACGCGATGCGTACGAACACATCGATCAAAACTTTACACGCGATTCATCAGAGTATTTTATGGTCTTTCCGTTCCGATTAGTCTTACGTTTTACCGTGCACTTCCACTGTGGTAAGGAGAGGGGGTGAATCATCATTGCGTTATTAGTAAATTCGTTGTGATGTGCCGACGAAACGATAAAAATTCAAAACGGCAAAACCACATGGGAGATAACATCTCGAACGTTTATATTTCCTATGATTTCTAAACAATAGAATTGTTCAATAAAACAAACAAAGAAAAAAAAAACAACAACTTACGATGATAATATATTAAGAACTTGTACGATCGATTTCAGGCTTTTTGTGTAGTATGTAACTTAAAGCGAATCCGTACGTTTGAGATGTTTGAGTTATAAACATTTTTCATCGTAAAGACAATCCAAGGGAATAATTCAATAACGTTTGTATAATGTCTTCGTGGAGAATCCAAAATCAAACACTTTTATTGCATATTATACGCAAACCTATAATATAATACCACACCAATATTAGATATCACAAATCATAACAAATTTAGTTGTATTACAATGGCGATTGATAATCATTGATTATATTTTATTATTATTATAATAAATGTATAAGAGGAGATATTATAAACTAAATTGTGTACCCTACGAAACAGACAAACAGTGTTATTTATTACCAAGGATTATACTTTAATGTTTTCATTACGTGTTTGCGTATTTTATGGTTTTTACATTTCAGTGCATAAGCCCGGATTTTTACTTATGACTTACCTTTTGTTTTAATATTGTGTTTATGCGATTTTTGCAATTCACAACAATACTGAAGCTGATTATATATATTTATACCCATTGTATATACAGATACTGGGTAAAAATATTAAAAACACAACGATTAGTGTACACTTCATGTTGGACTTATTAGATGCGTTAACTATACTAGTGAAATATGATGTTGTACACAAAAAAAAAAAAAATCTAGAAAAAACAACATTTTATACCGTGCCAACTATGCGTTAACTATATATTATATTATGTTCCATTTCGCCTATATATTTATTAAATGTATACATTTTCTATCATAATATACACTTTGCCATTAACATTTACCGCACAGTTTTGATGGTAGCTCGTAAATGTATTTATAACTTACATAATAGTTTTCGGCGCCATAAATTATTGACTTAATTTACGACAAGTTAAAATCTTAAAATATTTTATCTCAGTATATTATATCCTATTTTCTTGTACAAACATGTACAGTCGTTTGCGCTAGCGCCTAGGTTTTTTATCGTCATATTTTACTAGTTTTATTAAGGACCTAACCGAAGGACGTTAGTATAATAATAATATTATGACACCTCGTCTTGTCTGTAGTATTGGAGGTCAAGAGAAAGTGATATGTGTACATTTTTTTTCTCATTTTTAACATCAGTGGACATACGCGCGTTTTGTTCTTAACCTCACGCTCCTCAGTATGTATGACGTGTATACTGTATGTGAATAAGTTTAGACGGAAAAAAAAAACAAATGGATTTCACGGTGAACATTTTTTTTCACGTGAAACTTGTGACATATTACAGACTTACTTATACAGAAGATCATGCGATTTTATTATAAAATACCAATAATTTTGTGCCACGTAGATAAAATGAAATTTTCGGCCCTTTACCTACCACCAAACAAAATAGTTGAACGCGTTGATTTACGTACTTACGTGAAAAAAACACCATGTGGCGATGACGATTATAAATATTCCCTGGGTACGTTATTTTTAGGTTAAGTCAGGTCAGGTCAAAGGACACGGAAGGCCGGTGTATGTGTTTTGGAGATTTTGTGAAAATTGAAACGCTTTTCGGTGGCTAAATGTTTTCAATAATAATGAAATATGCCAACAATAATTGTTATATGAATCTGCGTTGTCCTGGAATTTTGGTCGAAAGATGTTTAAAATTTCTATGTAAATCAAATTAGTTAACGGTTTCTTTGCTCATCACTTGTAAGTTGCATTAATAATATAGTTTAAATAAACCTCGAATAAAATTAGCAAACATGATAATATACATAATATATACGTGTGTTTTCTTACAATTGACCATATCATATGATCAACGTACACAGCTATGAATGTACGGAACGTACGCAACAGACTAATATTTTTGTAAGTAACGAACTGTGCAGCACATAATATTCCTATTGCTCAAACACACGTTGTATATACGTACTATTTATGATATAACACTCGCGACCCAAACACGCATTGTATATTTACTCGCGTACACAAAACCCGCCGGCAAATAACTTTTCGATTTTCGCGGGCAACGATGATTTATACGCGCGTACACGGTCATTAGTCCTGACGGTGACTGCACGGGACATACATAGAAATCTTCTTGTGTATAATCGTACTGTATATGTAACGCGTTCTCGCGGTTTGTTTAACTCAACGTCTGTCACGGTAACTCCACCGTACTCTCCGAGGGTAGAATATATATACTTATTCCTAATGCACGACCCTTCAACTCCGGGTAGGTACGCGCGACTGTATATACGCATAACCACGGTTGTGGCACGTTTATTTTTTTTCTCTCTTTTTTTGCGCATTCAATATAATCAATCTCAGACGGATCCGTTTGGAAAAAAAGCCTCAGACCCTAACAGGAATACGCGCGTATAATATTATTATGACGTGCATGCGTACGCGGTGCATATAGCCGACAGAAGTCGTGGATTTACGGCCGTTTAAAATATTATATGATATATTATTTATGCGCGCGAGTACCCGAAAGTGTTGTCCGTTTGTCCCCGCTCGCGTCGCCACTCGTCCGCGCAGCGCATTATTTATAATATAGGCGTCCTTTAACACGTGTCGACGATTTGTCAGCGACCAGTTAGTTGCCCGCCCGCCCGGTCGACTGCATCGCGACATTAAAAATACCCCGCGACCGTGCACGTGCGTGTGCCGAGATGTTCTGCACCGAGACCGCTTTTCTTGGCATTCGAGCCCGTCGTTTTCTTTCGCTCCCCCCCCCCCCCCAATATGGAAACGTCTTCCCACCCGGACGGACGGACGTCCTTTGTACTCGTGCCGGGCACACGCACGCAACCGTTGCTCGGAAGACACGAGTAGAAGATAGTCGTCGCATCCGATTTGGCACCGGAATCCAACACAATCGTCGTCACATCGCATCTTGTATGCGTGTGCACAGTGTTACGGCCACAGTGTGCGGCGTACAAAATAATATCTTTATGATAATATAAGACATTATTTGACGAAAATTCTCGAATCAAGTATATACGGAACAATGACATTTTCGTAAAAAAAAAAAAAACTTTACGGATTAATATGATTATAATAGAAAAATAAATTATAAAATATATAAACACATAAACACTATTATTTGTAATCCGTAACTTTCGAAAATTTTGGAAAATAACTGCATTCCACACTTTTTGTCGCGGATTTCACAGCCCACCAAAATATGACATTTTGTATTCTTTAAGTTTTTTATTATTTCTCATATATTTTATTCTTATATCTTATTTCATTATAGCTAATAAGTATGTGTATTGTAATTGTCAAGCTGATTAGTAGCAAAATTCTTTAAGCAATGATATACATTTATGTGGTCGAAAAAAATAAAAAGATAAATTACAAGTAACAATATATATTTTATATGTAAGATACACATCACAATGTACCAACTAGCATAATAACCAACTAACATAGTTAATTTTATTTATTATTGCACAATATTAGGTATCTTATTACATATTATATATTATTAGTTATAACGTTGGGTAAAAATAAAAAAATAAATAAAAAAATATGTGAAAAAATTGTACTTCTGTTTAAATTATTTAACGAATTCTTTCCAAATAACCGTCAAATTTGTAATTTAGAGACTTGACTGTAAATTATGTATAAGTACGTTGTACATGTATCTTAAAAATATCTCTATGCAATTGCGGTGTGTACGTACGGTTCCGTGTCTTTGTACTTATAAATTTACGATTGTTGCGACGCAGCGACGGCTTCATTGGTGGGCGCGCAACACTCGTCGTGGGTTGACTTCGGGAGAGTATAGCTAGAAATATGTATGGTAACAATGATAACAATGATAACAGACTTAATATTGTAATCCTTTATGGTCACTTTTACCGCGCGGCTGACTGTCGAAAGGTTATAATAATAATATCATATATTGTCACAATACGCATACTGCTTTCACGTGTTGGTTATTTTCATTAAGCTCCGCACGCACCTATATTTAGACGGTTTAAGTTGTTTTTTTTCCGTCTAATTACCACCGCAATAACAATAATAATAATAATAATAATAATAATAATAATAATAATAATAATGATAATAACCCGCCGTCCCGGAGCGCTTTGCACACGTGCACTTCAAACGAACGATACGTCACGTACGGTTTCGTTATTACACATTTTCAGTAAAGAAATGCCGCGCGTACAAAAGTCGTTCGTTAAAACGTAGTTCCGACGACCTGAATTCGACACTCCTATTCGACGCTTATAATAACATAATAAAATTAAAATACTATAATGATATGAATTCTCACACGTGAGCGCACGCGCTCGTATCTTGTTCTCGTTATCTCACGATATAATATAGCTATAAAAATTATGCCGCCTTTGAAACTTTTTAAACCCTTTGTGACATCTACTCGTATTACACACGGGGTGATTTTTTAAGAGCACACCACTTTTTCTATCCTAGAATATTGTGTATTTTCTTTCGAATCTTGCTTAGTGAAATTAATTGTACATGCCGCACTATTTAATTTATACAGCTATATTTTCAAATTCATAAATTGATTGCACCTCTTGAGGAAGTTCTGACGCATGTTATATCAAAATTTCCAGAAAATTAACTGAGTAATTATTTGTTTAAAAGAATTTCCATTTGAAAATTAAAAGTTTAAAACGTCACAGGGAATATACAAATAATCCGAGTATTGGAAAATATGGTCGTCTTAAACAATCCATAATTATTATACACAAAAGGCCAATATCACTCTGTATTATATTATTACAATATTCACAATGTTTGTTGTATGGGCATCAATAATATATTTATAATCCCTAAATACTCTTGTTACTATAGGATTTCCGATTTATCCGATTTTTGGAATAATTTGTCTTGTTGTTTTTATACATTCATATAACTTTTTCATGTATGTAATATATTATGTAATATATATTAATATATTACCTATGCTACTTGACTTTTTCATATTTATTATCATTCATTTACGTAATACTAAAGTTACGAAATTCCATTCATGCAGTTCTATTTTTTTATAATACATATTTTTAATGAAAATAAAGCTTAAACATAGCTACCTATGATATAGGAACTCGATTTATTTTTTTCCTCGCTGAAATTCGAACAACCATTTTGATTATGCCGTTTATTCAAATTCCAACGAATTCCTGTGAAATTAAATTCATTCTTCAATACATATAATTTTACGTTTTATACATCTCATATCTATAAAAAGACCACCACTAATCAAAATGTATGGTTTTGAGAAAAATAAATTGATGTTAAAAACCAATATATTTATTAGATTTATTATTGAAAATTAAAAACCTGAATACTTATTAACTTGTTCTTTACAATTTATCAAATATTTTGAAATACCCTCTCCAAACCAAAAAATTAAGACTTGTGCAGTTCTAAAATTTTATTAGTGGATATATACTTTAAAATATATAAATTGTACACACATTTTGTTTTTTAAAACGGTATAATACTGCAAAGAAACAGGATTTAATTTAGATCCATATAATATACACAAACGCAAAAACTACTACGAATGTAAAATATTTTGCTATTTTGTACAAAAAATATATAACAATCGATTTGACATCCATTATTCGTTCTAAGTATATCATAATTTTATTCTAAGTAAGACAGTACTGTATTTTGACTTGAGTAATAAACTTGATAAAATAGGAATGTAATACAGCCTCACAAAGTAATTATGGTTCTGTTGCTTTTTATAATTGACAAAATTTGAACTTTGAACTTTGAACCATCCGCTTCGGTAATATCTCAAAAACCGTTTGTCAAGTCTTGTTCTATAGGCGTGCGAGATAATGTATCGAATATATCACAGTATATTATATTATAGCAACATGGCATTTATAATCACTCAAATCTTCTCGCACCGTACCCGTAGATACGTCACATTACATATAAGTATTGTTACGATGTGGTCGGAGAAATTATCGTCTTACTAGAGTTAAATTCACAAAGGCATACGTAACCGTAAAGTAGTTGTTGCTGTACAGGACTACGATGTTTGCGGTCTAAGAGAGTCCGGACTTGGCTGGAGGGCTAATATAATGTGAATTCGGGTGTCGGCAAAGTTAACGGTTGGAAATTAGGAGCCGACAAAGCAGTAGTCGTATATTTCCTGGCCGACGACCGACGTAGCGCGATATGCATTGTACGTAAACAGTTGAGCATACCAGTACGATAATAATAATATAATAGTATGAGAGTCCGGTCGTCGGGTACGCGCTGCGCACACGTATTATACTTTGCACGCGTCTCGGTGTCGGGTAAATTGAATTTAAGTAGAAAATAATGAATCCGTTGAGCTCCCTGTAATGCCGCCGCGCTTACAACAATATAATAAAATGTTTACCTCCGTATATGCTACGGGTGCGTGTGTGCGGGCGTGGTGCTGGGTATATATATATATATATATATATATGTATATATTATATAGGAAATAATAATAATATTATTCCTGCCGCACGCGCGTTTTTCCCGCGGCCGATCGACCCACCGGACGGCTAATAATTATATACTAATTTGACACAATCATTCAGGTTAGCGTGATTTTTCAACAAGGAAAATGAAAAAAACACCTACACACGAGTGGGTGTGTACATTACAACGACGGTTAGAATCGGTACCGTAACGTCGTCGAACCCGTGGCCGAATGATTAACGCACACAAGCGCAGCAACAATGACTTCACCGCTGCTAGTAGACCGGTGAACGTAATACTTTGTCGAGCAATGTTATTTTTAACAATTTTTTTCCCTTTTTCGATGTCTCTGTAAAAAACATAAAAAAATGGTTTAGAAATCATAATTATTCCAACGTCGAACGCAGAAAAAAAAATTACACCAAATATACGTAAACTACAACATTTTCTGTGGAAAAAATGAACTCGCACGCGCGCCTAGACGTCTAGATACTCAACGCATCCGAGATGATAATCAGCTCCTCGCGTGTTGTCGCTGCTACTGCGGTACCTTAGATATTCCGGTTTCAACCATGTTTTACTGCATGTAATATTATTAAAATAATAAATATTGATATTTCTAGCACTCTATGGTTACCCCGCGATTGCTCCAAATTAAAAGCCCAATATTGTCCACCACCTTGTGAAATGCTTATTGTATATATTTACCTATTTTGTGGATCGATTGTGGATATACGACGCATTATCGACGTTCGCAAAGTTTTAGGTTGTAGTATGGCAAACGTTTTCTCATTTGGCCTCCCCACGCGTATCTGGTTCGTTAATTCGTAAAGCGGTAAATCGTACATGATAATCTACGCGTGATATTCGCACTCAAGTCAGTGATGAATTTAGAAGTAGTGCAATATTTTCAAGTTCAAAGTACACACGTTTAAGATTATCCATCACCACCAATTCGTACCACGGTTTAAGATATGTATAGTTAGCTTAAAATATAATTTTAACACCGCCGTTCCTATCTATGTTTATAGAGCTTCTAATATTTATGTTTTCTTTTTCTTGTTTGAGAACGTCCTTTTCTAAATCCACCGCTGGCTCTTGGAAAAAAATTATCGTGTACTATACCGGAAAGAGCTTTTGTATAATAGGCAATTAATAGCTAATAATAATATATGATTGATATTTACTAGGGCTTAAAATTTGAACCTATTATAGGTATAGGCGCTCACCCCATAATTACGATTATTCCGTACAAAGTGGGCTTTATCGTCCGATCCCGAATCGACAGAATCCAACCGACTGGTAAAAAGAATTTATGTATGTTCGATATGCAGTTACAACAAAATTACTCGTATTGATGTACACCTACGTAATGCACACACGAGGGTTCATCGATCAGGGCTTTCCGACAACAATGAGCTGTGTACGAAACGTTCCATAATTTCCACAACGGTTTTTTAACATAACTAAACCAAGATTATATAAGACCTTAATCTACTTGCTAAAAATATGAAAAAAAAAACAAAAATATAGCAGAAATATTTCATTAAAATCTGCAGTTGGATGTTGAAACTGACGGTTATTATTTGATTATTAAAATCTGTGAAATCTGTAACAAAACTGCATCGTAAAAAATATGGCTAAAAACCAATCGATAGTATTTGTTCTTCAATACGCTTTTGTTCTTAGATCAAATAGATATTTTGTTATGTACTCGTAATACAACGTGATCTAATCCGAGAAGGCAGTAGACTCTAGAGTAACATCAATTTTGAAGTGCTATCTTTTCTCCAAACAAAAGCATATCGCCATTATTAGTTTCTCTTTCATCACTTCATCAAGATAATGTCTTGATAAGTTTCACTTTCAACACTTTGCAGTTCCGCTGTATAATCTTGCTACTTCCAAATATTGTCACTACCATCACAATGATCATTATCAGCGTCATATTTAACAGCTTCAAAATTCGATTTACCTCCAGCTTTGTAATTTTTTTAAAACCAAATGTAATAAATAATAATCTTCAAATAAAATAACCCAAGTACTATAATATGGAAGTAATTTACAAGACTGATTATCAAAATGTATTCAGTTTATAGTAAATTCAAATTTTATTTAATCTTAAGAAAAATATAAAGAAAAATATCTTACTATGATTTCATTATATTATTTTAAGGTGATTTGATCTCCAACAATGTCAACAAAAACATTATTTCTATAGTATTTCATAGGTAAAAAACAGATAAAGCGAGTAAATAGAATTTTTTGAGTCCAAATTAATAGCAACTCACTAAATCTTACTGTGAAATATCGGTCTCGCAAAAACACGATCATACATAAGCGATTTGATCAATAAACACATTATAACAGAACCTAAAAGAGCAAATTTTTTATATAAATTATAGATAATATTTCCTATAATAATGTAAATAGTTATACATTTTTTACAAGTATAAAATAATCATATGTATTTATTGAAATCTACGATATCGTTATAATAACTATTATAAGATGTAATGTGTAACTAATAATCATCAACTAGCCAATCGCAATATAAAAAATATAGCATAATATTCTGACAACGGTTTTTTTTAATTTTAAAGACAATATTATATACAAAGTTGTAGTTGTTTCTAACGGTTGGAGGGATACATTTAGGTATTTTGGGTCGTAACTCGAATATCTTGATTAAGGAAGTCAACTATTAGTATGTATTACCATATAAAACCATATAACCCAACAACAGGTATACAATATTTTATGAGTCAAAATTAGCTAGCGAAAATCATCTTGAATGTTCGTAGATGCTCATAAACAATCTACATATTAATATGTTCAATATAATATAATAATATACTGACGTGATGTGAACAATATTATTAAGAATATTATTGAGCTGCCACTTCGTTGTTTACGACCGATGTAGGTACATATGGTCGATATTCACATTATAGGCACTCACATATAATGTTATAAATATGTAAAATTGTCCGTTAAAAATACAAATAAACAAAAATAATGGACTTTAGTAATGCCTACATTATTTCGTCAATCGATAAAACTAAAAACCATTCAAATATATTATGTGAAAACATTAAGATTTTAAATTTAGTACTGTTTTAAGCTGAACATGGATACACAACAAAACCGTTGTCATGATTATAGAGGAAACTTATTTTTGTATGTTATAAAATTCATAAAAATAGTATAAGAGCTTAAAAAATTATACTTCTGATGGTTATTTTCAATTGTTAGTGAAGTAATTGCTTTTATCAGGACGTTTTTTTTTTGTCGGTCTAAAAAATTATTTTATTGATAAACAATTTTGTCGGGTGGTTGGCATTTTTGAGAAGTCATTTTTTAATAATAATAATGTCAATTTTGATTTTTCGTCATTATTCAATTAACCATAATCGTAAAGATTTTGAATTTTCACTTAGTCAATAACAGGTATTATCGTTCTCAAGAATTGGCATAATTTTCAAAAAAAAAAATGATTATTCCATACAATAAATACAGATAAACCTATTTTAATCATGTTTTACTAGGTTTGTACTATTATTTTTTTCGGAAAAGTGTATTCTATAGTATAACTATGCTGTTGTTGTAATATTTTGAAATAAATATGATTCAGAAACGATAAGCATATATTACTTTAGTATAGTAACAAAAACAATCTTTAGATATAGAGACTGAGGCACATGTCCTCTTTCACTTTAAATTGTGTTTCGAATTGTACATTGATATATTATACATGTTATATAAGAATAATTATTATTCTCTCGCATACCTAATCTTTATCATGACCTGATTTCTGTATCTCGCCTTTTTATTATAATTTATTATATCTTTTAATATTTTATAGATAATAGTTTAGAAATATTCTTAAGATCTATATAATATTATTTTGATTGTCATTCTTTATTAAACGGTTCCTTTAGCCAAATAATTTTTAAAAAAATATAATATTTCCCAATTTATATTAATTTAAATTTCTGTATTATTTTTAACATTTTTATTTTTTTTCGTAAAGTTCGAATTCGATTTTTGTTATAAACTTAGATTGAAAGTACAAAAAATGGCTATAAAAATATTCTAAAACTTTAGACCTTTATGATTTATAGTGTTGCAATATTATGATTACAAATATCTATACAAAAAAAAAAAAAGAAAAAAGGAGTGCCTCGATAAAATTCAATAAATGAACTGAAATATTATGATGTATCATTTAACAAAACAATAAGCTTTTTCTAAGTTTAAAATTACTAATTTGTCATTACTAGTATAACATTTTAAAATAAAGGAACAAACTGTGGTAATGCTCATTAATATAATTATTTTTATATTTTATTATACATTACACAATAATTGCTTATTCTTCACAACAAATGTATTATTTTAATCATTTAATTTAGAATTATCTTTAGGATTAGATAGGCGAAAAAATAATTTAAACTTATTTATTAAGTAAGTGAATTAATCAAACATTTTAATATAGATAATTTATGTGACTCTTATAACGAATTCGTTATAACTAATTGAACCAACCAAATGCATAGAAAAGTCTATATTCAAATAAATTTTATGTAAGACAGAAGTTGTTTAAAATATTTACATAATGATGTTAAACTTTTAAGTTTGAAAATTATTATTTAGTATTTTAAATCCGCAGCTTTTTAGAAACAATTGAACATCATTAAGCTACATTTTTTTTTTTTGCATGGGAATAAAAAACATGGTAGTACTAATTTTAATTTTAAATAACTGTTGATTGTCGAATGGCAACAATAATTAGTTTCCGGAAACATTTAAGCACACACATATAAATACATGCTCGTAATATATTTATAAACGGTGTAATTTTATGAATCTGCATAATTTATGCAAATGTAGATCGTATAGATATTTTTTATTTCGAATAAAATATCAACCTAATTACGTATACACCGATTATCGAACGTACCTATGTCCTCAGCTACACGCATGCTTGAATCATAAAAAATGGATCGAAAATGAATTTACATTATTTCTTGCATACGCGATCATTCATCAACGATGGTACAAGTATACAACTATAATATATATCTAAACGCAAGCATTGAAGCATGATATAAGTGTTTCAAACACCTGAAACACCTGTACGTATACGGATAAAATAGTACGTGTTCTTCTTCCTGGAATCTCTGCTATGGATAGTATATATTATTATACTAAAATACTTTAATAGAGTACCTATACAAAGCGTACGGTTTATTTTTATTTTTTGCCAAATTCAATTTCAAGATGCACCACTTAATATGATTTCTAAACTATGGGTGCACACGAGTGCATTGCACTATATAGTATATACGTCAGTACTTGGAAATTTATGCCTGCGTTGAGTATTCTTAGCAAATCAGATATCGCTCAGGTGGGCGTATTTCGTAATAATAACTTTCGGTGAATATCCCTATGTAAAATTATACTAACGCACTCCAATGAAAATAGTTTAATATCGATTAATACTACACCCTTTCCAAGGACATTTCAATAATAATAACCACAACAATAACAACAACAACAACAACAACAGAATTGTTGGCATTTCAGTGGTATAAATCATGCGGTAGATATTCACAGCGCGTAATGCATATACATTATTATTATTGCTGTTACGCGTGGAGTGGAAATACCAGAATATTGTATTATTGCACCTGCGCTAGTGTATTAGTATCTAATACGAGTATTCCTGTAGTGCAATAATATCAAGGAACCGATTTAAATATTGTAAAACTATA
This sequence comes from Chaitophorus viminalis, assembly GCA_025469195.1. Lineage (NCBI taxonomy): Eukaryota > Metazoa > Arthropoda > Insecta > Hemiptera > Aphididae > Chaitophorus > Chaitophorus viminalis. The sequence goes on along the minus strand of JAIPRK010000054.1, from coordinate 440,864 downwards.
ATTTTATTATTTGTTATTCGATAAAAAATCAATAATAATTCCAAACGAAAAAATTGGACTTGCCTATTGGATTTTACATATTATTTGGTAAATAATTATATATATTTTATAAAAGTTTGAAAAAACTTTGATTTCTCTATGTGTTAAAATTGTTTTCTTTCCATATTTCAATTTTTCATGACCCACAATCATCGCCATTTTACGCATCTTCAACTTTTGAGAAGCAGTCTTAAAATTGTTTTTTAAACACGGCACTATACGGACATTTTGAGCATATATTATACTGGTTAATAGTTATTTTCACAATATTTTCATGACTCAGTCACGAATAACTTTTAAAACCTTTCTTTCTTTTTATAAGTGAATATTTAATTTTTTCTCAAAGTTGGTGCACAATTTTAAAACCACTTCTCTTGAGAATAATGTTAAAAATTAGCTACTACAATTTTGTTGATCCTAATTCAATAGGTAGTTAATACTGATTTGTCCTAATTTTTAAAATCAATCAATTTTTTTTCCCAATGTGATGTACAAAAAATATTTGGTTACATATTTTGACTTTTCACCTATTATCATGTTTCAATAAAAATAATAACATGTACTCTTTTGGTTTTAATAATACAACAAAATCCGTTGTCTAATTACAATACATTATGTACCTACACGGTGCATAATGCATACGTACACATGTGATTATCGATCGAGTACGTGTGCGCGTTATAGTATTAAAATATAACATAAGACTTGTGCGCAAGACGTATGGTACACATCGCTCGAGAACTGCTGTTTTTCGCTTGTAAAGAAATGAAAAATTGACTTCAATAACCGTCCGTGTACCAATTTGTACGGAGATAACGAATTTTTTGCTTTTGCACTCTTCCCCCTCCCCTTATTCTGTTTTTCCTTTGAGTAATTTTCATACAACGTGTTTCGTCGGCGCACTACATAATATTATATTATTATTATTATTATATCTCAGACGTGTCGGAGTGGCGAGCGTAGCGCGGAAACGGTTACGGTGGTTGAGGTGGCGGCGGTGGCGAGAAAACAACCTTGCAGCCCTCTAACATCGAGAATAATAATGTTTTTGATAAATGTTTCGCATTGTTGTGCTCGACGAGGGGCTGGAAAACGATAAGGAGAAACGTCAGCGGACCAACGGAGGGGAGGAAAAACTAAACGTGAAAAAACTCTACAGCGCTCCTCGACAACGAAGACGCCGGTACGCGACGTACGCGATTCTTTTCGGTAAAGCCGTCGGCATTTTTACATTTAATATTGATGCATCCTTTTGAGCCGTTGTCGCACTTTTGCCGCATTCATGCGTTTCCGTTGCTCCGCATTATGCGTATGTATCTCTTGCGAGTGTAAGATCGGCCTCACGCTAGACCATCGTATGAACTTATCAAAACGTGTTGTAATACCTGTGCACCGCACGAATGTGTTTTTTACTAACGATACCCGTACCTACATCAAACCGTAGGTGGTTACATAATATAATCTTATATTTTATTATTATATTTTGATTTTATCACAAAATCTATCACGATTAGTGTTACGAATCTGTGTTCAAAAGTTGGGTGAAATCAACTTTGCTGTAGTGTACGGTACTACGCGGTTACTTCGGTAACGTAAGCATAATGAATTACAATATTACATGCACGTATAGATACCATACAATAAGAAATATCAAAATGTAAACCTGTGGTTCAGCCAATCAGAGACTATTTTTCTACAAGCCTCGACACGGTGTGCATCCGACTTATGTATGTATGCCAAAGATGCCCGGACTTTATTTCCTTGGCGGGCCACTTTGGTAAACAATTATCTTCGAGCGGACCACCAAATATAAAAGTACTAACAATTTCGTCTACCTATTTGAAAACCAATTCCATAATGATGAAATTGATGTCGACATCTCTTTTCAATTTAAACTTATTGTTGAAAACAAATTAATTTTCCTATGATGAATTTTAAAAAGTGAAAAAAAATATAATATTTTCAAATTTTATTCAAAACATTACACGAAGATTTCCCTGCTTCGAGAGACATTATGATTGTATTTGGAAACTGTATTTGGCTCGACGTATATACGTGAAAATTTTTTTCTACGGATGAAACAAATAAAATCAGTTCATAGATCACGATTTACAGATGACCAACTTAATAAAATTTTGACGATTGGAACCACTAAATACCAATCAGATTTTTCAATATAAGTAAACGAAACAAAGCTCAAATTTCGCATTAAAAATAAGTATAAAACATATTTTTATTTTTTTTATTCTTATTATTATTATAGGTATTATCATTATATTTTTGAAATATTTAAAAAAAAATATGAATTAATAAAAATCGTATTTCGTAATAATTTTACTTTTTTTTAATATATTGTTTTATTTAAAAAAAAATTGTAACGGGCCACATGGAATACCTTCGCGGGCTACGGGTGGTTGGGTATCACTGATGTATAGACTATAGGTACGTGTGTTGTTGCCGGGTAACCGGGAGAAAAATTAAATGTGCATGCGCGTACACAAATCTTAAACATTGAGCAGTAGGGGAGGGGAGAGTATTTTACCTGAAAAGTAAACCGAAGTAGTGCGTATCGTCTTTGGATGCATGTAAGACTTTGTGAATTTCGGTTTTTTTTTCTCTATTTCATTCGTTTACAGCGAACGGCACCGACCACTTCTTCCCCGACACAATAATAACTTTGCTCTCGGTCTTCTTCGGATATCCGGTTATACGAGTGTTCTTTGCCGTCGCCGTCACTATCAGTAAATCTGCAGAAAAAAAAATATATATAATCATAAAGCTAAAAGAAAAGAAACCGCAAAGTTTGTTAAATTATCAAAAAAAAATATCGACGCCTTCGACGCGTAAAGTTCCACTTCAGGTCGAAAAACAATAAGGATTATCATCCTATTAAGTTCTCTTCAGTGAAATATTATAACGACCTTCATACAGTTGATTGATGATAAAATCACTTTTTTTCTGTTTTAAACAATTGGAAATTTGGAAATTATCTTCAAAATGTATTTTTGATCGTAAGTTTCACACCATCATATTACTGTGGGTGGGGGGGCAATAAATCTGATAGGAAATAAATATTGAATCAAACATAAGTTGTAACGGGTTTTTATTATCTAAGCAAAACAAGGAATATAATATACGAGTTTATTGGTTTTATTATCATGTGTGTGTTTTTTTTTTTGTTTCTGTATTTTCGATATTAACCAAAAGGATTGCTCCGGTATGATAAACAAAATTGGTACTTTTTTGATAAAACATTTGGACTCATTTGTACTTAGAAGAGGTAATATTTTGAACTTCTCGATAGTTTTAAAAAAGGTGTAAAAATTGCAAATACCTTCAACCCATATATGGTTTTTGAACTCGGAACTGATTGATATTTTATCACGGATTATTCTATTAAACTAAAGATATTATATTTATAACTAATAATTATTATATATATTATATTTTATATATAACTTATTGGATTATTATATTGGCTGTTGTAGCGACTAAAAATATTTATGATGACATTACTACATTAGCACTGTATAAACGTTTCATTATTTTCATAATATTTATTCCTCCATATGTTTGTTTATTTTTTGCATATAATCAAAACCAAGTATAAACTTCAAAATCAGAATTCTATGATGATATCCTTTATAAAATTAATTCTAAGATAATATATAATGTGTGTATAAATAAACTATTTTGTATACAATATTTCGGAGTAAAAAAAATATTACATCAAATTCTACGGAAATATATTACGGAATTATATTATTCCGGTGACAAATAACGTTGACATTTTCCTAATGTGTTGATTATAATAATATATACTCTTTAAAGTAAAATGCGTACGGAAATCTATTATTTTTCTAACAAGATTGTATTAATATTGTGTGAAAATGAAAACTAACTCTGACTAACACATTTCGCGAAATATTAACGTGTCATATATTCCACTCGGATATTATATTTATAGTTCATCCGCTCACTAAGGATACAAGTTTACCAAGGTGGTTCAGAAGTGAAACGATTTTATAAAAATAAAAATAAAATATGCTACTGCATGTTGTATAAAAATTTACAAAATAGTTCGCGTTTATTCAATAACGTAGCGCGTAGTTGCGCCTATATAAAATTATTATTATTATTGTATTTCCACAAAAGTTACTCTATAAAATTTGTACACGTAACAGAATATTTTGTGTCATTGAACTTTCAGCATTTACGGTTATGCTCATGATTAATATTAAACAATCTAATAGTAATATATAGTGTTTGCAAGTTAATATAATATTCCGAGAAAAACGTTGCCGGTATAAACATGTGTATATACCTTTTATGTTACGATCATATTAATATGTAACGATATATATATATATATTGTATCCTCTGATTACTGCATATTGAAACATATATAATTTATAGTAGGTAACGTTAATAAGGCGCTATACACCGTTCGGCATAACATAATATATGATCAGCAAAAATGTGTTCAGGAACATTGTCGAGTTATCAGAAGTGAGTATTAAAATTGTATTTCGAACAATTAATTATACAATGTGACGGAAAAGCTGAACAATAATATTTCAAAAACTGGGTCAAAATAGCATGTAGAAGTGTCTCAAGTCTTTATTATTATTTTCTTTAACTGATTGCACTTGAAATATATCATTATATATTTCAGTTATTTAAAACGCAAAACTATTTTGTACATATCGCATAACGTATAAATATTCCATTATCTGCGGGGGAAAAAAATGAAATAAGTAATATACCACAGTTGTATGTAATAAATAATGGACCATTATTCAAACACAAATGTTTTCAAATAGGATAAAACGTCGTAATTATAATTTATATCATATTATTATTTGTTCCGTAAATACAATTTTGATAAAAGAAAATTAATATACTATAATTCATATAATTTATTGAAAAGAAATTTAATATTTTAGTTTAAAATTTAATATTATACAGTTGTACAATAATTAAGATGGTTACAAAAACATGTGTTCTTGAATGGTTGATTTTAGTGAAAGGATAAAACTTTACTCTTTAATGAAATTATAAAAATTATTATCATAAGGTATTCATACATTTTAAATTAAAACGAATAATTCTCCTTTTTTGAATTAAATGTAATAAGCTTGAAATTATGTATATATCATCTAGAAGACACATTTTAAAGAATGTATTTAATTTTTAATTGTATTCATATTTTGGGAAACTAATTTTAATAAACGTGTCAGTGAAATGTTTTTCTTAAAGGCAATTTCAAGTGTATTAAAAATAAGCTTCTTTAATTTATTATGATATCTAATTTTAAAATTGATTAAAAATTTAGTCAATATGTGCAACGATGAAGATAATATGTGGTATAAGCTATATGTACATTTTAGCACTACACAAACAATAACCTTTTTGTATTGGCTATTTAATAACTCGTTTTTCTGAAATTTACAAAATATGTTTATTTGCCTTTATAAATATCACATTTAGCTTTAAATTCAGAATCAATGTTACATTGTTCTTTTGATAAATATCACGCACATTACAAAATTAAATGTTGACAGTCCAAAGTGTATTTGAAATATGTGCAAACAAAACTGTTTCAGTATGTAAAATCCACCTCGTTTAACTATTAGTAAAGTTATGTAAAAAAACAACAGATATTGATTACTATCCTTATCTTAGGAGATATAGCCATAGATATAATATATCTTCGTGGTATACATTGTTCAATAATTATTCTTGTCGATTATGTATCACACTAATATATGTATATTGTATAAATTGTTTCTCTATATTTTTTTAAAAAAAAATATCATTCCCGGTATTTTACTGTTAATTTACCACCCCGAATATAACGCTTGAGTTAACTGGTTGCCGTTAAAGTAAGTCAAATAGGAATTCAGTTATCAAATATCGTAAGATTCGAAAAGTCCAATAAAGAACGTTTGTTGAATGTTATAAATGATGCAAGATATCGATCATTTTACCCTTGGGCAAATGGAGTTTGAATGACAATTTTGTCACGCTCTGCGTTTCGAATTGGAAATTACTTCTTTGGACAAACAAAGTTCAGTCCACGCTGTCAAAAAGGAAAGGTCAAACTTTTGCCTTTTCAACCTTCACAGTAGCGAAATAAATGTGGGTACTGTCACGTGAAATATGTGAAAATACCATATTATGTACTACTATTAAGGCCATCAAATACTTATAGAAATATGTATATATAAGGTTGCAAACGAATGCCTTACTTTTAAAATCTAAACATGGAAATTAGAACGTAATACTTGTATTTTGTATACGATACGAAGTTAACTTCGTTTTTGATTGGACGCGACAATGATTATGGAATCAGCAGAGGTCGTACACTTGAAATTCCGAAAATTCGTTAAAACTATTTTATGTCTAAATATTCTTGCTAATTTTTCATGGAAACAGTTTCGTTCATTTATAGTACAAAATCTATAAAAAAAATATAGAAAAAATATTGTTCTTATCCCGAACAGTTTTCATCTAATCACCATAGAAAAAGTAAGAGGCTCTGCCTAACCTGTTCACTGTATGATACTAATCTCAAATGTCCTGCAGCAGACATGCCATTACTTATACGTTATTCAATGTTTGAATTTTGATTCATCATAGTTCCGATCTCGTCCCAAAATTGGCCCGTAAATCGCTCGTTAAATCTATCCCGTCGGATTAATTTTCGTCCGGAACGTTTGTCAATGTAAACCCCATTGCAAATACACTGGCTGGATATTAACAAAACACGAGCATCGTGCACTGATCGATGTTCGGTGGCCGTTACAAATTAGTATCGTCTCGGTCGGGAAATCTACGAATGACGTAAAACACGCTGATAACGCTATATTCACGACCGACGGTCAGGAAAATATTTTTAACATCACGATGATAAGCTGGTAAAAGTGATGTGCTCCAAAGACCGCAAAAGTTCTGAATCCATCATGCTCTTCGGGACTGTAATAATAATTTAAGCTTAAATTTCAAAGTATTTTCTAATGGTGAATAATACGAAATGCAAATACTACAATAGTCATAAGAACGCGATATTCGATCTCGTTCGAAATGATAAATCTTTTCCCTAAACATTTTTATCATTCACTGTTGTGCATATGATAATAATATGCCATATAAATACATGTTTGATCAGCAATGCTGTAATGTCAATATTTTTTTAAGGGTTGTGACATCCAAACTTGACGAAGGTAATCATAAACACATACCGTTGTATTACTAAGTGTAATTACTTAGCATAAATTCAAAATCTATACTATACCCCTCGGGGTGACAAAATGGTAATAAAAATGATTTGATTTAAATAAGCAAAAAAAAAAAAAATTGAAAATGAAAAATGATTATATTAATTATCACGTGTCAAAAAGTGGCTGCAACATCTCAATACGGTCATAATAGTATAATACTATATTAATATACTATATAGCGTGACCTAGTAATTTTGCACCTAATATAGGTACCTAATTTTGATTTCGAAATGAGCATACATAAACGTATTTATTGTAGATAGCCTCTCGAGGATGATAATATTTCTCCTGTGTTGTTTTCCATAGAGGGCTGCTGAGGAAAAACAGAATTTGTTATATAATTGTACACTCGACGTTTTCATTTTAAGCACATTATTATTGTACATTATTGTATTTCTACCTGTTGAAAGTTGTTGTCAAGTTCGTATGCGCTTTGATTTCTGTTTTATTTTCGCGAGTGCCTCTTAGCCGTATCGTACTCGATCTGAATTTAAACAATCACACTGTGGTATTTGAATGGAAAATATTTTCGTTGGAATAAAATATTATGCTGAATAAATTGTTTTCTCAAGAATAACAGTAGGTAAGTAAAAAGTAATAATATATAGATAATTGTAGCCTGTAGGTAGACGATATTATAGTAACACTATATTTATTAGATTTATAACAATATAATTATTATTAATATCCTCGTTCGATTGTTATTATCTTATACTCTTGTAGTATTTTACCATCACTCGAAAATAATTTTTAATATAAAATAAATTATTTCATTTTTTCCATTCCATAACCATAAACATAAATAACATAAACGGTCGACGTAATTTTATCTAAATTAATCGGTTATATAAATACATTTTTTTTACAAATATATTTTATTCAAAATAATTATATATTTGTATTTTAATACATATTTTTCAATGTAATATAGAATTACACTTCTCCGCATTATTTGAGTAATAGCTACGAATTAAAAATGTTCTTTGATGATGACCCTTCACGTAAGTGTAGAGTGAATACGATTACAAACTTTCTCGTTTGTAGAATATAGATGAGTGCCTAGGGCGCTTTAATCATTATAATATGTACGTATTATTACGGAAAAATATTTTTTCTCAGACGTATTTTCAGTTTTAAACTATATTTAAATTTCAATACCGTGCTGTGTTGTTCAACATTAACAAATGAGTAAGTATACGTGTGAGTCCTTTGCAAATTTATAAGTGTACATAATACATTTTAAATACTTGCAACCGTAAAAAAGTTTAACCATTATGCGGGTAAACCGGGTAGACAAGAATAGCATTATACATAGATGAGGACTATACAGGACGATATTTCTTACACGCTATTGCGTACGGATATTGGTTGAATATGTGCAATTAAACATTTTCGCTCCCTATAGCACATGCAGGTTAAAGTAAAGTTTTTGATTCCTCGTACTCAATGCTCACCTTTTAATACAATAACTTTTACCACTGAGCGTTTTATTTTAGAATAAATAAAGAACAATCATATGCAGGACGATATTTTATTATAGCTATGAAACATTTTTCTATTTAAAGTATCTTTCTCGTGAATATAATAAAATATAAAAGCCATTAAAACAAAGCCACCTAAGTCTGAATTTGAAATATTTTACTTAAATAAGATAAAACCGTGAGTTAATTAATTTTTTTTTTTTTTAAATTTTGTTATTCATTTATTCTTTGTGTTCTTTGCTTTGCGGTCGCGTTACTGCAGTTTGGAGATATAAGATATTATTTATATCACTACAAAATTTATACTTACATATTTGCAGATATATATTTTGTTGCGAATATTATTATACGCTTTTATCAGTGAATTCTATCAATATTTCGAAATAAACTTTAAATATTAACGATTGAATTGTGTATCGATAATAATTATATGTCACAAAACAAAATAGTTGTATCATTTAAAACTATACATTTGTTATGTGTATCTAAATCGCTTGTACATGGTTACACATATAACATTAAGCTCGGTCGACTTGGTGTGGATATGAAACAATCGTGTACACCGAAAGCGGACTGAACAGAACGGTAAAAACTTTTGCGGACAATATGTCGAGTTCCGTGCGAGCCGTTCTGCGAACGAGGGTCCAAAAGCGCGCAGAAAAACTTTTTATTCTTTATATTCGATGAATGGACCCCTGGCTGTTGTCTGGTACGTCTTTATTTTATTTTCTCTCCGTGAGCGGATTTCGTTTTTGTTTTACTGAATTGTTTTTCGGAGCTCGGGAAACAGTTGGCAACTACGAATTGATGACAAATGCCCCAGAGACGTCTCCGATATGTCCCTCGTAACAAGGGGATTAATTGGGATTAATTAAAGACCGTTGCCCCTGTCAAAGCTATCCACCCGGGCTCCGGAGCTTGAAAACAAAACGCGGAGGCGAATGTTGCGGAGGAATTCGTCGGGAAATTAATATTAAATCCAGGAGAAGAACGAACGAACGATATTTCTCGGCTTTCCGTGCTATAATACAACGACTTCTACCGTCGACGTTTGGTGAATAGCATTTGGAAAACAACAAAGAATGAGTGTTTTTCACACGTAATAACCGCACAAGACAATAATTTAATCAAATTACATTCCACGCACACACACATACACACCCACATGCACACTCACTTACACGCTCCCTTGATACATGCATTATTTATATTTTAATCTAAGCTTTATGGTACCTGCACTATTATAGGGTGTGTGGTTGATGTTGCATGCCAACAGTTGAAATAAATATTTTGTTCAGTACTTATGTTTTGGAATGTATGCTTGATACACCTGATTACATTTTGTAATAAAAATAATTAATCCTAAATATATTTTAAATCGCTTAAGAAATTCGCGGCAAAATTTTAAAACATTTTATCGAGGATTAGTAATTATTAAAAATGTATCATACTATTATTGTATATTCAAATATTTGGGAATCTGTGTGTAATATAATCCTAAATAATATTTTAGATCTTGGTTAAAAAATGTAATATTTTTTTCTCAAAAAGCCGCATATTATATTATGTACACGCAGATGATTTGGTTGAAAGCTATATAAATAGATATATAGATAAATACAGTAAATCATAGATTTAGTAATGATGTAACATTTTATAAAATGGTTGACAGATAATAAGATTGATATGTGAACAATTATATTGTTCTAGATTATGAATACTTGATCAAATATTTTTGGTTAAATAGAAGTACAAATTTGATAAGCACTGTAAGATGGATGATATCAATGGTTTTAAATCTAAGACTTCATTTGTTGTACAAATATAATATATATATATATATATATAACTATGTGAATGTGTGTGTGTGTGTGTGTGTTAGAGAGAGAAAAAAAGAGAGTACATGCATCTGTTTGGACAATGAATCATGAGTATTTTTATGTTCAAAAAGAATTTTTTCGAGATATAAAAATATTCTTATGAAATCGACCTACAAAAGCGATCCCGAGATTATATTTTTCTTGCCAGTTAATGTCTTTTTTTTATTATTTTTATAAAAATAGTAGGTATAAGTACGTAAATAAATCTTTTACTGTAAACGAAAGTTTTTTTTTATACATTATTTGTTATTAAATGTTTAGTTAGAAGAGCTATTTTCTAACATTAATGTGGCGTTTCTACACATCAACACGGATAATAATTCGAACAGTTTATATTTTAAATTGTTCGTTCATTTTCCAAAAAGCCGTGAATTGTATTATTATTCTACAAACATACAACCTAAGAGACCAAGTTTCTAAGAAAGCTATTTCAATTACTTGTACAACTTTTCATATCTAAATATATTCTCGTTTTAACTTTTAATTTTAATTTTAATGTTTTATACTAAGTAGCGTAATGTTCCTATAAAATGATGATGATAATAATTGTATAGTAAATATTTTGTTTCATCATAGTTTGAAAAAGGTTTTTTACTTGTTTTAATTTCTTAACAAATTTAATGTTTTAACAATAATTATTGAGTTTTCTCGATAATATGATGTGCAACATCAAAAGTATTTTTTAGCAAATAATGTTATTTGGGAAATCTCGAAAAATTTTGTTTCATAAACGTTGAACTATAATTTAATTAGATATGGAATTGTTTATCCATTTTACGGTATGATTCTTAGGTTTAAGTATGTAATAATAATCTATGTAGTTTAATAAATTTAAAATTATCAATACTCTAAATTGTATTATTAAAATAACATCTGTATAAATTATTATTCAGTTTATTTTAAAATACTTTAACCAATTCAATTCTTTCCCGAAAAATTAAATATTTTTAAAAACGTCCCACAAAAACTTTAGGACTCGGCGTTGTCTACTCAGGATCGTTTTCGAATATATTGATTGAATATAATTTTCAAATATATAAGAATATTATACCCTTGAATGGTAATTTTTTCCAACCTATTTGAACATTTTGAACATACTAGTGCACCACAATGTCTGAAATAATATTTTATATTTGTATTTGTATGCACACACTTCGTATTGACGAATTAAACAGACGATCAATAGCTTTTAATGATTTCTCTCGCAAGTATTAATAGCACAGCATTGTCTGAAATATAAATTGCCACTGTGGGAGGATGAGAGTTAAATTAGCAAGAAACAAAAGGCCATCAAGCATCTAATCTAATTGTTCTGATTCTTGAGCGAGACGGCTAAATCGGCAAATTCAAACTTAAGTCAACAGAATATAATATTAATACCTTTATGATTAGTATGGTTCAAAATATTTCATCATCGCCCAAGGAATTTTTTACAAAAACACATTTTCAGTGTAGACCGAAATAAGTTGAATTATCGCGTGCTCAAGATTCAGGTAGACACTTGTACGTTTTTTAACAAAAGAAAAAAGGCTTTAATAGTACTTTTATAATGGGATAAAAATTTTGAGATTTCCAGTAATATTCTAAAAATAACGCGTTATCAACTTTTGAAAAGTAACAACATTATTATTTCATATTTTTTTACACTACAGGAATCGCATATCATCATCGTGTACCCAACGTAATTACGCGTAGTTGGAAAAATATTTATTCTGCTAAGCCAAATTGTTTTAAAACCGATCAAATGAGATAATAAATTAATATTATTATTATTATTATACAATACACTTTGTGTTCGATCGGTTTTAAATGAATACTCATCCAGGCGAAGCGTACCTACGCGTATACGTAACTTATGTTCGAATGAATAATTCACCACACAAAGTACGGTCGGATTCTAATAATAATTAGTCTTTTATAATAATAATCGGAGGGATTTATTTTTACGATACTCATTAAACGTTTAAGAGGTCGGAGACCACGCCATTAAGGTAGATAATAATAATAATACGTGTACGTAAAATAGGTTTACCGTGCAATCACAAGCCGCCACCGCCGTTCGTCGGTTGAGCGCAGATGAGTAGTTAATGTATTGACACAATTAAAAATAAAATATTCGCCCAACGGTTAAACAAACCATTTCAATGATGGTAATGTAGCATTTGCATTATTATGTTGTGCTGTTATCGTTGCGTCTCGTCGATGAGATAACAACTGTGACAATATTGTCTATAGAATCCACGCAGAAACGACTAAGAGGAGAGAAATAATAATACACTATAATTTATCGATTTTGCACTTTCGCAGTTATTATTGTATAAACAACACTGCTGCTGCTGTTCGTTATTCATACACGGATAGGTTAATCATAATCACAATCAATTATTCTACTACTCGTTTGAATGAACAGTTATTTTATATTGTACGATAAATAACGACAAAATGTACAAAGTTATAAATAATAAATAAAAAAAAATCTATACAAAAATTTGACAAAGTAAGCTTAACACAAAGTTTATTTGGTTACATAATTAAACTTGACGTCATACTTATAATAATGTCACGACTCACGAGGTCCAAAAAATATACACAAAACTCGATACTAAAAATTATATTAAATATATTATCACAGCTGAGAATATATAATTTATTTTATATATTTAAATGTAAAATGAAGTATTTAACATGACTAGATCGCCCGGTCAGAAAAGTAAGTCGGAAACCCATGCGCTTGCAATACAATATATTATGTTAATAATAAATATTATTGTAATAAATATCATACACGTAATCAAACATAAGATATTGGTGATAAAAATTCGTGTTATTTTTTAAGAAATTAATTATTATTATATAAACTTAATATAATATGTATAGTTAAAATTCGTATGGGGGAAAAATATCGAAAAAAAAAAAATTGAAAAATATCCGAAGCGCTGGAAACATCAAACTTTTTGATATACCCGTGCGAACAGCGCACGACTTTATAATATTAACTAAAATTATTTTGGCTTACAGCTGAAAAACGGTGCCGGATCGGCCCGTGAACTGGATACACTTACACGTGTATATGTTATATTATATATAGATAATAGTAGATTTTTACATTAATATAATATGTATACATATTATTATATCCGAATGTGCGTTTAAGCGCGTTCTTCGGGTTCTTCATACGCATTTTCACAAAAGCGATTGTGGGCAGTGGCGGGATTCACATTTATGTTCCGATAGTATGCGGATACGGATAAAACGGTTATTATTTCGTTCGGAGTGCAAGTTAAACAAAAGAGCACTGCACTCGCCTACCGCACGCACCACCGACGACGAAACGTCTCCCGTCAAGTGCGCACAAACATTATATACGTATACTATACACACATTATTACACACGTCGTGTATTCGTAGAACAAAATTGCTCGTCTTTCACGTTTATTGCTCGGAAAACTCGATCATCGGGACAAGAACTGGCACACACGCGCGTGTTTACAACTACGGCGGCGGTCTGCGTGGGATTTAGGATGGGTGCGCAGTGTCTATGTAGGTAATTTATGCAGCTGCGGTAATCGTGTGCTTCTATATAATATGACATTGTACCTGTTGTACACTATATATTAGTGGCATGTACGCGAGAGAATTTTGACTAGAAATCCAACGGGAAACTTAAAATTAACATTTAAATCTTCATAATATACCTACTCTAAACATGTATAAAATAATAATAATAATAATAATAATAATAATAATAATAATAATAAGTTAATCGACCGAAATATAAAGACGTTTATATAATATGTGTGTAGTAATGGGAACGTAGAAAATACAATTTGTATAGTAAAAGTATCGCGTGCAAAACGATGTATAGGTATTTGAAACTGTTTCGGTTTGAGCGGCTCTTCAATCATCATTGACATTGTAAACACACTGAAACAGAAATGAAAAACAAAATACATTATTAATTATCAAACGGTTATAATATCCAAGCAATATACACATTGATTATTGTCGTTACAAAAGATCGTTTAAGTGTAGTTACATTATTCTCATTATTATTAATATTAAACGACTTTTAAAAATCAAAATCGAAAAGTCATGTTTCCCAAATTATTTTACCGTCGCTACTGCCCGGGCTGCGCGGAAGCGGTGAACCGTGAACTTTTCGCGGAATAATTTATTTCAATTTGTATAACTTGGTTTTAATGATAATGGAAAAATGAACGTTATTATTAACGTTTTATTCTCGATGGAGTTTCACGGGGTATAGTGTGCACGAGGATGGCTAAGACGACGTGGACGAGGGTGATAAAAGGGTAACAATAAGTGATTTCTTTTCGATGTATTATATACTGTGAATAAAATCACGTATCGGAGTTAAAAAAAAAAATTGATAAACGAAAGCCCACGATGAAAATAATATTATTGCGCTGTACCACGTGACATTAATAAGTTCAATAACTTCAAATATGTTTATGTAGCGACGGTCACGCGACTATTTGACGAAAGACTCATATAATATGGCGTACACCGCGTTCTACATTATGCTCAAAACGGAACGGAACCGTTTCGATGGAGTTACGCATGACGGAGATCGATAGATTTTACGATAAGCATACTATTATACTCTGGTAATGTTTATCCACCAATTGAATAATATTAATAAACACTACAATAATGATCGGTAAACCGAATCGACGACCGACGTAGACAGCTGCGGTCGTGGGAATCGTATAATGTAAAAGATAGGTACATCAGCATATCGCAGTAATTTCGGTGGCGGTAGGACCTGTAGGTATATCCTAATAAATAGATTATACTACTACCTAACTCGATTCTGTCATGACGTGATGATGATGGTAATAATAGAACGCGTAGTACCTACCGTATATACATATATTTATATCATATTATATCGTACTTCGTAAACAAGCAACGGAAACTTCCCGAGAGAGGGGACAAAATATTTCGAACAAATTTCATACATCCAGCAGGATAACCGCAATGTATATTATAAAGTAACTGCGTGACAAGACTGAATTGAATTTCCGTCTACATATTGTATAGTTATATTTGTGTATGCCTCGTGTTTTCGTGCGTCGAGGGTTCGTTTGGGACAGGTTTTTCTGCAGTACATCATATTATTATAAATTATAGGTGATGGTTCGAGAAGTTCAAGAGGTACCTAACTGGGTAAGTAGTATCCCCAAGTCTTGACGTTAAGTTTGTATACACAAATAAGATAAAGTTTTTCATAAATAATATAATATTATGTAACTATATACGAATACATATTATAATATTATTATTACGTTTCAACACGAATACACGATGCTTATACACGTTGACGGGGCTAATATTTTATATTCGCGAAGGCTTAGCTCACGACCACTCCTCTCCATTTTATACCGAGCCGTGGTCGTTTCCATTCGCAGCTTCACGCGCTTGTACCACGACAGTAATAATTTAGAGTGCGCGTATTTGCTCGTATATAGGCTCGCCAATAACAATATCCACGGCGAGGAGTATCATATAATAACAGTACACAGTACAGTTGCTTTTAAACGATATCACTGTAATATTGCGACGTATAGTATTGGCTTGTATGTGTGTATCGTTTTTACACACGAGATTTACAACGACGCGGCGGTGTCGGTTGGCGGCGGCGAAACCAATTGAACCAAACGCGCACGCCGTCGCGATTATTCATTTCGAAATTGCCTTCGCGCGCGCGCCCCGTCTAATGAATCGTTGCCGCGAAACGACATTATTTACTTAATAGCATATACATATATATATATTCGATTTCGCGCGGCAACGAACCGAACCGAATTCGTATTATTTTTATTTTCGTTTTCGGGTTTTTTTTTTCTGTTCTTCGGAAAACGCGTTTAGAATAATTTCAATGTTTTCACGTACAGCAAAAAAAAACAAAAAGAAAACCAATCGAGTTATCGTACCAAGGCGTGCGTGAGTGGGCCCGTACACGTAATGCAATAATAATAATATGCGCGAGTACAGAAAAATGTTATCGAATAATAATATAATATAATATATATATATATATATATATATTACATTTATTTTTTCACTACTTTTCTGTGGGGTGCGACTTAAAAATTACGTGGGCACCACGACGCGTTATGGTAATTTCAACGGTGTCGAATCATACCGTATTATATTGTATTATATATTCTTTTCACTTTCCTTCTACTCGACGATTTTCGCACACAGTTCACGACCCGTCTCCCGGAGTTCGGATCGAGATAGAATGAGAGAATGAACCGTTGCGTCACCAACACGAGATAGAGCTAAATGATATAATGTAATAATATATCATGGATTTTATGTGCATATAATACAAACTGAAGATATAGTATAATAATAGCTTTAACGAATGCTAGTAGATTAATATAATTATTATATTAAAGCTTTCGTTGCCCGGCGTTGTCCTGAATTTAATATGTCAGTAATATGAATTATGCATATATATATATAGCATTATAACCAGAGCCAGAATAGGCCATACTTACCTCATGCACTCTTTTCTCATAACTAAGGAACCTGCTCCACTATGCGATACATGCAACGAGAACCTATCGATCGACCACATTATCACCAGATGCTCAAAATACGCTGATGTACGGAAAACTTTCAAAAACTCAACATCCCTCCAACTTGCCCTCAATGAAGAAAACATAAATACAATCTGCAAATTTTTTCATAACACACACATTTACCATAAATTGTAAATTATAAATATTTGTTAATCCATATTTCTGTTCTCATTGTTACATTGTAGGCTAATAACCATAAGATGTTGAAGCCTTTTTCTTAAATAAAAAAATATATATTTATACATAGCTTCACATTACAAAAACAACATAAAATAATAATAATAATAATATATTGTACCTACAGTAATAAGTATACATTAGTGTAAATTTGCATTATGATTTTTGTCAATTATTATATGGTCCAGCAATTCAGCAATTGTTTTTATACATTTACTTTATAATATTGTGTACTTTATAGAATACAGTTACATAACATTTATTGTAAAAAAATAAAATATCAAATTCATTCGCTGCACCTGTATAAGCCTTTGTTCGTTAAAGAGAAACGTATTCTAATGAAATTGTTATTGTTCAGTAGAAAATTGGTTAAGGAGTTTCGTTCGATAGAAGTTCATCAAATTATATAGATTCGATTGTATATACTATATATGGTCAGCACCAAGTACAAATACGTATGTTGCACAGGTATGAGTTTAATTATATTATAATATAAACGATAATGTACTTCAATCACTGATGCAAGACGCGAACACAGCAATAATAATAAAAATAATTACCACGGAAATTGTTCGAACTGTTATAACGCTCGTAAGTATTCTGGATTGTTTTTAGACGCGTTTAACTAACGAATTGATCCATAATCTTCTAACCGAATCGAGTTTTCCGATTTTTCTCGTGGAATTTCATATTTTAGGTTATTCCTCAAGTGGTTGAAATATAAAAATCGCATGTCATTGTGTAATGTATATTAGGGGAAAACTATTGAACGCGTACTATAATATAATCCTATAATCACTAGAAATTTGTTGTTTCGACATTTCTACTTCTTATTTCGAAACCAAAAGAACGCGACCGAATTCTGGTCAATATAACGCCAGTGTAATCTTATATATATATTTAGTTTTATTTCAATTTTATCATGATGACATCAGTGATCGACGGACGATGGCTGTATATTATACGAATTGTATTCCATGTTTCCATAACTACAATTGAGTATTTTTGACATGTAGTATGCATTGGAAATACATATGATTTTTCAGGACCCTCCCCAAGAAAATGTTGAAAATTCGCCACTGTATACGCCTATGGCTGGACCTGATGAATGGACGTACGATTGCGGTTCACTGCAAGCGGCAGCAATTGTTCAGCTACAATGATGGCTGATGTTAACAATAATAATAATATACGCCATAATATTATCGCGATGGCGGCGAGTCAGTTGCACGAGGTCGACGACCAAAATGTGCGATATAGGTATTATACGTTATACTGTAGCGACGAAAATATTATTATGTTATAGTCTATACGAATGAATGATTATTATAATGTTATTATGTTCACATGCGACTTCGGTACACTTTATCAATAACGCACGCTGCCATCAAAATCACGAAGGCGAGCTGTGGTTTCCGACAGTCGAGTGCGGACGCACCAACGCGACGAGATAATTATGATGCTGCGACGGCTATACGTAATGATTACAATAAAATATATTGAACACCAGTATTTTGACGTCCGGTTATGCATATAATATTATTATTATTATTATTATTATTATTATTATTTTGCTATCGTGTCAGCGACTTTTTGTCAAACGAATTATTATTGAAACCAATGGAAAGGCCGGATCGGGAGACCTGCAAGTGGCCGTGTTTCTTAATTTTATATCGATTTTAAAAACTACTACAGCACAAAAGGCCACGTCATAGTTAACGTGTTACAGTTTGTGTTCGTATTCGACGTGTTGGCAATAATATATTTATTTATATATGTGTGTGTGTGTGTGTGTGTATAATATGTGATGGTCTAATGACGTGTACACGTTCGATCAAATCATTCCCAGACAGAATTATAGTGTAATAATATTAGCTTATTGCATGAGGGAGGATGAGAGATACCAACTATTTTGATTTCGATATGTTTCAATCGACATAGGTAGCTGTAAATATCTAATACGTTTCTTTAAAAATATTTACTCATCAACTAATATGTCGACGTACCGACATTCCAAGAAAAAAAATGATTTTGATCGTTGTAACTGAAATTAGAATACGTTAACGATTACCTTGCGACAATATTATATCCCAATTTTTTCTCGACATTAATTTATACATAGTATACAATACAACTTTGTGTAATTTTTCATCATCTATTGTTATTCGAGTTTGAATTATTTTAATTTAATTCATTATATAATTTAGAGAAATTGAGAGCGGGAAAATGTACAAACAGCGATCACAATAAATTATGAATGAATACGTCATACTATATTATGAATCTGTGAAACGCCTTTACTAGAAAGTATAAGTATAAGTACTAAAGAAACTCTTCTGTTTAATAATACTCACAACGTTCACGAGTGTGTATTCCAATAAAATACTTGAGTGTTTTGTTACACGCGACTATAGGATTTTGACGCGCCGGAGCAAATAGTTTTCGAAATCAAAATGCGTTCCAAGAATTTACGAGCCATTGGAGTATATATACAAACTTTAATTAATATTGGTAACAATTCGATAAATATAATTTCGCTTCACTGCGCATATAGTTTCATGTGATTATTAAATTTTCGACGGCATAATATTGTCGGCAGTGTGTATAATATAAAATTATCAAACGTTGGAGAGTATATTAAATTCCTTGGAATAGTGTTTTAAAATTTTCCCGGCAGTGTTTTTCTCTGATCAGCTCAACAAGAGAAAAGCTGTTGGATGATTCGTATACGACGTAATATAGAGACTCGCGCGCACAAAAGAGAGTACGGGATTGCGTTCTGGAATTGTTTTTAAACAAGATCGCGTAATGGCCCTGCACACATCGTTTTTTTTTTCTTTAATAATTATTTATTTTACCACCGCAACGGAATAAAAATTAAAAGCATCTGAATCGTACAAACACAAACCGTCGCTTAGTTCTGAATCCATAAACCGGTACCGATTTCAATAAAATTAGGATGTATACTAGGTATTAGTAATAATTATTATAATATACAATATGCAGCTCTATCTGCTGCAACAAGTATACGTGCAGGTGAGACACGATGTTATGATATCGGAGACCGGACTGAACTGTTGTACCGTGTAATGACCACCCCATGTATATACCCCTTACTTTATTTAACGCGAGAATGATTGGAATATTCGTATTAGACTACCCCTGCTGAGGGCATGGTCAGCTAAGGAATTTCATATATTGCATTAATATATACATACTCGTACTATCATTAACATTTTTTTCAACTTCTAACCATGTAAAATCAACTTGAAAACCCGCAACGAAACGCATTTTTTTTTGTTTTCGTATATAGAATAGACATAATATTATATATTATGCAGCTTGCAATCTATTATAGTATAAGCTGGCTATTGACATGTGTTCGAGAGTGTTGGGACAAAGCCATGTAAATTTTTGATTAATTAAAAGGCATAATTTTTTGTTTACTTCTTCCTGGAGGGGACTTAAACTAATTAAAATGAGTTTTAGTGGTAGTGATGGCCACGCACTACGCCATGATAAAAATATTTTTATTGTTTGCACGTATCAATGGGCACCCTTAAAAGAGTCGGCAAAACAGCACACTCATACCCAGTACCCACCACTTGAAAAAAAAAAAAAAACGAGAATATATTACTATATAATATATAGTGGTGTGATATAACTAGAAATATCATCATTAAATTTTTATTTGGCAATTATTATTATTATTAATATCATTCTTATCGTACCGTCCCGGATTTTATGTATAAGTAAATAATATTGGCTACTTGTACGCGCATTGTATCCTTTTGCATCTCGACAACCATCGACTACACTAGAGTTTTTTTTTATGAATAAGAATGTGCGGATACCTCTCGGGTTATATGGATGCTCGCGAAACACCGGGATCAAACCATCTTCGACTCGAGGGGCTTGCCTATGTCTTATGATAGTAAAATAATTTGATCCGTAAATAATATCATATTCAGCGGTATACAAGCACCGCTGTTATCTTTTAACAACATTTTGCACTTATACATTCTAGTGGGCGGGCAGTCATCGCGTGCACGATAATAATAATATACCATAATAATATCATTAATACACCGCAGCCATATACCACTTCCACCACCACGGTGGTAACAACCGCTTGTAACGATATTAACGATAATAAAATAGCAGCAAAATATAAATATATTATAATATTATTTGACACGGCGGCGGCCCGTAGTGCCTAAACGGGAAATAATTATTATATTATTACGATGGCTTTTGCACGTCGTCATGACGCGCGTAGTACCTATACAATAGAGATAGGTATACTATTAATACAACTACTACTATAACTACTACTATTATTATTATTATTATTATTATTATTATACGGTCGTCGTCGTAAACATTGACCTCGTTGCTGCCGAATGCCCCGGCATATTGAGCCCCGCGGGTTCTCGGCGGCGCGTGGTGACTGCGCCGCGATAACATCGCCCGTCCGGCCCGGCGTGCTCGCACGTAAAATAATATCGTTATCGGACCGGGCGCATCGCGCGCGCGCGCCAAACGCCAAACGCCCGTGAAAACGACAGGTGCGGCCCGCGGCATGCTTGGTCGGCAAAAAAACTACCTGGCCGCACTTCAAACTCTCGTCGATGTTTTACAATACATTTATCGTAATAACAGTATCCACCGGCACCGTTGATAATAATATACGGTTTTTTTTTTCGTTGTTTTTTTTTTTTTTTTTTTCAACGGATTCCGCCGACAGATCCCCCGACGACACGATACATGACAGCGCGATTGCAATCGCTAGCACTGCATCGTCACTGTATCTTTAGACGCGATTTGGACGCTATCGCAGCGCCCATTTAAATAGCCCTCCAAAATTAACGATATTATAAGCTCGCCGGTTATAGACTATATCGGAATAATATTAAAAAAATACAATGGTTTTTCGTTTGCACACCGTTACCGTTGTATCGCGAGGAGATTAAAATAGAAATATTAGAATATTGTAAGAAATTGTACGAATTCAAATTGAATTTCAATCTGAACAAATTATCATCCTCAAAATAACGCGATACTCGACAAGGTTTGATTCTCCAGTGATAAGTGAATATTATATCGTAATGGTCAAGTATAATACATCTTAGACGTATACCGAGGGACTACATTAAAACTAGACAACGAAAAAGATATAGGTAAATGATACATAGAACTATTTCAGTACAAGAAAAAAAAAGTACTAAAAACTGTTTATAATTGTTTATGTTTAGGCTTTGGATAGTTTAAAATATGCTCTTTGTATTATACATTCTTTTTCACCTAGTTTCTGTTAAAATATGTTAAAATAAATTATAATAGTAGTAAGTAGGTTTATAGCAACATTAACAAACATTTAAACTTGTCATATAGTTATAACTATTTATCTTAATTTGTGTTTTCTCTTTTCTACAGTTATCCAGAAGCTGAGCTTATAAAAATAAATAACTATACTTTACTTGTTTTTAAAACTCTATCATTGTAGTTATACACACATACATACACACACAAATTAAATTATATTCATTGTGCTCACGACGATTGTCATTATAATAATACAAAAACCGATTTTTTCATACGGACATTTTACTTGTATAATTCGTAATCTATATATATATAAATTCCTATACGTATCATAACGCGTTCTGTTATAAACTATTTATTATATGATTGGGGATGATGCGAGAAGAAAATTCCTTCGCGGCTCGGTAAACACACAACATTTTTTATTAGTCCCTCCAAAATTGTGCGCATACGAACTTGGATCGTTATCATCATCCGACCACTGTATTATTTTCAGTACGGTCCGCGGCGGCGGCGGCGGTGGAGGTCGGCCATAGTAATAATGATATTATAATATATATTACCAAAGTGCACGCACGTATATTACACCAATAATAATAATAATAATAATAACGGCGAGATTAACGGAACAATGCGCGTTTTGTACAGTTTCCAGTAGATTAAATACACCGCCACCGCTGCCTTGCTCGCGCCCCCCACGATATAGGTAACACGTGAAATACACACAAAAGCCGAACGCTGCACGAGTCGGGCCGGGTGATTCCGCTATTGTTAGTGCGCGAAAATCGTTGGCGTTGGGGGTGACGGCATGCAGTGGCCTTGGCGCATCCTTTTTATTTCCACCTTACTTATTATAATATTATAATTTTATATTGATGAGGATAAAATAATGTAATATCCATTTGGAATAAAGGAAATATTATATATGTACCGAAAAAAAAAAACGTATACATTAAAAGTTAAAACCTATTACCTATGTTCATTTTTGCGACAGAACAATATTGCTATGTTTACGTACCGCATCGAATAAAACCGCTCGTAATCGTCAACGTCATCGTCTCCAGGAACGGAGAGTTTGCAGAATAATAATAATAATAATAATAATAATTATTAATTATTATTATTATTATTATTATTATTACACACAATAAACGCGCGCGTTTTCGTTCTTTGATCGTCGTCGTCAATCCCGACCGACCGTTGGAAAACTATAACGTCGTTTCGCTAACCCGTACCAACCACCCGCCCCTGCACGCGAGTGTAATCTAATGTAATCGAACCCAACTCGCACGTATGTAATATATGATATATTATATACGTGCATACCGACTGTATTATATTATAATACACATACGTAGATGCGAAGCGGTATTAATTCTCTTTGCGCAGCTAATAAAATCCGTTTGATCGATGAAGTGTGCAGACGCGGGAGAATGTTTAAAAATTCCATTGCAGAAATAAATTATAATATAGATACTACTATTATCGTATGCTCGTTGACTAGAGAAGACACTATCAACGTACTGTACTATTCCTTTAATCGAAGGATGTAAATGTGGACAATCTATTTGGGTAATCAAAATTAATAACGGTTTTATTCTTAAAAATAATAATAAATTGTTTTATTTATTTTATTTTATTTTATTTTTTTTTTTTTTGATACGATATGATAATATTGTAATTTTTAGAATCAAATCGCCTCTATAAAATAATTACTCGACAATGAGTCGTCATGCAAACGAAAACAAAAATATCGAATTGTATTTTAAAATACGTTTTGGATAAAGACGATAAAGTATTTCTTATAGCTATTTTTAATACAGCAGTTTTGTGTACTCTATTATGAACGTAAGAAAAACAACAATTTTTTTTCTGTTGCAAAAAATTTTTTTAAAACATAACTTATGATGATGAACTATTGCATGACACATTATGTGAATACACGTTTTACAGTATATATCTTCTCAAGTACTCTGAAACATTTTAAAAATCGTCCATATCTGTCTACTGGTAGAGTACAATATACGTGTAAACGGAAATGCGATGTGATGCGTGTGGGTTATTGTCTACTTTTGGATTCCTAAAACATGTAATTACTTCAATCACTAATTTTTGGATTCCTACAATATATAGGTAACTACTTCAATCATATATTTTTTGGATACCAGAAGCATGTAATTACTTCAATCACCTATTCAATCATTGAAATTAAATTTTTATAAAATTGTTATTGTCTAAAAAACAAAATGTATTTGATTTAATAAAGTTTCAGAAAAAATTAAACGGAAAACCTTTATATAATATAAAATATTGAATCATAAAAGATACCAATGGAATAGATTTGAAATTAAATTAGAGTGATTTTTGACGATTTGTAATTTATTTTTCAATATCATATTATATTGTTTTCATTGCTGAAATCAACGTGAAAACTTTCAAAGTTAACTCATGGTCCCTCGACTTTATGAGTTTCTCAGGAGCATACACAGAGGCGGATCCTGAGGCATCTACTTCCCCACCAATGCTTGTTGACTATAAACGTCCATCTAATTACTTGGCGATGATAACTCGAAACGTATAATTATCATTTGCTCACTTGGTAACGATTTTTCACTGAAAATTAGGTATTGTACACCGGTAGGTACACCATGGATTATCATAGTGAACAACTGGAAGCTACTTAATTTTTTTTTTCGATCGCGAACCTTTGACGAACATCCGTACAATGCTAATATCGCGTTACGCGCACATGATAACATCGTCGCAACCTAAATATATTATGACACGCACGCGGGTTCGCATAAATAACAAATGATTAACAATTTAAATATTCACGAAAACGGTAGCTGCAGGTACACTTTAGGAAAAAAATCCCCTGTTCAGTTATCGGGTTTTTACTTTGACGGAAATGCTTTTCAGTTGTGTGTGCATTGTACCGGCGGTACTGTCCACTGGGACGATAAGCCGATTTCACAAACGTTAACGGAATTATACGCGAACGGAATGCACGTGCGTTACAGGACGGTGGCGTGTGTATAGCTAAATCGATACCGATCGGTTTTTTTCCCCACTTTTAAAGTCTCTGTTGGGAAAATGTATATACTATACACATTTATACTTTTTTCGTTCCTCCCCCGCGAAATACGAAAAAATAAAAAAATAAATGGCTAAACTTTTTCGACTTTCATACACTATACTGTATATACACGATAGTACAGTGCACCCCATCTCGCGTTCAAAGTCGTCCACCCGTCGCCACATACAATAATAAAATAAAATGTATACGAGTTCCGCCGACCGTATGAAAAAAAAAAATAAAAATTGTTTATCCGTCAGACACCAATATTTCTCAGTATCGATTGCATGACCACCATGTAACCACGGCACAAGTAGTTGCGTGTTTACGAAAAAAAAAAATGTATATTAAAAACAACACACCAACTGACCAACGAGAACTGTCCGTATGGTACACAATATAAAAATAATAACAATAGTAACAATTAAAGTAGCCATAATTAAATTAAAATAATAATCATAAAATGTAATGATAATAATATAGTTTAGAGTGTTTAGACCATACATGGTCGTTCTTGCACCACGAATCAGATCGCGATTTGTTAGTATTATACATTATGTAGATACTACTTACATACTTATTTAGGTACCACTGATATATACTATACCGTCTATACCTATTATATTAAATTATGTTTTTTTTTGTACGATGTAGAGTGGTTTTGGTTTCATTGTTAAATCGGACGGAATCGTAAATACGGTTAGGATGGTCATAATTAATATCACGTCGACTGCCTGTACACTGCAGTTTATACTGCGTACGCGTAATTAAAATTTTG
Source organism: Chaitophorus viminalis (assembly GCA_025469195.1). Classification (NCBI taxonomy): domain Eukaryota; kingdom Metazoa; phylum Arthropoda; class Insecta; order Hemiptera; family Aphididae; genus Chaitophorus; species Chaitophorus viminalis. Next base: position 414,214 of record JAIPRK010000054.1, on the reverse strand, counting down.
ATTTATCGGCCGTAAAATAATATACTAAACACACATAATATACATAGTATCGTTATTTTAATTATTATTATTCATTATTCGTGAAAAAAAAAAGAATATTGTATTCTATTTGCTATCCCACTGTCTCTCTTTTTTTTTTTTTTTACACTCACTACATTTACATACGTCATAATAATAAGATAAGGTTTTTTATTACATTGTATGTAGTATTAAAAATAGTGTGTTCTGGTAATTTATTTATTTATTTATTTATTTTTTTTTTTAGGGAAAACTCGTTTCAATTTAAAACGATGAAATTTAATAACACATTATTAAGTTTATAAAATGCACAATATTATGGTAGAAATATATTTTGTACGAGTGAAAATTAATGAAACGTAAACATTTATTTTAAATATTAAAAACTTTTGTTGAAACTCTCTAAATTGGTCCCGTAATTTTATTAAAAATATGTGTATATTTTATTTACGGCTCAATCATAATCTGCATAGGATTATTAATTAAACTTTTTCTAGTCGGGGAAAAAATAAACACTTATATTTTACTACGTATTTAATAAAAATACAATACATTAATAGCACCACCTCGATGTTACAATATTCGTGAACCACGCGGATAACAAACATAAATCCAGGTCGTGATTTAAAAATATTGTAGGTTTGTCAAAACAGTCATTTGTACTCGTTCATTATTCAAACTATGTGTACCCGTATACAATTTGTATGAAATAAAAACAGCAACATTTGAAGAAAACGAAAACAATACCAATAATAACTGCAATATTTCGGAAACCATGTTCATCGATGCCATTAACTGTGCACAGTGTTTACAGGCAACGTATAACAGTGGCTTGGAGATTATTTTCGAAAACGAACGTTATGTGTATAGTGTGTTTGCTGAAACTATTCGGCGCACAAGACCGTATATACCGTCCCCTCGAGCAGTTTGTAATATCAGAGGGTTAATTATCGAATGGGCTAAGGTGTCGAGATTGAATTTCTCTGTATACGCGTACACTATATTATATATACGAACACCGGGTGGGGTGAATAATATGAATACACGCGACGGGGCAGATGGGAAACAGCATTGCTGCGCCGAGCAGATGTTACGTATTAGGGCGAAAAGACGCCAAAAACTGAGGGTACATTTTAATTTTGGAGGTAAAAAATGTACAACAATAACGACAGGGCCTATATATAATGTACTAAGTAGTATATACATATATATATATATATATATATATTTTTTTTTAAACGACGTTTATAAAGTAAAAAAGGCAAATGACACAAGTTTGCGCGAGGACGTACGCACTCTTCGAAACACGAGCTAATGAAATTTCCTTGTAAACGTATGAGGTAGATAAAAAAAATAACGGAACCGACACAATGCATGTGTAAGGACGTATGTAGTTCACAAATTTAATGAAGTATACAGAGAAAACAAATGATCAGAAATAATGGGATTCCATGGCGTTTTGTATTTTACAGTTTTTATTCTAAATGCAGATCTCCGGAGGCGAGAAATAAACTAGTTATTCTGGCGAGCCAGACACGTCGCGGTCGTTTTTGTGTTCGAAACTCATAGTTATTATAAAACTTTACAACTGGTTTATAAGTTTCAAATTAAAAAATAATTTGTATACGTTTTGGCAGGATTAGGCATAAGAATGTAGGTATTTGTGTTTTCTGTTTCTTTTTTACCGACTGAAATGAAATTTTGTCGCGTCTTTTAGCGACAAGGATGGAGTAAAAAAAACAACAAACAAATGTCGATGTTAAGAGACCCCAAACGGCTGAAATTAACATCCATTCACACGTAAAAATGTATACACAAAACGTAATGTAAAAAAAAAAGAAAATTTATAAAATGCTCTTTTTTCAGAGGTAGATAAACGCTTCGCCGGAGGGTGTCAAATGGCAAAGGACTTTTTAGAGTGGTAAATGCAAATTAACGAAAATTATATACATGTACATTATACGTTTATAAATGTATTTTTCCCTCTAAAAAGAACTTCATAAAGGCATTGTTTGACGGTAAAGGTACTAATTTAATTTGTGGTCATGTGCAATACATAAAATATTGTGTAGATTTTTTATTTATTATTTTATACATTGTGCAAACGGTAATCGTTCGTTTTAAACGTCAATATTATATTATTATAATGGTATTTTGTAATAGTTGATTGGCGGAATGTTACGCGGCGTTGATGAATAAATGAATTCGTTATTAATAACTACGGTATGGTATACATACAATTTTTATTACAGCAATCTTACTATCGTCCGTGTCGAAGATTAATTATACACGTTACTGTCGAAACGACAAGTTGAAAATAATATAATATGTAACAGACAAATCCTTACGCACGTGGACCGTAGTAATAGTATATAGTATGTGACAGAAGAGAAACCTCGACTTGTTTTAAATAAATTTAACCGTCACGCCTCGAGTATAGTTTTATGTATGTTATTAAATTGTCTTTGATATACCCATTCATAAAATCTTTTTTATTTTTATTTTTCTTTACAAGTAATATAATATACAATACGTGTACAAATATGTGTATGTATATACGTAGAAAATTATGAATATTCGGTTTAACATGTCGGAGAGTGTGTGCTAGTTTGAAAAAAAATAAAAATGATTCGGCTTGCACTAGGAAAATGATTATACTCAACGATGATTATCTATTCTGTCAACCGGCTGTTGTACACGTCTAATATACGATTGGACCTCTGGCAAAGAACTACGATACACTTAATGAGATTCGGTTACACAAAACATGTTTACTGGTACGCCGCGTATTTGGGATCGTTCCTCGGGTGATAATGCCGCAGTGTATTTGTTGAAAGAACTACATATTATATAATAACACGCACCGCGTAGATATATAATAATAATTGTATTATAATTTACACTTTTTTCATAGGAAAACGTTACATTGTGTATAATAATGGTGTTGTACACAACGATCCATAATAATAATTATGTCTCACGCGCCGCGCGTTTCGATCGGTTACGGCCCCGCATATTATTATCAGTTGTATATTATATAGGCTTACCTAATATTATAAAATATTCTGTTGCCGGAAGGCTTAATGACACTAATTTTCCTTGCCGCTGCTATGTCGATTTAACGGGGTTTTTTTTTTTTTGCAAACCATGATTTTCCATCACTGTCTAACATAGAAATTTAGACGTACTTAGACGTATTTAGACGAAATTTATACTTCCAACGCACCGTCAATCAATTATTGTAATAAAAATTTTTGAAAAGTGATTAAAATCCGTCATTAAGTCTACTTTAGATCGGCTTTTTCACTATTTTGATTTCGTTCCCCAAAATTTCACGAAACAGAATCGAACAAGTTGGAAACATAAAAACGTTAATTTTCTGGCATGTTTAGTAGGTACAAAATTGTTATATCAATGGCAATAGAAAATATTGCGCGCGCGATGGACGGAGATGGAAAACCATTGGCTTGCAACGGCTTCAAACCGTTTTTCGTATAACCACGGAGGAACTATACGTTACCTGGTGGGATTACGCCCAAAGGTGCTGCGAAGAGTCCACGTAGGCCGGTGACAGGTAATACTTGCTGGACTGCACGGTGGCCGCGGCGGCGGTCCTCGACGGTTGGCCGCCGAACGACGGGTAGGACGTCCTGAGCGGTGTGGCGTAAATGTTGACGCCGTTCCGGGACCGCGACATGAGGCTCTGATGGCACTTGGTCACGTCCGGCATAGCGAACTTGAGCTTCTCCCAGAACATGCGGTCGCCCCAGCTCACGTGCACCGCGTTCTTCATGTACGCCCTGAGCTCCGGGTCCACGTCCTTGGGCTGTATCTCGCCGAGTGCCACGACGATCAGACGGCCGTCGTGCTTGTCCTTGAGGCCCTCGTGCAGCGCCGACTTGAACTCGAACCGGCACCACTCGGACTCGACAAAGTTCTTTGACACGACCAGTATGGTGCGCTTGGACGACTCGATGGCCTCCACGATGGTGTCGGCCACGAACGAGCTGACGTTGAAGTCGCGGTAGTGCAGGCCCACCCGGTACCGGGGGCTGCCCTGCTCGAGGCCGGGCGCGAGCATCTGCGTCACGAACCCGTCGTCCTTGAGGCTGTACGTGACGTACGCGTCGAACATGCGGTCGTCCTCGTACGGCACCGTCTTGTGGCATATGCGGAAGCCGCACTTGTGGTACACCCAGGCGCGGCACTCGTGCCGGTACACGACGGCCAGGTACAGGACCAGCACCAGGGCCAGGATCACGCATACGGCGGTCAGGGCGGTGGGCAGCACGTGCCGGACGATGCGGTTCTCGACGATCGAGCCGAAAAACGACCGGCACTCGGTCACGTTCTGGTCGCGGATGGTCAGATCGTGCGCACCACCGCCACCGCCGCCGCCGCTGCCGCCACCACCGTAGTCGTCGTCGTCGTCGTCCGGTCGGCACGCGATGGCCGCGGAATCGGTGACGCGGGCACCGTCGCCACCGTCGGCCACGGCCGTCACGATGAACCGGCGCAACGATTGGACAAACTCACAGTCGCACGACCACGGGTTGTCAGCCAGCCGGAGGTCGGTGAGCCGCGCGTTGGCCGACAGTATCCACACGTCGTAGTCGCGCAACCGGTTGTGGTCGAGCCGGAGCACGCGCAGACCCCGCAGCTGATCGAACGTCATGTTGTTGATGTGGCTGATGCGGTTGTGGTGCAGATACAGCTCGCGCAGGTTCTCCACCGTGTTGAACTCGGAACCGTCGAACCGGTCGATCGCGTTGTGCTCCAAATGGAGCACGGCCAACCGCTTGAGCCCGGTGAACGTGTCGTTGCGCACCGACCGGATGCCCGAGTGGTTGGCGAACAGTATGCGCAGGTTCTTGCGGCCCAGCAGCGCGTGGCTGGACAGGTGCGTGAATAGGTTGCCGTCCAGGTACACCTCGGTCGCGTCCATCGGGATCTTGGCCGGCAGCTGCGTGTAGTTGGACGAGTAACAGTCCACAATGTTGGACGACCACGGTTGGTCGTGGTAGCACGTGCAGTTGACCGGGCATGTCATCTCGCAGTCGCACGCGTCAAACTCGCAGCACTGGCACACCGCGAAACAGTGCGTCTTGTACGTGCACACGAACTGCGCGGGCTCAATGTCGGCCAGCGGTACGTACCGGTTCTCGCGGTTGTACAGCAGCTTGCAGTAGATGGACGCCATGTCCATGACACGCGGGTACTGGCGCACCACCTCCAACAGGTGAATGCGCTGCAGCCACTCCATCTTGCAGTCGCACTGGAACGGGTTGCCGCCGATGTAGAACTCGGGCAGTGGCCTGTCCGGCGGCACGGGCGCCAATCGCAGCGCGTTCACGTCCAGCTGACCGATCTGGTTCGCGTACATGTCCACCCGCGTCACGTTCACCTTGGCCAGGAACGTGCCCGTCTCCACGGTCATGATCTGGTTGTCGTTCATCAGCAGTATCTCCACCGTGTCCGGCACCGACGACGGGCTGATGTACGTCAGGTAGTTGTACCGCACGTCCAGCGTCCGGATGCGCACAGTCGCGCCGTTTTTGTTCGACAGCTCCGTCAGGTAGTTCTTGTGCACGTCCAGCCACTCGAGCTGCTCCGGCAACATGCCGTAGTCAAAGTCGTTGAGCACGTTGTCCGACACGTTCAGCCACACCAGGCTGGATACGTTCCGGAACAGTCGTTCCATCGACGACAGCCGGTTGCCGTCCAGCCGGATCGCCTGTATGGTGGTCATGTTATGGAACGCGTCCGGGGCCACATAGTCAATCTGGTTGTGCGCGACGTTCAATATCTGCAGCGAGACAAGGTTGTCGAATAGATGTGATGTAAGGTTGCGCAGCTTGTTGCCAATCAACCGCAGCCCGTACAGGTTGGACATGCCGTAAAACGCGTCCGGGTCGATCGAGTCGATCCGGTTCTCGCCCAGGTCCACAGTCTTGAGCAACCTCATCTCGCGGAGCGCGGACGGCACGGATCTGAGCAGGTTGCCGCTGAGGTTCAGGTCCTGTAGCGTGGTGCAATTTTTAAAGCAGTCCTCGTGCACCCGCGCCAGGCGGTTGCCGTCCAACGAGAGCAACGTGAGCGCGTACAGCCCGTTCAGGGCCAGCGGGCTGACCTCGACGATCCGGTTGTTGGACAGCACCAGGGTATCGAGGTTCCGGAGCGGTATGAACGCGTCACCGGGCACCGTTTCGATCAGATTGCCGCCCAGGTTGAGTATCTGCAGCGTGTACAGGTCGTGGAATATGGTCGGGTCCAGTTTGGTGATCCTGTTGTTGGACAGGTTCAACGTGACCAACCGTATGAGCCCGGTGAACGTGGCCGCGTCAATCCAGTCGCTGGTCAGCCGGTTGCAGGACAGGTCCAACGTGGTCAGCTGATAGAGGTTGACGAATAGCGCGGGCGACAGGGCGCCGATCGAGTTGTTCTGTAGGTATATCTGCTTGATGGTGTCGGCCACGTCCTTGAACATGTCCACGGGCAGCGACGTGATACGGTTGCACGACATGTCAAGCACCTCGAGGCTGGCGAGGCCGGCCAGCGGCCGGTCGTGGACCGCGGTGATCTCGTTGCCGGCCATCCGGAGCTCGGCAAGCCGCCGCAACGAGCCGAAACCGTTGGTGGGCACGTGGCCTATGCGGTTCCACGACACGTCGACGGTCTGCACGTCCAGCTGACACGGGCCCGTTCCTATGGCGGCCGCGGAGCGCCGCTGGTACGGGTCCGCGTCGTACACCTGGCCGTCGTGGCTGGCGATCAGCGGTTGGGGTGGCGGCGGCGGCGCGCGCTCGTTGAAGCCCAGGTCGGCCACGTCGTGCACGCGGTTCCGGCTGAGGTTCAGGTGGACCAGGTTGGGCAGCTGACAGAACGTATTGACGGGCACCACGGCCATGTTGTTGGTGCTCAGGTCGAGCCGCTCCAGGCGGCCGGCGTGCGCGAAGCTGCCGGCCGCCATCTCCATGGTCATGTCCGCGTCGTCCGGCCAATCGGACAGGCCGGTGCGCACGGTCAGGTTGCGCAGGTCGTGCAGCCCGGTGAGCGTGGCCGCGGGCCACATGGCCAGCTTGCACGAGTCGAGCTCGAGTTCGCGGAGACGGGCCAGGTGCGCGAAGCTTTGGTTGTGCATGGAGCTGCGCGCGGTCACGGTCGGGTCGCACGACACCAGCAGCGATACGGTGTGCTCAGACGGTATGGCCGAGAAGTTGGTCGTGTCCATCTCGCTGTTGATGGTGCGCAACGTGCACGCCAGCATCACCTCGTCTCCGTCACCGCCGAGCACCGTCCACGCGCAGTCGTCCGGCGCGTCGTAGCTGAACGGTGGCGGCGGCATTTCGGCGGCAGACGTCCCGTTACCGATGGTGCCGCGGTGTAGCTGCTGCTGGCCACACACGGAATGCCACACCGGGATCAGTATGAGTGTCGCGAGAAACACGCACATGGTGGTGGCCTCGCGGACGCGGTCACTGCAGGTGCGCGGCGTCGCGCATCTGCGGCGTCAGGCGCGCGGACGCAACCCCGCAGCGGCGGAAAAATATCGCGGGTTCGCGGCGGTCAAGCGGAAAAGTCGGAAACGGCCAAGAAAATCTTATCGTCAACGAGGAGACACTGTGTTGTAGAATAATAATTTATAATAACAATAAATAAAAATATATCGGCGTCGGTTACAAGCACGATGAATACAATTTGTTATTTTTATTTGTTAAATAAAATGATATTGAAAAGTTCGGTGTTGTCGATTCGAGGGACACGTGTCGTATGTCAGAGCGCGGACGACAGTGTGACGATCAACGGTCTCGACGACCACGACGACGGCGGCGGCGGCGGCGGAAAATCTAATATCGTCTTGCACATGCTGGCACAGCGGACGACTACTCGTTGCGGTGCGCGAACGCGAACTGACCGTGCCGGGCGATACATGCTCGTTTACGACTGCTGGTGCCCGGTACGGTGGCGGTACCCGCGCGCGCGCGCACCACTCCGTGCCGTAGACTAGCGCGCGTACCGACCATCACGTCGTTTATTCCCCGCGGACGCCACCGCCGCACCACTATCGCGACAGTGGCGCGGTCCCTCCGCCGAACCGTTTTCCCTTTTCATTTTTTTCCCCGCTACCCCCTCAACCCGCTTCGTTTCGCAACCCCCTCGCGCGCGCCAACAACTGCACATACACGCGTATAGTAAACACATGCGCACGTCATAGCTATACGGTATGTACGTGTGCGTTAACCTCACCACGGTCGAGCCCCGTCGATTAAAACGAAAAAAAAAAAAAAATTAAATAAAAGTAAAAATGTCCCCAACCCCCCGCACCGTTGGTTTTCGTCCGTTGCTTATCGATACAAGCAATCACTGTGTGTGTGTGTGTGTGTGTGTTTTTTTGTAATATATTGTTTGTATATTTTATTATATTATATATTTACGATTATTACTATTATTATTGTACTTGTGTACGTACATAGGGTTTGCAGTTAAACGAGTGGAACGCACGCACCGCCATCGTGTGACATTATACTACATAATATACAGTCGGTACACTGTGGGTTGCTCACATACACACACGCACACACACACATGCACACACGGTGGGACAGAACGCACACTTGCACCACTACTCGCCGTATACGTATTTGATTATATCGTTTCGAGTTTTCCACTATGGAGGACCGCCGCGCCGACACACGCATAATACTTCACTCGGGCACCACCGCATTTTCATTTAGACCGGTGATGTGTTTAAAACAAAATGACACACGTCTCGTATACTCGAATTATAAAACACAGTGGACACGTTGGGCTCAAAACCGTTTGCTAACAACATTAAGTGGTCGGCCACATAAACCGAAATTAGTTCAAAAACACAAACATTTTTAATATAGAAAAGTTTTTTTATTTTGTACACGTGAGCCGTACAAATGTACAATTGAAAAACTGAAATAAAAATAAAAAAAATTAATGAATAATATTACTCACTAAATAAAATACTACGTTGTAATTGCTGAGATGTTTAGTGCGGTTGTTAAAATGGGTAAATGCTTCAAGCTTATCAGACAAACTATTTTCGTTTGCAACCCATTTGCATGAGGAATTTCTGAAATAAATAAATGTATTATTTAGCCTTTCTTTCTATAACTGGTGGGTCAGTACCCAGGTCATTGTTTTATTCCACAAAAAACCCTTTTGTAATATAAAAGTTCACAAACGTCTTCATTATCATCAAAGCAAAGAAAGCTGTCATCAATATTTTCGAACTCGTTATGGTTATGAAGAGGCAATATATAAGTATTTTAAACATGTACATTTCCTCATTAAGTTAAAAAAGAAGGGATGAGCCTCGTTTTGCTATACAGTTAGGGGTGGAGTGCACCTCATTTATAGGATAGGTTATTATTACAATGGATTTGATAGGTATCATTGTCTACGAATAACGATTCTGAACGGAGTTAATATGTCGGTCTAAAATGGGTATATAATAATATAGTATTTTATATTTAAATTGAAATATAATGCAATAGTATGCAATTTCGTAAAACTTTAAATTTCAAAGAGTCATAAAATTTTTTCTTTTAAGTCTGGTAGAATTTTTTTTTAAATATTTTTGAAGATTAGCTTATGGACAACCTAGTATTAAAATTTTAAACCTCATGTATAAACAGAAAAAAATTTATGAATTTTCAACTATAAAATAACTTGCAAATCATCGCGAATTTAACATATTTTATACAAATTTGAAATTTATGGGCTTATAAAAAAAAATTGAGTTAAATGATCTCTAATATTTTTTAGTTAATCATAACTTATTATAAACATTGTATTAAATTTTCAAGAGTTTTCGGTCAGCCAATTAAATTTTATAGATGTTAAAAAAAAAAAAAATTTACAAAAGTCGAAAAGTTAAATTGTCTATGAATAAGTCAAAATATTTTGAAAACTAAACTATGTATAGAGAACACTAATATAAAGATTTGCTGATAATTCCAAGTTGTTGTAGTTTTTCGTTTTTGAGTTAGAGCATTTAAAAAAAATGTATTTTGTAAAAACGTGATTTTGCGTAAAATTTCCTGTTTTTTGTAATTTTTTTATCGTTTTTCGATTTTTTCAAAAAGTATTGAAAAATTTGCATTTTTAACTCACCCAAGTACCATCTACATTCACTTTTCTTTTAGAAAAGTTGCTGTTTGAAAAAATCGAAGCATTTTTACTACCAAAAAAGGTGTCGTCAGACACAAAAAAAAAAAAAAAAACAAACATCATTGTAAAATCAATAAATTCCATCACTCCGTTCAGAATCTAAAATAAAATAAACCGTAAATAAATGCTGTTCAATTCGACACCAAAGAGTATATAAAAAAATATAATGCACACGCCACGAGTTGCCTGCGGCCTAGGCAGTCCGTTTCGCAACAAATAGGGCGGAAGTGAATCTCGTGAATTGTTATTGTATACCTATTGTATACGTTTATATATATATATATATATATATATATATATATATATACATATTATATACGCGATCTCTTTGCGCCACCGTCTGTCCGTTGGATATCATATAATATCATTATTCTTAGTTTTTTTTTTTTTTAGTAGTTTTTGTTTCTGTTACAGAGTATTTTGTGCAATAAGCGCGAGCATAGAAACAATTATTTATAATTCAATAAAAATTAGTCAGACGTATCTACATAATAGATCATAATAAAATAATATGTCATACGTGAAGTATCTCATATTTATTAGTAAATAATTTCTGAAATATTTGAAATAATTTTTTATATGAATAGGAAATCTCGCACAAATATCTGTATACTCTGAAAGCTCTATATTGCATACAAACCGATAATCAGTATAGAATCTAAATATTATAAAAGCACTTTACGTTCATTGAGGTAATACGTTAATTTATTATTGTCGTAGGTCTACTGTATACAGTATTTACGTTTTTTTTTTTTTTTATTTTTTTTTTAGCGAACAAAAGTTTTGAATTATTTCTACAAATATATATTCGTAGCCCATATTGGTATACGGTGTATTTATACTTGTTTCAAATAATACGTATGAAAGGATTGAGTTATTTATTTCTCTGATAGGTGAATATAGCCAGAGAGTAGGCAACTTTGTATCTTGTATGCATATTAGTTTATATTTTAAAATATCCATATGGTTTTATTTGAAATAAATCTTAATATTTATGACTATTTTAGACGTAACAAACTGAGTTTATATCATAAATTATATTGTGTTATTCGTTCTACTACACGTGTTATAGTTATTCGAAAGCCCAAAGAAAGCGAAAATTATTAATGATTTTAAACAGTAGTAGTAATTTTATCTTGAACGTTTCGGTTCAGGACCTATAATTGAACACATTCGGTGGTCTGATGATACATCTGGGTGGCGGGCGTGTGTGAAATGTGAAATTCTCCTAAGGCATTGCGAACAAAAGTATCACCGCCGCCGTTTAATGTTGATAAAAGAAAAAAATAGATAACAAAAAATAAGAGTGATAAATGATTCGTCCCATCGCAATAATAATATCTTATATGGAGTATTAGAATTCAAATAGATAGCGTATGCTCGCCCCACCGCACAGGGTCATTTATAATAATTACGATCGTTTCGTTATACGAAGATAGTGTCGCGAGTCGTATGACAAGCATATTATTACTTTCAGATAGTTTGTACTATTTTCGCCCGGTCAGCTTTACTAATTTCTAATATTTTTTTTACATACTGTACAGTGATTATATAATATGCGCATACGATATGCACTTTTACGGTGTTCAGATCACGACCGTTTGCCGTTTAATTGACACGGAGTACGTGATTATCCCTGTTCGAGGGTTATTACCATTGAGAATACGACCATGGTTCTGGATGATATGCTGTATGTGTGTCCACACGCACATGTACGTACACAAACACAAATAAACGCGCACACGTATACAACAGACACCACGAAACGATTGGAATTTGGCGAGACGCCATTAAACGAAAGCCAACTATTATTTTCGACACAGTTCGGCAAATAAGGGGTAGTAATAAAAATAATAAAAATAATAATAATCATAATAATAATAATACAGTGAATAGAGAAAGGGAAGGTTAAGTACATTTTCGGCAACGATTTCATTTCTTTCCCCCCCCCCTCCCAACTACATTAAACCGCACGAGTAAATAAAAATTATATTTATATTAAACGCTAGTTAATAGTTCTTCAAACTTATACAACCACAATAGATACATAAAACAATTACAGTCATTTTTTTTTTATTCGCAACTGTCAGTTATTGGCAAATTGCTCGTTTAAAAATCGGCAAATAAAATATTCGTTTCTACCTGATACTATACTCGTATATTATTACACTATATAAAATCATAGTTCGTTTTCTACACGAGTAATACGTCTATAACTTGACAAAATATTAATTTACATTTAAAACGAAATTCCAATCCTTAAATTTTGACATTTCATCTCAGGAACCATCTTAAACAATGGCATGTGATATTGTAATAATCGATTTTTACATTTACGACGTTATTTATCCATTTGAAATTCATTTATTTTTTATAGATGGACGTCACTTGTAGATTAAACACATAAAGTTTATTTTTATTTTTTTCTTACTCGAGATGAAAATTTAGAAAACCCGATCTGGAGACGGACAAACATTGTGTAATCTTTTGAGAAAGATAAATCATTTTTACCACAACAAAAAAAACTGTTAAACGCTGTAAAACCACACAAAAAATCTTCCAATCTCATTCTTTGATGTTCAAACCTATGTACATTATATACGAAACGGATTTCCGACTCGTTTACCTGAGATGAACGTTTTTTTATTTATTAATATTTATTTTCATCCTTGCACAGTCTATTTCATTTATTATACTAGGATAATGATAATAACAGTATGCTTACCCCGTGCGGTGTTATACTTTAATAAGTTGCAGATCTATACTCGTTCTATTAATGTATTCATAATTTATAATGTTATTATATGTTATTATATGTACATTGTTTAAGCTCACGAACCCGAATACGATTTCTAACCTACGCACTGAACTTGCAGCGTTTACGCACTCCTGAGTGTTATAAGTTTCGCTTTCCATTTTGAACGGACTGTGTGATAATATTGTAATGATTGTTTGTGCACGTGAAACGCGCGACATCCGTAGTCATTTTTTTCAATGATAATCCATAGCGTAAGTACGTAAGTACATTTTATATGTGTTCAAAAAAACCTACTATGGAATATAATTTGATATGTTATTGACATTTTTTATAAAACTCAATTCGAACATATAAATGAAGAATTATTGGGAAATAATTGAAATAATACTTAAATATATATTATAATACGGTATCCTAATTAATTTTGATATGAAGTGTAAAAACAAGTTGACTTAGAATACAAATAATGTAAACTTAACCATAAATTGTTCTTATTGGTAAAACAGTTGGTGTAACAAACTGTTGTACATTTTTAATTTGTATAACTTTGTAGTACATTAAAATCAAACTTACTTAGTAAACTTTTGTATAGGCGTTTTTAACGTTGTGCGATTAATTTCCGCGTCTAATGAATTTTACCGCAGCAAACATTTAATTAGAATAATTTTCTAAACTTGACCCTTGTATAATATATTAATAATACGACTTATTATATTATTTATAACCGCATCGCCAACGGTACTCCAGTGATCTATAGTAGGAAAATAATTCACTTGCACGGTCTCTTGATAAACTCTCTTCTCTATATCAACCTATCCTCTGAGTTTGGGTCGCAAATATTTTGCGGTTGAAATTCACCGACATTCTTTCGACAGTGTTTGTATAACACTGTATACGTGTACGCTGCTGCAGTGTATGTACATACAATATAGTTTCGAATTTAAAAGTTTTACGCGGGATAGCGAGAACGTTTTGTATATATGTTTTATTGTTTTGTTTCGAAACCACTTGGTCTTTTGGCGTGACTATATTATCAGAACGGCGAAAAACATCATAGAAAGGATTTTATTACCACCACTGCCGCACGGCTATATACTGTCCGGAAACATCACGACCGTCCACGACCCCTGGGAACACTCCTATACAGCATATATTATATACCATATATATTTTATACATCCGACGAGTTGACTTCGGCGATAGTACACATATACATGTATATTTATTTCTCTCTCCACTCCCGCCCCCATGTTGGGGGTACGTTCTTGGCAGCGATTGTAATTTATGTTTCTGTTGTGTACGTATAATATAAGTCCCCCTAGCACTATCCTCCTTATTTCTGTCGAACCACGGGATGTTTTTGCATACTGTCCCCACGACGTTTAAGGCGTGTATGCGTACTGCGCGTGTACAATATTATATATACCTACATACTATACAGTGTGGTGTACGGTTTGATGAATATTAAGTAGTAAAAAATATGTTCCGGGTTCTAACATGTCTACCGCCCACGCGATAGCTGAGACTGTTTATAAAAGTTTCATTTTTCCATTAATGCAATATTCCCTCGTACACCACCACCACCACCACCACTCACTCACCCGCAGCAATAAATTCACCTGTCCCTGAGGCCTGCAGCTACTATGTGTGTGTATAGGCTTTTTCACCCTAAAAATCTCCTTCGAACGATTGAGAAACGTAAACTTTGTTACTTTATTCACTTCCCCGTACTTCGCCGAGAGTATATTTTGCCGTACCCATGAAATTGTTCTTTAAATAATTGAATATATGCGGCAGAGCATAGGTATTTCCCCCGCCGTTTGGTTTATTGTTTTCGTCATATATATTTAAAGGAAATATACATAAAAAGAAACTACCGAAATATTGATATTTATATACTATGTATACGGATAGACACAGAAATGGAAGGGAGTTTTTGTGACAGATGGATTAATGTATAATATTGTATAGATACCTAATATACTTAATCATGTATTTCAATTCGATTTTTGATTTAATTTACATTTATACTTTAAAGTTATACTGTATTAACCTAAATATATAAATCGAATTAAAAATAAAGTCAATGATACCCTTTAAATTTAAATCATTTTACCTGCTATAATAATATTGTATACGGTTTATTAACAGTTTTTTTTTTTTCAATATAAATAAATAATTGAATAGATTTTGAAGGGACACGAAGAAATATTTTAGCAACACCGACGGTAGATTTTTGGTTTATTCTATAACCGTGAAAAGTTAAAAATGTTATTTACATAAATATCGAAGATATATACTATATTTGATAATAAATATTGTCAAGTTGAATATTTAGATGAAAATTTCAATCTCTGGAACAATATATTACGTGAGTTTGTTAAAATGTTTTTTATTTTCCATTATTCTCTTATATTCCATGAACTACAGGTAAACTCTATAAAAATATATAGGACAATGACACGGCCTATATTATATTGAAAAATCTAGTTTACTAGGTAACCAGATGGTTTAGTTTGGTATATTATATTATTCGATATTATGTTATGAAAAAACATGTTTGTTGTACCTTACGTGCCCTTTGCAAAAACACCGAGCTTGTGTATACGGGTTAGGTTTAAGTATACGTATTGCGTTGGTATACATAGAATATTCGTATGTTTGTCGTTGCCTGTATTGCTAAACAGTAATCAGACATATACAGAATCATGTATAGGGTCTGTACAATCAACACAATACAGTAGTTTCAATAAAAAATTAATTCTACGTATAATTCTGCCCTGTTTTTGAACGTTTTTGAGATGTCAAAACACATGTGGCTTACTAAACGCAACCGGTTGATTAAATTCATGCATGAATTAGTATTTCAGATACCAATTATTAAGGGCCATTAAATTAAAGTATAATTTTTTTTTATTATTAGCTATTAGTAAAACTATTACAGTTCAAAAGTCACACATATAGTATAATTATAATAAATAATAACAGTCGTAGTAATCATTCAGCCATGGAAACATAAATGCGATCATAAACGAAGCCCGAGCATTAAGTTCTGCTCTCACAGTCTGGGATTGCGTCTCATCCACAACGAAATATTATGACGTTTTAGGTATACTATCCCGTAATATTATAATGTATGAAATGTATCATTTATACCTCACTCGTCATAATACGGATTCAAGCAAACATTCCCTAAGAGCCGGATTTTCAGGGAGCCCAGAGAACCACAGGCAATCATCATACGTAGGTGATGATATTTTTTTACAAACTAATATACATTGTTTTAATTCATAATACGAATTTAAATCACAACTTGAATAAATATATTGATCCTATAAGGTTTAACAAAATGTGTTCGCTTTTTGTATAGTGTATTATAGGTATAATAGTGTAAAGTAATGACATTCAATAAGATCCGCTCTCATCTAATGTTCTCTTATCATTTTTACAAGTCTATAATTTCTCGATGTGATGGATTGGTGTTGGATCTTGGTTTCAAGCTTTTCAGAAACCATGACCCGGGTCTTCATATTGAAAAGGTTTGTTGTAAAGCCCTAAGATTCTTGGGTATTATAATGAGACTGTCAAAGGATCTTAAGCTAAATACCGCATTTAAAGTATTATACTGTTCATAAGTCCGACCAATTATCAAATATGGTGCCATAGTATAGGATCCCCATACCACCAATAATGTTTGCCAGGTTGAAAGAGTACAGATTAGGTTCCTGAGATTCAACAACTAACTACTTTTTGAGCATTAATTATGAACCACATGATTATACTCCAGATGTCAATAATCAACTTAGACGAGCTTCATTGACGAAACGCAGGCGTAATATGAGTGCAAACTTCTTAAAAGGATTGTTAGCTGGTAGTGTAAATTCTCCGATTTTACTTTCATTTCAGTTCCAAACTACTTCCCATGTCCCTTTGTGTACCACCAATTATTCGTCTAACGAGCTACGTTAAGACGTATCATGTCTAATGCGAATACAGACCCCACTTTTCTCGTTTAATCACTTGTATCAGCATTGTTGTAATATTTTGCATCGAAACTGTCTGCTATTGTTATTGTATAATTTTTTATTTTACTATTTTTATATCTTTATGTTATTTATTGATAATTTATGTAGTTTATGTAAGCCTGTTATTTAAATTGTTAACTGTCAAAAGGGCTCAGCCGCTTAGTCGCTATGTATTCTAAAATAAAAATTAAATAAAATAATTATTACTTTACATAAAATAATTAATTTATTTTATTATATTTTATTGCTTTAATTTAATTGAAAATTTACAACTTATGAGTAAAATTTTATTCTGCTGTAAACTTTTGTACACTATATCATTAAATCCACTTGTGTGTCAATATATTAGATGGATGTAACTGAAAAATGATAGCCCCTGGTTCTCTACTGAGAAAATGCGCTCAAGGCCATCACAACCCTAAATCTATCCATGCATCCCCTACAGACGTACCACGAGGACGCGCAGTCTCGGTCGATATAAACGCGTTTCAGCACACATACAGGAAATATTGATGTGTACTTATGTGTGCGAGTGTATGTGTGTGTGTGTGCGTGTGTGTGTGTGTGTGTGTGTGTGTGTGTGTGTGTAAATGTGTGTGCGCGTGCGAGTGTAGGTGCGCATGGTGTGTTTGCAAATCAACCGACCGAGAGCGCCTCATGTGTAGATTTTATGTACGTTTGGACTCCATACATTTCGTGTTGTATGACGCCGAGATACATAATTTGATGATGTATATAAGCATCTGATTTTCATTGCCTCATGCTGAATGTTTAATCGGTAACATCGTTGACAAATGCTATTAATTTGTCAACGTCCCCTTTTACGTACATAGTACCTATATATTATACTTTTTATCGATATTTTATGACGACGTAAAATTATGATAAACTCTTTATTTTTTTTTTTTTTTTTTTTTTTTTTTTTTTTGATGCTGAGCGTTGAATTTGCACACGATAAAATCCTAGGGTTATTAAATTTCACGCCACCATCACCATTATAATATTTTACTATAAATACGTCATGTGCGTTTGCGTAAATATAAAGATTACAAACGATTGTACATTTTGTATAGCGTTCAGCGTATTGTGCTCATTAAATATAATAAAATATACATTTTACATAGAGTATAATATACTCAGTACTGACTTGGCATTCCGTTCGAATTGAGCGTATATTATTAGAACTACCTATCTTTACGGCTTTATTATTATAACTTTTTTTATATCACATCCCGTTAGGGTCTTATTAATAAGTTCATAATAAAAATTAAATACATAAAGTGCGTTACCATACATCATACGTGGATCGACTGAGAAAAAACGAGTGTATTTGTTGAAGATTACAGTAAAATATTATTATTAGTTATTACGAGAACTCATTGCAATAAAAAAGAAGAGCATTTTAAAAAGCGGTATTTATCTTTAAATAAACATGATTTTCATAAAATTCCAAATGCTTTTATGTTCATATTATCATACAGTAATCACCCATTTAAATTTATATATTTATTTGTTCGGAATATATGCCGAAAGAATATTATTCTCTTGTATCAATTGTTTGTTATATATTGGGATAACGTTTTTAAATACTATGGTAAATTACAGCTTATCAATAAATATAAATTCAAACCATAAATAAGTGATTATAATATAATATCTATGTGTACAATGATCAAAATATAACTGAAAACTTGGACGGTAATGTAAACAAAAGACTTACCTAAAACCTTAGTAAAATGTTGCTTTGCAGCGCACACCATGCGTGTGTAAAACAAACAAAAAATTACCATACAAGCGCTTGTACTAGATGTAGTACTGCTAAATTTTGTAATTGTTCACTTCAGAGGTGGAAAATAGAAGTTTTCCGTTTGGGACTCGATGCGTACGCTGGAAAAATGTTTGAAAGTTTTCAAGTTTACGGATAGTATGTGTTTATCAATTTTGTAAAGTGCTGCGAGTGTGAATACCAAAAACATTTGAGGTGACACATTTTACATAATATGTATAGGAATGCTAATTTTACTCTACCTTAGGTGCACATACCTGAAAGTAGTCACGCATGGTATACGCAACGGAACATACAGTACAAGTATCATCGGAGCATATTATCGTCTGTGTACGTAATTTATTTATTATTATTGTACATCATTTTTAGTTTATTATAATTGTACCAGTGGCATACGTATATACGGATTATGATATCGTAAAATCCCAATCGCTAGGTAAAGCTAGGTTTATTTATAGTTAATAATACTAGGATTAATTATTCGTACTCAGCCGCAGTGTTAGCTGAAAATCATCATTTTACTCGAGCTTTTACTAAAAACGTTGTGTTTATCCTGGGATGTACAGATCGTATTTGTAAATCTGATAAATCATTAATTCACCGCAAATAAAAATGAATATTATCAGTCTTATAAGACATTTGAATATTAGTCATGTTATTTAAATAACATTTAAAACTACATGTCTCGCTTATTAACATCAGCATTAATTACAAATATAATTTAAACAATATAAACGCATAACATTTTAATAGTAAAAGCCTAAATACAATTATGGTTTTTAGCTTCTACTGAGCACCAATTGTCAATTATAATATGAACTAGCAAGCTTACCTGGGGTACGGGCTTTTACAATTATATATATATATATATATTATTACATAGAAGTCGCGTGCACTTGGTTTTATTTCATTGTTGTTACAGTAGCCAAGGAGAACTCGCGTTTCGTTCTACGTGGGAAGATAATAATATTATTATACACATGTAATGTAGTGTATTGCTACCGAAGAATATTTCTCGATGCGGTCATTCGTTACGCCTGTACGGTAGATGACATTTCAGAACGTACCGTAGACAACGTGGTGTTTGTGTGCACGGGGTGCCATCAGAATATAGGTACCTACATGCGGTCTACCTACTACGAATACTCACATAGTATAATATGATATTATAAATATTCCGAGGTCTGTGTATATGTGTGATAAATATTGAAAATGTACTTACTTATAAAAGGTTTATTCCACTGCTTATTATATTGTAAGTTAATAACCAAATTCCACGAACGGTTGTCAATACGATACATTGTTATAATATTATACACACGTCTGTGAAACAAACAAGGTGATCGCTTTTGTATATAATAGTTTACAAAACAACCCCTATCACAATAGTCATAAAAAATATTATTATATACGCGATTTATCACGATACATTACCGCTCTACGTCCATATCCATATGTATGTATATGGTACAATGTTAGTCGCATCATCATACAACACTACAGCCGTTATTTGATACCCTATTAATATTTTAATCGATATTTTATAATGTTGTTACGTTTTTGTTAATGATAATAAGTTATTACATTGTATATTATATGACAGGAATTCGAGTTTCAAATTAATAAATCAAAGTAGATATTATTTAGAAAACAATCAGCAAGTTCGAATATTTTCTAAACACGCTCTTTTTAATACTCCGTGTTCTTCTATACTTACATAGTACTTAATGGTTTAATAATAATAATATTTAATTTTACACTCAGAAGGCAAAAAGATCAAATAATATTATATTAGAATACAACTAAAAAATACTAATACAATCATGAAACAATGTAACATAGTATATTATTACGACGTAATATGAAATTAGCAGTCCACTTTAGATCTGACAGATGTACTTTTTTAGTATTTTACACTAGTTCCTCATTATGAAAATATTTTAAATTTTAACTCTTTAATCTCATTGAATCTCCTTTTACCCACTGAATATCGCATCATAATATACCTATATAGCGTTAGTAGTCAATAGCATACAATTCAATATCTCTAATCAATAATCACATATTCTGTTTTCCTAACAACTCGACACGTTGAGTATCTGTTGTAAAGTATAATTTATAACTGTAAACATTATAGTCTTTTGGTATAAACTCTCAATACTCATGTATTTTACCTATCATACTAACAGAATATTTTGATGATTTGACGGTTGAGCGCTGAATTTTTTTCTCTGGAAATCGTCATTATATCAAGTGCAGTACGTTTTTCACGTATATTATAACGGACAAGAAATGATTGGAAACATATATTTTATTTATATGTATATAAATTCACATATATTTTATATATAAATAAAAATAAAAATAAATCCTACTAAACTTTCTTAACATAATGTAAAAAAAGAGTATCTGTATTAACGCTGGAAAAATGATGACGCCGTTTTATAGGTACCTATCTAAAAAATAAATTTTAAGCATTTTCCATAACAAACGGTAGGATAAAATGGGAAAATTGAAAGAAAAAAAATCATCATTAACTTACAATATACGTATGGAAATACACTGTTTTTCCTTTGTTCACGGTCCATTATGGTGTAGACTTATCTGTTATTTGTATGATTTTAATTTACAAATACTTCTCATTAATTTCGTAAATTATGATCAAAGAAATATACATAATTTTAAATGGTTAAACTTAATGTTAACAGACAGTTTATCACCTTCCCCTGCGCCCGTCTCATTACAATGTGAGGTGTAGTAAAATTTTCTTGTTAATATTATATATGAAATTCCTATAGAACAAGGATTACCTATTATATAATATTAAACATGGCTCACGACTACGTTTCACGCATCATAGTCATGAATTAATCAATAAAATCCACCAAAAGCATACAAGTAACTATAATTATATGAACGGTATGATGTAGTTATTTTTTTTTTTATTATTAATAATATAATATTTAACTTGAGGACAATTACAATTATGGTTTTTTTGACCTATTCAATGTCGTCTAAGGTACCAATAACCTTCGATAAGATTATCATTTTATCCTTTAGTCTTACGCTTTTAGAAGGAAGTATATTAACTTCACAGGGTCACAGCTACCTCCAACCAGCAATTCCAGAGATAACCAGCTGGTAGCTAACCTAAAACTATCATGACCTATCCTAGAATGTTAATAAAAAACTGTTTTATCGTAACACATAAGCGTATACGCATCACGTTTTCTAGTATAATATCATATTGTAAAGGTATAATCTCGATGTATGATGTCGCGTACATCAAATTTTAGAAAATATAGATTTGTATTTTGAAACCAATATCACGGTACCATGATAGTGAATCGCAATATACATGCATATACGTATTTATGTGTATTTTAAGTATATGGTGGTGCTTCATCAATGATCTACATTCATAATACCATAGATGTTTTATAATAAATTTTGCATTATGCATGTACGTATACTAGCGTGCAGGGTTTTGGCGTGGCATCATAACAAGGCTACAAAATCTTCTTATACCGGCGTACAATATCGGATGTATTATTATTATAGTAACAACAAGGGAATAGTTTGAAGGCTCTTATAGGCATAGCTACTTCGTGGTATTCATACCAACCTTGAACGCATAAACATTTACATCCATTCGAATTTAATCCTCAGTCGGTTGGTCGATCCATTAAAATCCTCGGAAAAGTATTCCGCGAAACATAGTGCGCCAACGGTCTGTTTATAAAATACGCATTTTGAAATTCTGCTTACGTGTATAGTGTATTTATATAATTGATCCGTATACAAGAAATATACAAAATCTACTGTGAGTTATGTTTTCGAGTTAAATAGGTACTGGAATTGGTTCAGATATGAAAAAAAAACGAAAACAATAACAGAAAAATACATTTTAGAATGAAGATTGTATCGATAAAAAATAAAATTAAAATAAAAAATTATCGACTGTTGACTTTTCTTGTTGAAATACCTGAACGATTTTATGAACATACCACTTCGGCCAGAACTACATCGGCTTAGCTCCCTCAAAGAAAAAGAAAATTACTCGTATCCCTCCGACATTGATTAATAGTGTTTTAAGACAATATGGGTGAGCCCTTTTTCCAATCCGAGATTTTGGTACTGGTTGGGTCACTGCACTTTGGCAAACCTGCTCACTGTGTAGGTTTTGCTCATGTTGTAGTGCATAATATTAGTATTGATGTAGTGGCCTGCTGCAATAAGATCCATAGGATGAAAATATATGAAAATATTTCCGTAGATATTATTTTTTTTTTTGTTTTAGTGTAGTCTAATATAAGGAAATCGCATTACACACGTATGATCAAGTTTTTAATCTTTGGATGATTAGAATATAAGCTTATGAAATTTGAATTTCTATAAAATTACAAAGTACAAATTATTTTGTACAAGTCGAATAATTATTTATTTCTCAATAATATTATAGCTAATGTTATAGTATATAGCACATACCATAACTTGGACTATATATAAATAATATCACTAAATATTAGTATAAATGAGATTACCTTTTCGACGGCAATATAACATTACAGTCGTCATTCATTTTTTTGTGATAGCACATATATTCTATAGTGAAGCCGTACAAATACCACGGAACAAGATAAAAGGTATAGCCAGTACCAGCGTAACACTGTAATTTATGATAAACCGATAAAGCTACTTTAGGACACGTTTATCCTCTTTTATAAACTTGTATATTAGTTATAATAATTATGAAACTATTCATTTTATTGTGAAACTTTTGAAATTTATACAACATAACTTGTACCAAAAAATGGCTATTTACTTATTGTAATATTTCATTTCATATTTCATTACATATTTTTTCCGGCCAATTAAGGGAGGAAATTATAAATTAGACTGAATATATTATATCCATATATTAGTATTTAATTTTTACCTCTCTACTATAGTATTATAATCTGAACTATTACTAAATATGAAAAATCAATATCCATACAGAGCTGTATCCATTGGTGAGATATGATGAGGCAAGCCACTCTGTATTCAATAAAATATTATATAAGTTCGTCGTTCGCTGTAGAAATTCCTTTTTGTAACGGTTTAGCATTGTATCGTCCAAACATGGTTATTTCGCGAAACAGGATTTGCTGTGCGCGTGCCATATTTGAATTCTGCCGCGGGAATCAATGAGGTGCAAACAGAACATTATTGCTGTCGTGTTTTGGACAGTAAACTGGAAGGGACCGTGCAGGAACAAGTATATGTGTAATGGGCGTTTATAATAAATAATATAATATATTCTATACCGACAGCACATATATATATATACATACATACGTACATACGTAAATCAAACCGTCCGAATTGGGTCGATATAATTTCGCCCTCACGGTGCGCGTCCGCATATTTAGTATTATAATTCGATAACGGACGTACGGGCAAGCCTCATCTGTTTAGCGAACTTCACGGTTCGTTTTAAAAAAAATCGTAAAACTGAAATTTTGTGGAAAGAAATAAAATTATTTTTACTTAATAAATTTGTTTTTACCGAATAAAATCGATATACAATTAAATATCAAAAATAATAGTGCATATAATTATAATAATAATTTATAGGTACACTAATAAATAATAAACTATAACAATATTATTTAGTCTGATAGATTATAGATACATTATGATGAGTGGTGGTAATAATAGTTCATGTTTTTTTTTTTACCCAAGATATTGTACACTGTTTATAATTTTCATAACTGTCCACTGTCCAGTCGTTAATTGTATAGATATACCATTTTTACGACCTCTTAATTTGATCTTAAATAGTAGGTACCAATCGAACTTTTGTTTTCCCCTATTGTTGAAAAGGCATTGTTTTTTTTTTTTTTTTGTAATATAATTATGTTTAAAAAAATATTTTATTTCGTATTTCCTCTAAAATTCTGTGATAGTTTGAAGTTTTACCTACATATTATTATTAAAGAAAATGGTCAACGATTCATTAGAATCGTAATATACCATCATTATATTCAATCTAGAAATTCAAATTAAATTAGTAGATTACATGCGAAAAGATTATAAAGTAGTCAAATCTTGTTTTTGAATTTAAGAATGTAATCGATTGGATTAAAACTTAAAAGCTGGTGTGATGTACATTTCAAAAGTTTTTGGTAAGTTATTGTAATTTTCTGAAAAACTTTAGGAAATTTCAAAAATAACTTGTCCATAAAGTACCATCTGTTCTCAGTTTCCAATTGAATGATAATATAACATTAAACTTTTAATGCAATTATTGTACTCTGTACTTGAAAAAATGTAAATAATAGAGAAAAAATGTAAATTGCTATTTAGGTATAAATTTATAATATTATAGTTTATTGAAATATCAAACTTTTTTCACTTAACTTGACAATTATTATTGCAGCAGTACAGATTCAGCGTAGTAACTGATTTTTCTAGAAACAGTAAATATAGTTTTTATACAACATTATCACCAATGGTTTTATTTAGATATAACAATAAACTTTTTCAAACTACTCAGAGCTCGAATTTCAATATTTCAATTCTATTATATTTCCATCTCACGCACTTTAAAGGAATGATGTTATTTTAACGTTTATTATTTTAGAATGCTTGTTATCTATTCCTTTGGATATACCGAATTCGATGAGCCTTTTCTCTCTGTTGGTGTGTTACTAAAGCTTAGCAAAATAACCAGTTATCGAGATTTAAACATAAGTTTATCACATCACTAATTAATAATCTAAATTCATACAACTTAGGATATTCTAACTTATCAGCATTGTCTTTAACGTAGAACTTAATTCTCTAACTTGCTCTAACTTACACAGTATACCATGTGCATATAAATATTAACTGGCACTAAATTCTTAAAATTACATCCAGAGTAAATATTCTCCTCGAGGGGAACGATAATATACTACTTTGATAATATACGTTTCGTAATAAAACGGGAAACAAAGTATATTCAGACAAATTGCACTTGAATGATTAATTATTGTTATTTATTATGACTGTAAAGAATGATAATTTATGTTTGCCGAGTTAGATAAATCGACAATTTAATACTAATAACAGTGGTTTTTAAACATGATTAATGATGGTAACAGAGTAATCGAATATCACCACCTTAATAATATACATAATAACAGTCCCATTGTTGTATAATAGTAGCCGATTGTACATAATAAATATGTATCGTCGAATTACGCATATAATGTTATACAAATTACAATTTTACTAATTCTGACGATTTGCTTTCTTGAACGATATCCTAAATAGTATTTATAATCCAAATAGATCCAGAATTAGTTTTCAGTTTCTTCGGGACAACCGTTCAAGATTAAAATTGTTAGTTTTTCTTGTACACATTATTAATATTGAGTAAAACAAAAATAGCATGATATTTTTGGTGCTTTAACAACCACAACGTCATTATAAATTATAACGGGTTTTATCACAAGTACTGTTGTTCAAACTTAAACATATATAGTCATCAAACAGGGTTAAAATATACACAGGCCTGGTGGTTTGAAAACCAATTTCTTTTAGTGGGTTTTAGTCTAATGAAGTACGGTTATAACAAGTAACGTCAATAATACGAATGTTTGATGGTATAATTATTGGTATAACATGGGTCGGAATAAAAATTGTGTTTTGTGTACGAGCTTAATTATTTTCAATATAGTGAACCCAAGGTAGTGAAATATTTGGAGGCGAAATCTAATGTCTAAGGGAACGCATTAAAAATAAAAAATAAAATAAAACCAGAAAGACGTTTCGCGCATATGTGTGAGTGTGTGTATGTGTGTGCATGGGAGAAGGAGAGGAATAAAGTGAGACTAATATTATTATATATCGGTTTGCATTTCGTTGATTCTGTATGGCGCAGACATCGTATTCCATAACCATCGCAGCCTAAACTACGACTCTATACGTTCTACATAATAATTTAATTGTTTTGCTACAGCAGAAAGGGAGTACGTACTTACTTAATAATTTTGTAATATCGGTATCTTGCGTTCGTATAACGATGTGTTACCATGGTTATAATATACAGGCGTGACACATGCGTTGTCTGCATGGAACCACGAAATTAGACTGGAAATTCGAAATTAAGTAGGTACTCGGCCGGGGATGGTACACGGCTATAACCTATAAAAAAGAAAGAAAACATTCATTTATATATATAATATAAATATAACATGAGCGATGAGTAGGAGGAATGGAGGAAAAAAACAGATCCTTTTGTCGACTTTGCGGGTATACATATTATTATATTGTGTGTGACGATCTATATTGTAGTAGCAGTGGCGATCGCGGTGTAACACGACATGTTATATACACACTATATTCTTATATATTTTATGATAATATATGAAAATAATAATAAAAAAATTTCCGAAGACATACACTGCGGCTAATCATGTTACTATTATGCATGACAAAGTGCACCGTATAGTAACTCTCTTTTTGTACGGTATCAAACTGAAGGTAACGATATTCCGTGCCGAACGCGCGGCTAAACAGATAAATACGTATACCTACGTCATGAATAATAACATAATAATATAACTGAAAATAATTGTAATATTATGTATATACCGAGGGAATGCCATGAGCAAATTATATCGAATTCAATGACGTCTTATACCAATAATGCCATGAAAAAAATGTCAGCTGACTAAAGGATTTCTATTGATCGCGTATGAATAAAAAAAATTTACTTATTTATATTTATACAAAATAAAATATAATATGTATATTATTTTATGATGCAGTCGTGTAGAAGTTATTCGTCTTATTATTATTATTTCGCATAATTCTCAGCGCTCAGTATTTCATGGATTAAACCGGAGGAAGCTAAGCTCTTTCAATTATGATATGTACTTCTAACCCTTATACGTCAAAAACCCTCTGGAGAGTATAGAGAATTCTGAAAATATTTACGCTGAATTACAAAGATTTGGTTTTCAATTTTAATTTTTTTTTTCTCGCAGTCTATTTATTCTTAATGCAATCCCTTTTCTTGTGCTGTGCATCGTCTGTATTCATGATTACTTCAATCATAACTTAATACCAATAGACATTGATCGAAGGTACATGATATATTTTTAGAATTTTGATGCCTACACAATATTATCTTCATACTCTACTATACTTTTCTATACTCCACTCGTTTGCTTGTGAATACGAATAATTATGTCATTATAATTTTCATTAGATCGACTTTATTATAATGGTAAATTGTCTTGCTTTAAACGATAAACGTCATTTAATTTCTTATATCTGTTCTTCTATTCACACTATTTTTACGATTATGTCGAGCTATTAAATCCGAGTACATAAAATTAATTGAATTTATGAACAAATATATAATAGTAGATAATTAATATAATCTAAGATTTTCTTTTTCCTAGGTATGATATTTGTACATTAAATCATTGTAATAAAAATGTAAATCTTATAAAACAGGGACTGGGAATTATCATTTTGAATATTGAAGGACAATAATTATGGTCTTATTATTATCGGTAGTATTATCAAATTATTATAAAATTATATATATATATATATATATACATTTTTTTTAAGAAAGAACTATTAATTTATATAAAATGTACAGGTATTCACCAAAAAATTTTATATCATTTTTCGGATGAATATTAAATTAAATTTCACAACATAATTTCCATAAATTAAAACTTTATAATTATAAATAAACCATATCCATGTATGAAAATTCTCATTTACGGAATGTATTTCATTGATAAATAGATTTAATGCAACTTCATTTTTAAATTCCTAGGTCAGGCCTATATGCATACAATATTTAGTAGATAAAATTACATATTTTTACAACAAATTCACTACAGCTTTCCATATATGGAAGTATAGTTCATAATATGGACTTATATAAACACAAATCTCAAATGACGTTCCATTGAAAAGTGTATGTTTAATTTTTTGTTAAAATCTTGACTATATTTATTCAAACCGTAACTAAAAAGCAACCAAATATGCGAGCTGATCAGCTAACTAACCAGTTAGAATAATAATGTGTAATTTGTCACACATGTGTATCTTGAATCTTGATATGAATGGATGAGATGGTGTACAGGGTACAGCAGTATTGTACAGTGCTTGGCAAATTATAAGTTATGCAAAAAAATACATACCTACTAAATATGATGCGCGATGATTCAAAGATTCAAAGTCGAAACGTAACTAACTACAAATTTGTTCACCATGGATAGAACTTAGATACATTCGTTAACTGATAAATCTTAATACAGGTGTCTTAATAGATTATTATACCTGTCACATAATCTTAATATTATAATTGCATATAATTAATAATAGTACTAAGCAATGATAGCCGTGAAAAATATGAAGCTAAAATGAATGTCCCTCAACATACATCGAAAAAATGTGTGTGGTTATGGGAATATTTATTGTATATTTTAAATCTATGTGGCGTATGCGCGTTACTGTCTCATGCACTTTTTGTGCATTTGTGCAGTAATAAACGACCTATAATATATAAGGACGATCCTTTTGTCGTCGGCAAAAGATTTTTACTTCAACAGACATAAACGTTGCATCGTTCTTTGCTCGGAGCAAACAAACATAATATATAATATCGTTCATATACGACTGACAGAGGTGCTTTTACAAACATTGTATTGAAAATGCGTATTTAATTTTTCTTTGTCTGTCTTGAACGTTATACTGCAATATATAACCATTAAAGCAACTGAAAGGACCACGACATTGAATGTCCGTAAGATATAAAAAGGATCCCTTAGCACGCCCCTGGGAAACGGCGATATTGGCGATAGGTCGAAATGTCGACAGGCAGAATTAGAATGGATGAAGTTCCTGCGTGCCGGGATTAAATTAACTTCTTTGGGCAGGACTGATTCGAAAACCTTTGGGTCCTTTTTCCTGCGCGTTTAAACGTGTATTAGAATTTATCGGCCAATATAACGGTAAAAAGGCAAGTGGAAACTTTATTTTTAGGTTTTTAAATCCTACCGCCACAATCGAAACCATCACTTAGCCGTGGAACGACGTTGGTATATAGATATGGGACATTTTGTTTTCGCAAATCTTATTCCCAGGAGTAGAAAACATAATTAAACCACGAGGATAAGTAGTCTTGAAAGTTCGATTAAATAATTTAAATAATATCCATAATGTATGGGTACCTAATCCTTCTAAAATGTATTATTCTTTAGAGTAGCTATATATTTTAATAGCAGTCGCTTACAAAAATATTATAATATTTATAAATTTTAATTCTTTATGTATCTACTGATTTTCTAATCTATAATTTCTCAAATTGTATTATTATTATTATTATTATTATTATGATTATCATATTATTATGAATATTTACTTACTTTATTTCTATATGCTGTGATTTATTTTATGTGATTATGTTAGGAAAAACAAAACTTATTATTATATCGAATGATTTTTTATTGAATATATTTTGCTATTTAATATCTTAAATGCCAGACACAAATGTTGTAAAAAATGTGTACTTGATGTTAATCTCGTAATGTAGTGTTTAACAAAATAAATAGTTAATTGGATCGAACAATGATGAGAAAAAATCCTATTTCATGTGTCTATAATCCATATACCCTATAATAACAAGGTCGAACAACTTTTAAGATACTAGAAGGCTAGATATAAGATCTTTAAAATATAGCAAGGCCAGAAAGCAAATCTAAAACTACAATCAAAAGACACTGCAAAATACTGCAGGTGAGTTACACAGAATACAACACTTGATAGATAGGTATACGAATATACGACAGCACTTATATTACAAAATAAATATTATAGCTATGATTATTTTATAACAAAACATTTATTTATAAAACTTTAGATGAATTCGACAGCGAGACGGGAAAATTCTTCAAACGATATAGTGTATACTATATTGAATATAAAGTTATAAATAAATGTTTTCTCAAAACTGTACCAAGTAGTTATTATTTTAAAGCAAATTCTAGCAATAGTGCGTTTATTGATATATCATTTTTCGTACTTAGCGTTTTTTCTCAAAAATAAAGAGATATAAACTGTGTTGAAAAAAAAAAAATCTTATAGTTAAAATAATCTTTTGACTACAATAGCAAGTCGTACCTATACTGCAAGTCAAATATTGCGTACAGAAAATTACAGTTAACAAAAAATTGCGCATTCAATAGAAATCCGAGTACCTTAATTGAACTACTTAGTATTTCATTTTATTTTTGTTTTCTCATGCGCTCCAATATTTAATATAATATAATATTACATAACAAGCAGAGACGAAATCAATTTTAGAGTGAGGGAATCATGATCAAACTTCCTTTTGATTTTTTCCGTTTCGATTACATGACAATATGACATTTCTGTTCAAACGCATGGTTTATGTAAACAATTTATTTTCAATTACACAAAACTAATTTACTCGATATCAATGCCATTAATTTTCGTATGCAACTGCTTGTTTAGTGTTTATACCATTGTTCCACACATGATCACTGTATAAGGGCGAGTGGTAATAAATATGCAGTGGATACAAAAAGATTATAGGTATTAGGTAATGTAAGCATTAATTTAAGATTTAATAAATTAAATCACTATTTTTATACTAGGTTATACAGTACAAATACCATTTATTTCATAATTATTTAAATAAACATGTCTACCCATGTATTCCCTTCTACCACAATCATTCAATACAGTATCGACATCTAATTATTAAACTCGTAATTTATATTTTAAAATCTTGAATATTCTATAATATTTTTTATCTTCCAGTATACAAAAATAAAAGAACCAAAATTATTTATATTTTATCATTAAAAACCCTAATTTTATCGATACGTAAATATTATATTTTAAAGAAAAAGGAACATTATTCAAGCTCGAGCATATTTACTTTTTGGTTTTAATTGATTCCTATTTCTTATCATAAGACATGGGTAAATACATTTCTCCCAAGATTTGATACATCTTGAAATTTATTTCTCTCACGATACGGGGTAAAGATTGTATTTCTCTCTTATTTTTATATATAGCCTTATAGGTACTCTACATTTGTATGTGTCTGAGGTCAGTTCAATATGACTTTTTTCTTTCTGGATGGTGAATATTGGCATCGCTATCCATTAGATACGTGGTCTACATTTTAATAATATGTCTGTATCGATTCTCATTTGTTTTGTGAAATGTCTGAGTTATTTTATGTCCCCTCCTTTGGGATATTTTTAATATAATAAACTACATCGGAAAAAACATTAATTTTTGGATAGTATTATTTTACGTTTTAAATTTTTATACTGAATTTGTTTAACACGGTCCACTCGTTGCCTCATAAAAAAACCTATTATTTTAGGAAATAATTTTATGTATAAAAAAATAACAATCGATTTTTAATTTTTAGTTTTTTAACGCTGTACTTATATGATATTATTGATATATATATTTTATCTGTGAGTAAAAGATACAAAAATAAATTAAGCCTATATTATATATATAATATATATGAGTGACGGTAGTAATAATTACAAAGGAAAGTATTTTTTCATGGATAAACTGCACATGTATAACATTGTGTGTATTATTTATTTTTTAACATTTCGTGAAACTTAACGGTGGAAAATTCAACAATAAATTGTAGTATTCCCAAAACACCTGTTTGAAATGTTGGCGGAGAAATAAATATTTTAACAAACTTTTCCTCGAATGAATTGTATAAGTTGTGATAAAATTTATAAATTATAATTTATAATTTTTTAATTAATCCATATAAAATTATGTATTATACTTAAATGATAAATTAAACACATTATATTATTTCAAATCATCGTACAATTACATTTTAAATTTAAAGTATGTAGTTTCAGAAATTAATACTGAAATCATAATTCCATTTATTTCCCTTTTTGATTTGTTGGTGTGAATTAAAATTTTCATATAGGTAGTATTGTTCAATTTTGATTAATACCTAAAAATTTATATTCCTATATTTAAAAAGTAAAAATAGATTTTGAATCTAAAATCAGTGTAGGAAAATGTTTTATTAAAATATTAAGTATTTAAAATCCTTTAATATTTGCCTTAGTCAATTTAAATCTCTGAAAAGGTTCATATGTTTAAAATAAGGCAAAATATTGACGTTTATGTTTTTTTTTATCTTTTTAATTTTTAAAATATTCAATACTTATATAATAATATACTTTACATCAACTTTCACTCATGATGGTTTTATGAATTCGATGATTTATCATCGTTTTAAAACACCACCAGTACCTATAATCAATAACATCCAACACACCGATAACCTGATCGACTGCTGTAGGTACCATATAGGATATCCTTCTGATTATAAAATTTTGCATCGAACACAATCAAACAATTAAGTAAGTAGGTATTATTAATATCCTTGTTTTAAGAATACAAACAAAATTAATGTATTTTATTTCAAATGTTATTATTATGCTTTAATCAAAATAAATAGAAAAAAAATCTGTTTTGAACAACATAAAAGCCTTATGATAAGTTCAGGATATTACTACATTTAAAGTTAATAATTATTCGGCTAATTAAAATCTTATAGTTGTATTAGTTCATTCATAACGATCTAAACAATAGTTGTTTTCATCGAAAAATCAAAGTAGGTCATATTCATAAGATGCACACAATCTTTAATGCAATTAAAACATTTTCTCGGGATTTTCCGCATTTCATGAGAGTATATACGCTGTATCCGCTCGCAGAATCCGTTCGTTCGGATATTCTCATACACATTTTCCACTTGGCTGCGATCACGCATAAAGTAAAGAAATGAATCCCTTCATCACGTTGGTTCGTGGTACGTGATTGGCCAACAGAAACGGCATAATGCGCTCTTAGATATTCAGAGAAGAAGAGAAGTTTAATACATATATATATTTATGTGCATATACGCACGTAGGGTAAAATGAATACTAACCTGGTATTATTATTGGTAGCAGGAAATGGTCCGTATTTCGGAGTCATGTCCTGTTCTCTCACTCTCTGTGTCACCCCCTCACCCCCTCTCATTCTCACACTGCAATGTCTTGTACATAGTACTCTCTCCGCCACCTTTTTGCGGCCGATATTTAGTATATTATGTGACTTCCATTTATGCATGCGACTTGTCCATTTAAACCCTGCACACCTGCATTCCGCATTGACAATTTTTTTCAGACATATGTATGTAACAAATGTACATTACATCATCAGTAAAAAGTAAAGTTGTGTGCTTTTGTTGTAATACACGAATGCGAAAAAAATCAATACATTTTAAGCATATATAGTTATCAATTAATTAATATACATTAAAATAAATTACTTAGTTCTCCAAATATATTTAACTATTTTTAAAGCCGTATACATTTTATTTTTTATGCACTTAGAAAATTGTGTTATTTATGTTAAAATGAACTAACAAAAAAAATCTATTACCATGTAAAATGTGTACCTACACAAAAGTATTTATTTTACAACAATTCAGTATGAATAATTTCAATTATTCATACAACGTTATATAAATATTAGATAATGGTTTACAATTTGTTTTTGATCATATCAAATAAAATGCACCACTTGATATTTGTGTATTTTCGTAACCAAATAGATCTGTTAACTTATTGTTGTTAAGTAAATGTTCAAGTCCCATGAGTGAAATGTTACAAACATTGGAATTTAAATTCAAACAACCCTTTCTCATTCAATACTAAATATGTCATTCATCAATTTAAATCAAACACAGCCATTTGTCATAAGCTTTTTGATTAAGTGATTTCTGTGATCACATCGAATCAATATAACCAGTCTCAACTACACTCATAAAGTTGATTAAATTTAAATTGTTATGTAAATTGAAGGTGTTATATTTATAATGACATATGTATAATATAAAACGAATATAATATTATACATTATTTGTCGACATTTTAATATAGAGTTGATTGTTTAGTATCTAATTAAAATTTATCTTATACGTGGTATCATAAAAAGTAATATTATTAATGTATTAAAACATCGTAATAAGACATTATTTAGCTTTTTAGATTTGCATATTAAAAAATTAATAAAATTTCGAAGAAAATATTGACATAATATTTCAATTTAAATATCACATAATATTTTATATAATATACCTATTCTTGACTAACATATCATCTCCATTCAGTATTCTTATTCGTATACAATGATTCCTATCATTGCATTCAAATTTTACAAATCCATTATAATGACCTATCCTATGAACGAGATCCACTCCACTCCCTACTATACAGTAGAGCGAGACCCATTCGGTTCTTTTTTATAATGACCTTTGGCTGAAAAAAAAAAAAGATTTTCCACGTTTGATGCTCTTATTAGCACGAAAGCAATAATACTGTCTTCACGATTATATTCGTTCTAATCTTTTCGTACGGGATTTTTTAAGAAAAAACATTTTTTTAGCAAAGAAATGAGCTATGAAAATAATTATTTGCTCCACACTATTGAGTCCTTGATGAATGCGAATCGACTGTACTACATTTTGAGGGATTGGTTTAATCAAACGTAAAATAACGTTTTATTTTTGATTTTCAATTGAATTTTCACATTTAACAACACATAAAAACTATATAATTAAGTATCTAACTGTATTATAATATTCAGAGTGAGAAATGTTGATAATTTATGCCATAATATGTATTATGTATTTTTTTAATAGAACCTACGAATACATATTCGCTGATCGTATAGATAAAAAAATTCCAGTGAATCTATTTACCAATGCATTTAGAAGGTTGTACATTGGTAACAAAAATTATACAATCGTTCTTTTTTTCCCGACATCCACATCACTGATATTGTATAATATTATCATTAGGTCTTTGTATTAATTAAATTTTAATAATATTATCGCAGTACATAGCAGAAAGACTAAGTCAGCAAACATTTTTTCACACGCAACCAAACTTCACAACGAAAACGCATCTTTTATACGTATTATAGATGTCATAATGATGTGGAGTGCGACAGTTGCCCAATATCTATTGACTTGAACTTTTAAGTTTCTTGGCTCTATACCATAAAAATTTAAATTCAGTTATTCGACTATAAATGGTGCTGTGAAAGTGCCATAGGCGCTGTTGGTGACCAATGGACGGTGTACTGGTTTACCTAAGATCAAAGCATAATGCTGATGCTGATATCGATTAAGACACATGGCCCTTGAGCTCAATGGTATTTCCAAAGAATATTTCTACACGGTATAAGCCTGTATGATAAATTGATAATGACCGCCCACAAAATATTAGCCGTGATAAAATACTATAGATCCAAAATTTTAATTCAATGATATTCAACGATATTTCAATAAATAGGTTTTATCTTAATTGAACAAAACTATATTAATACATAATATTACAAATAATACATATAACTAATATAACTTGTTCTTCGCATTCTGTGGTAATCTTTATATTTTATAGGTTGACCGTCAAATTTAAAACTGAGATTAAATATAATATAAATAAATATTATAAGACACATAGTTCATAACTTTATTTTTAATTTGAATAATTAACATTCGGATAATCGAACATATCTTTATTTATAAAATATAAGAGTTACATTTCTTATAACTAATTTAAAAGTTCTGTCATAAAAAAAAAAAAAAAAAAACATTAGATGTTAGTATTTTGATGTTTATGGTGTTTCAAATATAATGTTACTATGAATAACGAAATTTCAATAGTTAAAACACCCCTGCCTAGGTAAAATAATTAAGTACAACCCTTTTTCGTCCTTGGTGTGTATTTAGGTAAATAAAAACACCCAGTATTGAGTTAAAGACTGATGCTGCATTTTTAATAAATACAGTAACAATAATTACAATAAATAATTCTATATTCTAACAGTTCTATTTTTATATTTTCATCATGTGTGCTGTTGCTGTGTTTAAATTTGGTCTACCTTATATTGTATTATTTTTTTTTTAGTTATAGGATATAAATACTGAAAAAAATATGTTAAAAAAAAAATTAGATCGTCTGTAAAATATGCATTTGAAGGTGGAAAATTTAAACAAATAATGAAATTTGTTTAAAAATACTTTAATATGTCATCCTTTTAAAAAAATAATCTCTATGATCTTACACTACAGTAATGTGTTCAGAGTACTTAATAACAAAAAATGATATTATAAATATAATTTATTGTAATCGAGAAAGAACTAAAAGTTATTGAAAAGCTACAACAGATTCACTAAAAAGAATAAATGGAAATTGAAAATAAATAAAATGTGACCAATCAGAGTTTTAATTTCTATTGAAACATTTGAAAATATAGTAACGGGTCAATTGCATATTTGATTTTTTTTTTCAATAGTTATATAATCAATTTGTAACGGAATACAGAAGTTATCGAAAAATCATGATACGAATATTTATGTGTTAGTGCGTTATTACTGACTAATTATTATAACAAGCAAAAAGATCCATACTCATCACGCGAGTGAGCTGAAATTTTGTTTTTCGTTCACAGACACAGTTCATAGGTATAAAATAAAATATGACAAAATGTAAATAAAATATGTTACATAATATTGTTTGATCACAATTCGTAGCCGGTCGGAAAATGCTATATAGGTAATAACTTCCGGTACTTTGGAATCAAAACATGCCTAATTAACACAAAAATATTATAGTGTTGTACTGCTATTCTAATACTCAATATATAATAGGTACGATATGTGCTAAATATTCTACAACTATACTATACAGAAAAAGATACAATTAATTAAATATCATGAAAATTATAATATTCATGATAGACAATATTTCTATTCGGACCTAAAACGTTGTCCAATAAGTAACCGTTAGTGTATTTGGGATATAACAAGCGCCTCGGGATTTAATGATTATGTTTTGTATCCGCCCTCATATATTATACTATTATTTACAGAGTGTCCTATGGTGATCTGACTTCTGGTCCCTTGTCCCTAGCCTAGTCCCTTGGAAATTTATCAGATCTCGATGGGACATACTGTATAATATTTATTATATAGTAATTACCCATATTTAGATAATAAAGTTTCATCTTATTCTGTACAATATAATAGAAAATTTTAAATGTTTGTTTCATACGAAAAGTTTAGGTTGTCACTGCATATCTAATAAAATAACTTAATAAAAAAACCTGCTATAATATGTATTCAAAAAACTATATATTATTTTTAATATATATTTATTTTTCTGTAATAAGAGATGCATATATTATTAATACTATGATGAAGTCATATTATTGTTTTATTCATAATATGTCTTGTCATATATACATCACGGCTAGAATAAAAGTTGTTAGTAGTGCAGTTTCACATAATTCAATAACGGAAAAAATATTGACTAGTTTTTATATTTTGTTGTTTCAGAAATTCGTAGAAAACATATATTATATGAAGTAAGTTTTTATACGTCATTTTATAATAGATGATTCATTATTACTAATAGTTGCTAAAATACCATTAAAAACCCATTAAATTACCTAAAAAACTACAAAATACCCTACTCATTAAAAAGAAAAATAACCTGGAAACTATAAACATTTCCTTTTTTTTTTTTTTAGTTCTGATTCTGAGAACAATTTATGATTATGATTAATGTTTTTATGAAATTCAATTGAAATTTTCGTTACGTATTTGAAGACATAGTGGTATAAGAACTAAAATCATAACGGTCAGCACTAACAGCGTGAGTATTTTTTTTGCTGAGAAATCATTTAAAAATACTATAGAGTCAAATAATTCAAAGTAAAAGTTATTTTTTCTATATATTTGAGAACATTTGGAAAAAAATTTGAACAAGGAAAAAGCCCGAAAAAAAATTATATTCAGGCTTTAATGATTATTTAAAACATTAAGTCACGATAATATCTAAGCATTGTAAATCACATACATTTCTTTTGGTATTTGGATATTTGATATTCTATAGTAGGTAGCGAATTTTATAGTAACAAAAGTAAATAACATCATGAGCTATAAAATAATAAAAATTGTTAACAGTTATACAAAAAAAAAAAAAATATGTTAGTAACTCTCAGAAGCACAGGTAAACAATAACGTCAATAACGTTACTTTTTACGAATTTCCATCCATAAATATACAAAATTACAATTATAAATGATTCTTTTTTATGATCCTTTATGTACACTGTGAGTTATTTATAAGTATATAATTCAATTATACGTCTAATTAAATATATGAACTCGTTGAATATTTTGAATATATTTTACTTTAAAATTGGTTTTCATCAAAATTCCAAATACCTGCAAAATTCACATATTAATCGGAATTGAATACATTTTTTCGCCATTGCATAACTCGATAAAATACATACATTCAATTTTATTTGAATTTCGAATACGAGCAATATATTCATTATACCATTCACATGCACCACGTACGTAGCTACAATCTGTAGTGATATGAAACACCAGACAATAATGCTCATCATAATGTTCTATCATCATTTTTCTCTTCATCGTTGTCACTGTTTACATATATACACTATAAATACCTACACGTATTTTCATCACCAATCGTGGACCTATTATTGTATTGTGATGCAATAGTCAACATGATTTTTTTTAAATTACAAAAATCAATGAGTACAATATACAAATCATCAGTTGTGTTTATATGTAAAATAAACGCTAATTGTTTTGTAAAATCGATGTATATAACTCTTTTATTTATGACTAAGCATGATACTACTTTGATACCATAAATAGTGCAGTTGGTTGGACATGATAATTTTTAAAAGTGTGCAAACTTAGTAGCTTAAAATGTTAACGATTAAAAACACTGACAGCTGTATAAGAGACTCAATAATTTACTGAAAGATGCAAATCATATCAGATAAGAAATAACAAAAAATACAAAAGTGCATGTGCTTCTTATTTTCACATAACATTAAACTTAATTTTAACCTTAAAAGAAACTCTTGAATCTTGGTTATAAAATATATTCATATTCACTGTAAACTAGACTAGAGGGAAGACATGAAACAAAACTAGTCGTGGATAAATCGATAACACGTTGTTAATTTGTTTGAGTATTCCGCACTGCAGAATAACAGTTTCCGGAATACCAAGTCATAATGATGATTCACGCGTTTTATAAACTAAATAATGATCAATGAGCTTTTAATAATCTGTATACTACGTTTCGTCGATAGTCCTACTGCACTAGTAATTATTATTATTAATTTATCATGGTGGAGGTTATTTAAAGATTTTTATTAAACAAATATCGGAAAAAAAACTGTAAAATCACTAAAACAGCTAAATTATTTTAAAAATCACGGGCTGTATTAAATCACTAGTGGTGACGACCACAAGAAACTTTTTGTGACAAAGTTAATTACTTTTTGTACGACACACACACACACACACATTATCGACTAACTTGCAGCGTACTCGTTAATAAATATAGTGGGTTTATGACGTTATCGTGGTTTGCTATATGGTTTTACACGCATGTTTGCTCTCTTTTTGTTTGTGCTGTTTTAGGAAGATAAAAATAGCGATTCAATGGTGTTGCGGTAAATTTATTTGCTCTCTCATCCGTTCCAGTACAATCCGAGATGGTGCGTCTTTACGCAGTTAGCCGACGTATTGTACGGGTCCTGGCGAAAAGCTCGATTATCTTCTGCGGCACGTGCATAACGCAGCCGGTATAACGTGCAAGTCATGGTAAGAAAAAAATAAAAATAAAATAAACGGCAACAAATAACAGTATAAATACGAGCGAGTGAGTTTTCGGTGAACGGGTGTGGTGAGCCCATGAAAACTTATTATTATTATTATTATTATTATTATTATTATTATTATTATTATTATTATTATTATTATTATTACTATATTATAACGCTGCAGAGTCGACTTGACTGGTGTCCGTGAAAGCGACAAGACGGGAAGATCGATAAACAAAATATAATCTGTCGCGCCTGAGTTCATGAATGCAGTACATATCATTACATAATATGATACAATCATATACCTACACTATATATAACTGATATGAATCTAACTAGTAACCATGCATAGACAAAGAATATAATAGAATAGAATAGAATTATTATATCAATGCTAGTAACCCTCGTGATTGTTTTTATTCAAAACCGACGCCATACGCTTGGTAACTGGTGGGCAATGTTTACGTGATAAGTGGAACGTGCCAAGTAGTCGGAATTTTTAAAACATAAATATAAAATACAAATACGTTATGTGTAAATGGTTTTAATCAAACATAATAAAATATAATAATATCCAAGTGTGAAAGACCATTAGAACATTTATAACTTGAACCGTTTAATGTTTAATAACAAGTATGCCTTGATAACAACAATAATATTAAAATTTTTGTCTGGTGCGCGAACTCTTTTTAATTCGAAATTATGACCCGAGAGTCCAAAAACGATTGCCGACTACTGATCTAGACCAATCAGCATCAAGTTCTTAAACTGAGGTTTGCAGCCCCCGAGGGTCCACAATATTCATGTCGGGGGTCCACGGCTACTTTACACATACTATATGTTAATTCGTTACGCATTATTATACAATATTGTTGGATTATTATTTTTTTTCTTATAGCTTTTCTTATCGGTATTATACTGATAACGAGATTGGAATTATAATGTAATGAAAATCATCATAAATGCACACATTTTTATGTACCTATACTTTTGTAATATAAAATTATGATTATAATATTAATTATAATAATATAAGATATTTTGTAAAAAAAAAAAAGGTATTCCATACAAATTGGCATGAGGCTCCGCAATTTATATTAAAATAAAATATACAATTTTAAATTGTCGGGAAATAATTCTTATCCATCCTCGATTAAATTTTCTATCTATGCATCCCTAAGTAATTTTGGCCCGTGATTTCAAAACAAATTTCAAATTTGGTCCTTCGTAAAAAAAAAAATGTTGTTGACTCCTGTTCTAGAGTATAGATCTGTTATTATTGTTTTAATTAAGGCGCTTCCGTGCGCGCGTGCGTGTTCATCCGAGTAAAACACGCTCGCTCGCGAACCAGCCATCAGTCATCCACGGACTACCGCGGCGGCACGCTGGCGCTCTTTCACAAGAGCCCGCGCACAAGGTCGTGACGTCATTAACCTTTTTGCCCCCCTCCCAGTTTGCGACCGTTTCGGTTCACCGTTTTCGGACCTTCGGTTTTAACGGTCCGTTAAGCACTCGCTGTTAAGCCTCGGTCGCCGCCGCCGTATCATTATCAATAATAAACGCGGGGCGGATGTGAACGTTTACCATACGCGTAAAAGCTGCACCGTGAGCGTATTTCCCCTCGCCCTCTTGTCTGGCAGTCCAACCCTATCGTTTTCCCTCTCGCAGTCGGGCCCGTATCACGCACGAGTTCCACAAACCGTCCCCTTATATGCATATACATAATATTATACGCTGCGTACAATAATAATATGCGCGACGCACGAGGGGAAGCGGCAAGAAATAAAAAGGAGAAAAAAAAGTGCAAAAATTGCGATCCACCCGCAGTAACTCGGGGGCGATCGAGTACGCGTACTGCGCGGCAACTAAAACTGCAACAATATTACATGGTGCATGGTACATAATATACAATATTTACGGTGTATAGCAACAATTAATCTGTGTATCTTTAATCTGTGTACTATGTTATGATAATCCGTAGGAATGTTTTTACAACAAATCGCCGTTTCGGTGCGAATACTTATGGCGAGGGAAAGCAATCCAGAGTAAAACAGTTTCTTCTTGACGATCGGTCAACCGTTGCTGCGAGTAGAGACGAACATTTTCCTAAAAATGTCATAATATTGAAACAATATTATAGATTTTCATAAATGAAACGAATAACTGCCGTGAGGCGTATTTCATAATAATATTATCAGAATTGTAGCGCTTCTGCTTATCTACCTTGTATGGCAAACTATTTATAATATGTTCAGCACCCAAACGGTATAATATTATGCCGATGATAACTCATCGGAAAACTTTTGCTCGAAAACCGGAATTCATATGGATTGAATACGAAATGGTTTCATGTTTCATCAAAGAAACTAAAGTTGTTCTCCCGAATTAGTGGCTAAGCACTCGCATGATATTATCACGAACACGGTTTATTCAAAGCCGCCCAGGATGCGTGTAACTGAATCAGTTTCCGTAAACATCCGACGTCTCTTAATTAACTAGCACCGATCGACGTTTCCGTCTGTAGAGACGCATGCGCAGCGACGACTATGAGTTTGAACTCTGAACTACGGCAATAAATCGTAAAACTAAAAATTGCATTATTATAATATTAAAATGACTAGTGAATATGGAGGGAGAAAACGTGTTGCAAGTTTAAGTTATTTATAGGTGAAAATTAATGACGACAAACCTCATAATATGGTGTACACACTGGAGCATTTAAATGTGTAATGATATTCCGTAACGATACAGAGTTCGTGTTCGCTTGTACGTTACATT
This sequence comes from Chaitophorus viminalis, assembly GCA_025469195.1. Classification (NCBI taxonomy): domain Eukaryota; kingdom Metazoa; phylum Arthropoda; class Insecta; order Hemiptera; family Aphididae; genus Chaitophorus; species Chaitophorus viminalis. The sequence goes on along the minus strand of JAIPRK010000054.1, from coordinate 370,843 downwards.
AACACGGGACATACCTGCCTTATAGGTATACGGATTACTTAAGGAGGTCTCATTGCACCTATTGACATTCTGGAAGACTATGCAAACGTAATATGTAAAACATATTATAACATTTGTAAAAAAAAAATTATACTGCACCGATTATAATATTGTTAAGTGATATTGAAATTAGGAAAAAGTGTAACACTTTAAATCGTTTGTGGTGAAGAAAATATTTTAGATGTGCAATATAATATTAGCTATTGCTCATCTTGCGATATATTGTGATATTATACACATCTGAACTATCTAGACATTCTAGACCAACCATCTAGACTAGGGAATAGATTATTCAACTTCATATTTTTAAAAATTAAGTAGTAAGATTTACGTATTAAGACTTAATAACATTATTATAATACAATTTCACAATATTTCAAAATTTATTTATCTTTCAGTTTTGGTATTTGTGCTTAATATAAATTGCGTTATACTTATATCCACGTAATTACCTTATTAAGTAAATTATTCAATTCAACGAAAGTAAGAAAAATAACAGAATATTTTTGGGGCAAATACTCTACTTACACATACGATAATTATATTATTACACAATAATACAAGTCTTATAGAGTTTTCCACATTCATATCGCTTTAAAAACGCACCATCAGTAGGTATAATCACTTTATAAATGTGCTGGCGCACGGTGGCAACCATATGGTGGTATCGTGAATTGGAAAACTTCGCCGTTCAGTTGTTTGTTATAATAATAATATGATCGAATAACATGGGTCTCGTTACATATTATTTTATTGTATTATATTAGAACAAACTATGTACAGTTGATGGTGAATCGAACATTTTTCCTGCGCACATATAATATTATTATAATACTGTAGTATATTATCTCATTCGTTTTATTCGAAACGACATGAGTGTAGTCCGTACCGGTGTACGACCGTGCACGTTCGTTTTGATCGGTAGCCGTGTGTATAAAATCGACGATCGGTCGGACGCATATAAGTCCGTACTAAACCGCGTCAAATTATAAATATTATACTGTACCTATTGTGCCGTGTTATAATGCGACTACTGGGGGAATCAATGTGTGTATATAATATGTATAGTATAGCGGTAGCACGAAGTGAATCGAATCAACGGATGACTGTCGCCCATTACGCCGCGTATTATTGTCGTGTTAAAATTTAAATAATACAAACCATCCTCGTCGTGGTTTAAACCTTAATAACATCGACTGCACGTAATATGAGGGTACGTAACCGAATCGTATTAAGCGTATACACGCGGTGTATAATAATTAATAATATATATATATATATATAGTATAATATGTAGGTACGCACGTGCATAGGTACATGATGTACACGATAATGTATTATGTATAATAGTTACAGCTGAAATCGTCAGTACCTATAATGCGTGTATATGTATATTTAGGTACGCATACGGCTGCGATTTATAATGGGTGCAAAGTATATTTTCATTACGTTATTGTACTGAATCGGCCCTGTCATACTACTAATACGCTATATTATTATACTATCTTTGAACCACTCCGTACTCCTTCATGACCCGTTATTGTTTATGTCGTCTCTACGTGATGTTGAATACGTTAACAACGCACGCAAATGAGCGAGCGCTCACCAACGTCCCCGAGACCGGGTTAATGAGAAAAATACGTCGTTGCGGGTTTTCTCGAAAAGACCTATAATAAACACAGGCGGGCCATAGATCGTATTTAAATGTAAGCTCCTTGAGCGCAAGGTGACGCGTCGAACGCAACTCGTGTCGCGTTACTGAGCCATAAAAATATAAGACACTCTTCTTATGTGTAGCCCTCTGAGAATTGGAGCCCGGTGGCTTTTTAAAATTACATCATATTTCAGGCTTGAGCTTGCCACCGTCTATACTCTAAATATTTATGTAATACAATAGGACGAGGATTCCCGAAACATAAACTGTAATAACTGACATGTCTTATTTATTTTATTTAAAAAAATAATAATAATAAAGAAAAATCGATCGATAAGGGTTAAATGATATTATTCTTACCAAACCTAGAGATTCAGTACACCTAATAGCTAAGGCCCAGGAGTTTAATACGTGAGGCTTAACAATATATTTTATAAATATATATATATATAAAATAGTGTGTGGTTCTCTGGTAACATAAAATAGACTTTTTATCATTTTTCATTTGTGCCGGACCAAGTTGGTGGACTAGTATAGAATATAGCATATTCACTATCGAATATAGCAAGCAATATCTGATAAATTATATACGCTGAAGAATTGGGGGTCTACATTTCACTGTCAAACAGCCCAAAGTCTCCAAAGGCCAATATCTCACAAGTCTACTTTAATTTACTGAATTTGATAACAAACCGACCATAGAAATTTTACCTACAAATTGTATTTAATTTTTTTCATATATTTTCATATTATCTTATTAAATACTTCAAAAGTGTTATAAAGAAACAGGAAATTATCTATCTAATTTCTTGATTATATATGATGTGTTAATTTTCCATAATGATTAAATTGTGGAATTAATGTACTTTCAAACTTAGGATAATATAACTAACAATTGGTTCAGAATACACAAAAGTTCATATCACATAAATACATAATAGTTATATTCCTTTCTACTCATATATCTTTTAAGATTTGAGAAACACTTAGTTAAAATAAATTGTTATCATTTGAATTTATTTGTACAGTAATGTCATCAATTTTAATAATTTTAAGTTAAACGATGTAAGCATATATTTATTATAACATTTTAAATATATAAATGCATGTAAGTGTATAATGAAATCTAAGAAAAATCGATCTTTATAAATGTTTAAGTAATGTTAATCAAAATCGGTGTAAAATGATAAGATGTCATCGAAAAAAACTCAATAGACTGGTAATCCATTTTTTCACATCAATTTTGTATATATAAACTTCATAAGTAAATATATTATACATACATATAAATTAAGTATGTGGGTTACTTCAATAAAGGATTGAAACCCTAAATTATATTAAACAAACTACTTAGATACAAATAATTTAAATAACTATTATGAGCTATGCAATTTAATAAAATTAAAATTAAAGTACAAATAAACTATTCATAAAATCATTTTACTAAATGACAGCATGATGGAATGTATGAGTAAACGAATGTTATTTATAATAATTATTTTAAAGTACTCAGTTTTTTTTTTTTTTTTAATTTAAATTTTTTATTATAAAACACTTTTTATTTTTTCGCAAAATAAAATTACTTCATCGTAAATTAATATTGATGACGACAATGATAAATAGCTGGTTGAGAATACTGCAAATTGTAATATAAACTTTGACGTGAGTACCAAGAAAGAAAAAATACAATATGTTGAAAACTACATAGGTATACATTCTTTAACCTCGCATAAATCCAGTTTTTTAGACTAGTATGGTGAAATAACCATAATTTAGATACAATAAATTGCGATATTCTTAAAAAATATAATTTTTAACTCAATTTATTTGACTTTATATAATAATTCTGTTACATGTTATACGCCAAATATTCATTTGGTGTGTATAATTTATGTACCACAAGTTATTTTTTCTTTTTTACCATACCCGACATTTAGGTGAGATAATAATAATAAAAAAAAGACACTTGCAGACGTTCTCTTGCGTAATAATTTTGTTTTTAATCATCTCAGGTTGAAAAAAGTTTTAAAAAAGGATTTATGGCTCAGCGAAATAAAAAATAAATAAATTAGATGAGAAAAAAAAAATTACGACCGAGAAAGAATAAAAATGGTGAGACAGGTGGATCAATGTTTCATGATGTATTGTTGAATCGAACGGTACACTTTGAGATTACTATAGCTTTGCAAAAAAGTATTTATGTTATTCGGATATTCCGTAAGTAAAGTACAGCTGTTGAATTCAGATTCCTGACGCTGCGCTCCATGTATAGCTCCGTAACATCCATAGAAATTAATCAAAATGAATAGGTATGAGTGCATTCAAGATTTATTATTGTAGAACTGTAGAAGATAATATTTTCTTTCAATTTGCATTACCAGCTGTTTCGTCTGGGGAAAAACATGTATGAATTATAGTTGTAACTATTATTATATGGATTCAATTTATAATAAATTCATTTATTTTAGATTCTAAACGGAGTAATGGAACCTATTGGTTTTACAATGATGTGTTTCTTTTATTTTTGTGCCTGTCATCACATTTTGGGGCAGTAAAATGCTTCAATTTCTTAAATACCAACTTTTCTGAAAGGAAAGTGAATTTATATAGTTCTTGGGCAAGTCAAAAATCAAACTTTTTGAATACTTATTAAGAGCACCGAAAAAAACCATAACAAAATTACGAAAAAACGGGAATTTTTAGGCAAAACCACGTTTTGACAAACTACTTTTTTTAAAAAAAATGCTCTATCTCAAAAAATAAACACCGCATACACTTAAAAATTTCATCAAAGATTTAAATTAGCGTTTTCTATACATGGTAAAGTTTTCGAAGTATTTTAAAATTGTTTGATTTATTTATAGACAATTTAAATTTTCGATTTTTCTATGTTTTTTTTTTTTTTGAAATATTGTTAAAAATCATTTAGCTTTCCAAAAACTCTTAAAAATTGAATACATGGTTCATTATAAGTTAAAATTACTGCAAAATTGGAAATTGTGTTACACAATTTTTTTTATAAGCCCATAAATTTTAAATTTGTATAAAATGTGTCAAAATCACGATAATGTGCATGTTATTTTGTAGTTAAAAATTCATAAAATGTATTCTATTTATACTTAAAGTTTAAAATTTTAACACAAGGTTATGCATAAGTTACTCTTCAAATAACTATAAAAAAATTTCTTCCGAACTATCAAGAAAATGATTATGATCATTTGAAACTGAAATTTTTACGAAATTGCATAAAATAATTTATCATCAAATTATTTTAAATATTTGTCATTATTCAAAAACTATAAGTCACAGAAACTCGAAATTTCCACCAGTTGTTTAAATTGGCATTTTATTTCAGTAATTTTTTTTTTTTGGATTAATATATTGATTATTAAATGACTTATAGGCATTCGGAATATTCGATATTGTTGATAAAAAAATTTGACAAGTCACAAGTACAAAAAACTTGAAAATTTGATAGAAGATTCCACTGAAGTTGTTTTTACTACCATTTCAAAATTATTCAATTCCATACGCCTAATTATTTTTATAAGCGTTTGGAAATTAAATATTAACATTTTAATTTAAATATAACATTATATATTATATAATTTATCTATTCTATACCAACATACCATCTCCGTTCAGAATCGTTATTCCTATACAATGATACCCAACATTGCATTCAAATTTAACAAATCCATTATAATGAGTTAATGACCTATTCTATGAACGAGATCCACTCCATCCTCTACTATACAGCAGTACGGGGCCCATCCGGTTCTTTTTATTTTTGAAACCATGGATGCACGGTTATACGTGAAGTTTAATTCTGTATCAGCATAATGTTTACCTATCAGTGTTTTACCATATATGACATGGTTCGAGGGATACCGACCTATTCAACATTATCGGTCATTATTGTTGTATATTTTTGACCATTTGTATACATTCATAGATTAAACTCTGCCACCATATTTTGGTATGTAATATTACCAAAGTGTATTACCCCACCGAATATTGGATTTGAATTAATATGTTTTAAAATTTAAACGCAATAATGTTTACTCGTTAATTTTTCATTCTAAGGAAAGCTGAAAAATAAAAGTCTGAAATAATATTTTATCGGGTAGGTGCTATTATATTTTATTAGAAAAAATAAACAAATATATGTTCTCAGCATTGGAAAATAAACACAATCTCATTCTAGAAAATTTAAAAATCAATTTTTCGAATGAAGTATAACTTTTAGTAAAATAAGTATCCTAATGTTCATGTTTTATCAGAGGAAATCAATTTTAAAACTATTATACTAAAAAAAAAACGCTTGAATTACAATTATTTTTTGGTAAAATATTCAAAATGTATGAAACTTTAATATTTGGTTCACATTGCATTTTTAACTTTCAAAAGTTTATTAGATGCAAAGTATTTGACATATGTCTCGTAAATCATATTTTATTTACTTAAAACATTAAATAATCAAACAATCATCATTTTTAAATTTAAAATAATATATTTATCGAAGGTTATGAAAATTGGATCGCAATATCTTAGAGTTAATAAATAATATTACAAGAAAATTAAGAACATCACACTCGTCAAGTGAAGTACGTATAAGTAAAAACTTCTGAGTTTTTATCAAGTAGTCTAAAAATATGTTTTTATCATCAAAAGAACAGTGAGTACCCAGGGTTTTGTGGCTTAGCGCAAGCGCTTGCCTACAACCGCATACCGTATATTAGGCCTGTAGGCTATTCACGAGATGCGGACGTTCATGACCCGACCATCGGCCGGGCCACGGGTCGTTATGAGAACCACCAGCACCGGGGCACCGCTCCTCTGCAAGACGGGACCCGTACCATGACCGCGGGTTATCATGCACCCTGCCGGTCGCCTTGGTCAGGCTGAGGTCTATCCTACCTCTGATCGGTTTTTGGTTACTGTCAACCTTCGGTGTTTGACCCCACCGATAGGGGAGCTAGGCCTCCGTCACCAGAGACTTTCACCTGGACTAGCGTTGTGTCCGTAAACCACATAGTCGCTTTCACGATCAGTCACCACGAAGCCGAAACCCTACTGCGGATACCTGGTCGGACATTTAAGCCCGTAGTGCAATTCCAGGTAGGGCCCCGCCGCACGTGGTACTGTTTTCTCCCCCGTTAGGTTGGAACATCATTGGTGGGATGCTGGACTTTCATGCGTCGTCGTACCGCTTGTGCGGTCTCAGCAGTCGGTCTTCTTCGATTTGATGGCATGTATCAGATTCGAGGTGAACCTCTCTCAGGACGCTCGTTCGAGGTGACGTAGGTCACAACCCCCAGTTATTACATCTTAGTACGGGATCACTGGGCAGTCCCATCAAAAGAACAGTTGTTATTCAATTTTTAAAAAATTGGATGATAGATTCTACACCTGTTCAAGATGAACACTTTCAAAAAAAACATATATTATACTTACGGTTAATAGTATCTTATAATATAAACTATTTTCCAAATTTTTCCACTGGTATTATTACATGGTCTGGGGCATTATATCGATGTTTCCTATCTCATACAAGGGTTAATGGATAATACAACATTGTTAAGGGAAGCTTGAATTGCCAACACTTCCGACGTGCACAACGATTGTGTTCTAAGTAAAATAACCTGTTTTGTAGAATATTTCGGTTTCGCAATACTATGACAACAACCACGACGGGTCCAAACACAACGCCTAGTATGTAATATTACAGTAATATATAAGGTGCTTGTACCTAGTATTCAGCCGTAATAGCCGTTGTGTTTTGCTGACATAGCATAAAACGAAGTGTATTACTTCCGCGGTGGTAAAATTAACGCAACCAATCCTTTGGTTATGTAGAGATAAGTATAATATACTTATTATAGAAATTGTTTTGTTTCCTTTTAACGGACTCATGGACTATGGTTACATACCATCCACTTTCGATCCGAACAAGTTTAATACTATTATGTATAATCGAAAACGACGTCTGCTCCACTTCCCTAATATCCTTCGTGTTAACTTGGAACGCGTGCTTCCGGTGTATTTACTAATTGATTCCATCGGTTACGTGCTCAACACAAACAAATTGTATACATCATTACACAAAATATTAGAACTAAGCAATACATTGTATCATATGTATTATACGCCTGGTTGCTTCGTTCTCTTGTCGTTCTCCCACAGGATATACACTCACGCACATACTCTGTTGCACGCATTACATTGTATACGAAATAATGGCAATAGTTTGTAATTAGCACCTAATTATATGGCTTAGAAGAATCTGTGGCAAGTCTAGAGTATAGAATCTAGACAAAAAACACCTTCGTCAGAATGAACGCGATACTGATGTATTAATTTCGTACGGCCGGCGTGTCAATAATATGGTAAGACGTACGAAAACAAATAGATAAAAACGATAAACAAATCTGTTTATTCTAACAAAGAATTACGTTTCGTTCATATCATTAATAATTTATTTATAAATTCACTAAGTTATCGCGGTATTCTAAGAGTTGAACGGTGCATGGTGAAATGTACACGAGTTATAGCAAAAATGGTAATACGATCTCCAAAAGGTCAGAATTTTTTTTTTAAATACAAGTTACAGAGAAACTTCCATTAAGGTTAGGTTAGGTAGAAAATTTCCCCGGAGACCGAATACCCAAAATACCTATTCGACTCTAGAACGTTTAAGGTTTAACGTGCATTATACCTGCTCCGACCGTAGAAGCTATTTGATTAAGTCCTAAGGAGGTGGTGCATGGTAATATAAAACCTTTTACTGTCACAGAAAAAATATTTGACAGCAAAAGACGGGTTCTAGGCGTTCAAAGTTCCTCGATAACAGCGTCATATTTACGTTACACTAGATGAAACACTGCAAAAGAAATGGGGATTTTGAGAAGTGGAGGGAATTTCGTCGAAACTGAAGGGAAAATAATGCAAGGATATTGTTTATTGTTTATGCTTCACTAGCTGTTGACGTCTCACCTGACATCCCGGTAACATACCCGTCGTCCAGGATAATAATATGACGTACCCATTTCTGGGAGGGCCATATATAAAGGACGAAAACGTATGCACCAACCGATTAATCCTCGTTAGAGCCGTGATGATATTCAAATAAATAATCTGGTCGGAACAATATCAAATCGGATACACTGTTTCGTAGGCTGAAAACATTAGTTGAATGCTTCCGGACACAACGACTTCAACAAGCCGGCTACTCGAGATAGTACAATATTTCAGATGGTCTATCCAGGGCGAAAGTCCGACGCTCTAAAGTTTAGATTTTAAACGGTAGATACAGAATATATTGGTGCAATTCTTGTAATCTATTGCTTCGATAAGTACATTTTTATACCATAATTTACTCTGCCATCGCAATCATATTAACCAGATTCAGTAAACGAAAGTTCCAAATATAGCTTGGTTCTGTATTCAATTGTAATTTGTTTGACAAAAACGAGATGTTGTGAAATAAAATGTTAAATTAATTTAATTTAGCTCACTAACTTTTTGCGAACGATTTAGTTGACAGTTGAGTACATATGTTGTATAGAAAAAAAATTACATAAAGACCATAGAACTTGATTAAACTCCAAAAACTATACATAAAAATTCTAATAAAAAAGTTGTTATTATTATTATTTTTCATTGAATATATTTTAAACTAAGCATTAACTAAAAATAAAGGTTAAAACATGGCTTTAAAAACTAAATAATTCAAAATACATTTTTTAATACTTATATTTTATTATGAATATAAATTATGAATGAGGATGATATTAGTTTTCTTTTTATGATATTGTAATATAAAACACGACCTTGTATAATTTTGTAGTTTTCCAGATGTATTTTAATGAACAATAATGTCTTTTCTACATTTTTCATTCGAAAAAAAAAAACAGTTTTTGAATATTGGAAAATATGTTATTACTCAATATAGTACCTGCAGCGTTTTATAAAGTATAATAAAAAGTTTATAAATAATTTTTAAAAAATAACTACATGCATAAATATAATATATATAAATCAATAACCCATTTCGATTAAATTTCACAAAATATTTTTAAAGAAACATCAAACAAGTAACATTGGCTTGAAGGTGACCGTCTTTTATTGTAATGTTAATATTGTTCTATGTAAAATATTGTTGTTGGAATTTATTCAATAAATAAATAAATAAAATCAAGTTATTTTGAAAAAAATTAAGGTTGATAAAAATAATATCGCGGAATACATATAATTGCTTTGCAATACAGTCAACTCATGGTTTGAATAACTAAATGTAGTCTTATGAAAATTATAAAACAAATGAATTACTATTTATATACATACGACAGTTTTCTTTGTATATTTATATCGATTGATAAACTGTGTAAACATATTACGCACGATGCTCTGCTGTTAAGTATACAAAATTATCTTTTGAACATAATTATTTAACTTTTTTGTCTATATTAATTGTTTATAATTAAGCAAAAAAAAAAACATTTAGATGACTATTGTATAATTTATTAGGAGGATTATAAATTCAAATTTTGCAAATAAAATGGGTATACTTTTAGTATTTTAAACTAATATTGTAAACAGAAAAATAGTACAATTTTAGAATCTTATAGCCGTTAAGGTATAACCTATATCTACATTCAACAAAATACTTGTGTATTTTTATTTTGTAATGAACACTTTTTACTTTTTTGAGTGAGAAATAATGATTTTCTGTTTCTCTATGTATGTAAAGTTCATCATAAAGTGAACCTGTGTTGTACTTTTTGAATAAATTTACGTAAAGTGTAATAGTGCCATCTGAGAACGAAAAAAAAATGGAAACTATGCAATTTATCTGTACAAAAAATCTATGTATTTTCTAAACCACATAATTATACCTGTGTACTGTACTTCATACAGATGTCCTTAAACGACTTAGATGATTAAACTGATCTCATACTAAAGTTTCAGTCATCGTTTAGTCTTCAAACAGGATAAATCTAGTGATATTAATTATTATTCAATCTGCCCATAGGTCCTGTCCATCCTATTACATGCCAACCTTTACAGTTAGCCTGTGTGACTTTCATCTTACCTTATTAATATTATTATGAATGAGCATGAAAATAAATATCTTACCAGTATAATGCAAACTTTATGAAATAGAATAATAATCCATTGAAAATATCTTCAATTACTTGTTCAAAATATACTCTCTGTAGTATTTTAAAGTTTCCAAAAGACATGTTTTCCAATGACAACAATATTATAAACATTGAATTTTGATTAGTTAGATAACTAACAAAATTATCATCTACTAGCAACATATAAGGGAAAAACACGAAAACCTGTTTTTGTAAGTGTGAATGGATTTAGTGCACTCAAAGTATAAAAGCAAAAATTCAAAAAAGTATTTAGGTACTCAAATGGATACAGCCATACAGCAGTATAGCGGTGTGTAGACTAGGCTGATTTTTTTTAGTTCTCAGTATTTCTCATGGAGTCATGGTCTTCCAAGTTCCAGCTATCTACAACCTGTGGTCTCTGTCGAGAGAGACTCTCCTTCTCACAAGAACTTATACCTTTCAAATTAAAACAATCTAAGCGACATACGACGATGATTCATCAATTCTAAATATATTAACTAAATATATAAATATATTAATGTAATAATATGTATAAGTTTGTTTTAGAACTTTTAAAGAAATCCATCATATTTTGGATCATGCGCTGTCACGTTTTAAAACTATTTAACTTTTAACTACCTAAAACATTATTATAAAATTAACAAGGTTTAAAACGTTCACCAAAAGTTATGAAACTTTAACCGTCTGCATATACAATTATTAATTTCTAATAGGTTACCAAGGCGTATTTAATTTAGGCGTTGATGAAAAATATGCATTCACCTTGCTAGGATCAATTTGTATGGGTATAATGGCACAATATTATTCTCAACTTCAGAACAACTAAAAATTACATTATACGTTTAAAACGCAATCAAAGTAGCCCGTAATAATGACGATGGATAATTCCATGTAATAAGTATGATGTATGAGTACGAATGCTATACTAAAGCACTAACGTTTGTTGATAAATGCGGTGAAAATGATACGAAGAAATACGAATTCAATTAGAAACGCAGTCTAAAAAATCCTTTACTCCAGTATTTTATGACTTACATACTGACAATTTAAATAATTTAAAAGAAATAAAATGTTATTCAATTTAAAAAGGAGTGCAATATTTTTTCCTGTTTAATATTATTATCACCACTAAATTTGTTGCGTTGCATCCATTATTTTAAAATACGGGTAGCACCAAAATTGGATACCTATATTTAAATAATAAAACTTGAATACATTTGTTTTTATTGCTTTAGGAATACATGTTTTTCTCCTCAAATCTATATATGTAGAAAATTTTGTAAATATAATGTATAATTCTTAATGTAATCGAATTACTAATTTTAATAATAAATTATGAATGATTGTCACTCTGAAGTACTGAATAAAGATCATAAACTTCGCGATTCATCACGATAACGTCAAAATAAAAACCTGTTCATATTATTGTAAATGCGTCTGATTTATTAAAAAAAAAAATATATATATACATATATATATATTGATATATATTTATTTATATGAAAAGGAAATGCTTTTAATCGTAATTTGTCGGGGAAAAAACATCAATGAAAATAAAGAGCACCCGATGTAATGTCCTTTTTGTTCATTAAAACCGTGTTCGAGTGGGACAAACAATGAAGAAAAATTTCATTAAAGATTTGACGCCTCATCGTTGATAGCGTATTATATTATATTATATTATGTTTGTATACGAGCAATGTAATCGTAGCAGTACTCCCCTCTGATCGTTTCTCCCGTATAATAATAATAATAACATCGGGTCGCGTACGAATAAAAAATTATACCACGAATGTGGTGGCGCTTGGTGTTGTCGCAATCAAGCACTTCACAAGCCAAACCTCATAGTCCTTCGTCCTACTATACGCACGTGAGCACAACGTGTAGGGGCACCGTGTGCGCATTCAAACATATACTTAAATTTACATACATACATTATAATAGTGACGATAATAATGTGAGGTACTCGTGTGACGGCAGTACTACCACTATACGTATCCTCAAATCCGCGCACGACACCTGCATTCGGATCCCACGAGGAAATCTAAAGGCCTGCAAAAGAAACGTGATGATGGTGATGGTTATTATGATGATGATGATGATGATGATGATGATGATAGGTAGTCGATTTCCAAGCCCTCCATCGCACTACCGTCTTCGGATCCTTTTTTTTCATCTCTTTTTCTTCAACCCCTATGTAAAAATACCACCCCTGACTAGCTGTAGCATCTTTCATCGCACGCGCGCGCGCGATAAATCTCTGTTTTCGAGTACTGTCACGTACGGTCGGTCGTATGGATTCACCACGAAGGCGGCGGTGGACCTGCTCAGACACTGAAGCTGCTCTATAGTAAGCTAACCGGGCCCTGCCAACATGATATTCACATAAATTCTAATCCACCGTATAACATATATAGCGTCAACCATCGGCTCTTGGTAAAAACGAATCCACGTGCAAAACGCGCACAGTGTCGGTGTCATGCCGACCTGAATTATAATATGCGGGAACTCTTGTTGGTCAAAAAATTAAAACAGATGACGGCATGGCCTTCGCAGTTGCAGTCGGCACTGTGTTATTGGCTATAGTATAAAGTATAAAATACCGATAGATAGCCGTAGATGTGTTTACGGGGAATACCATGATGGAAATCGGAGGTTGAAATAAATTATCAAATGTTCATGCTATGCGCTAAGCTTTAAATATATCTTTTTAGCCTATGGTGTACTTTGCAATTAAAAATGAGCTTATACTTTCTGAAAGTTTATTTAAATGTATTAAATTAATGCATTTTTTCGGGCTTATAGTATTTTCAGCCGATTATTCTACAATATTTGCTTGTGAGTAACTGTTTTTGTGAATCCAATCAATAAGATTAAACTATACACTTCCAAACCAAAAAGTATTTTTTTTTTTTTATATAACATGAAGTGAGACGTATTATCCAAATTGTCCTTGTGGCAATTTGTCCTTTCCTCAGATCAAGAAAATTTGGTGTTGATCTTACCGAGTTGGAATATAGCGTGTGCAATGACATCGCTCATCGATCTCAGCGTTTTTCACACCGCAAAGTTTTGCTTATATTTACTCATTTATTTAATAGTTCATAATAATTTATAGGAATATTCGAAATAATAAAAAAAATGTATGTAGATCGAAGTGCACTTATAATAATCACTGTTCGGAGTATGAAATAATATCTCATAATCGGAAATACAACAATAATCCATGCTATAATTATTATACGTTTGTTTGGATTATCCAAACATATTAAAATTTAAAAAATTAAATAAATAATTCAACCATTTGTAATTCAATAACATAAGCTCATTCGGAAAATGGCACAAAACGGCAAAACAATAAGGTAATACACAATGGCTATTTAAAATACAAATACTGTGTGGCTTAAATTTTCAAGTTCAAACAATATAAATTCAATTCACTCGTTGAAAGCAATCTAAAAAAATAAATACCAGACACGAGTTATTCACAATGAAATTTGAACGTACATTATTAAACTTTTGTACTTTCAATTGCGGAAGATAGGACAAATTGCGTAATCTATATACTACAAGCATACAATGTAATGGTCGTTAAAATTCAAATTAACATTTATATATTCAGTTGAATTAATTTTTAAACTACATCCAAGATTTCTTTCATTGTTCGAGTAATTTTCGAAATTCATATGATTATGGTCCAAACAGTAATATTAATATAATTATAATAATAATAATAATAATAATGGTCAAAATAAATCGATGTATGAACATTTTACTCTCAACGTTTTGTTCATAAATTTAATCTTCATACTGTTTCACATTCTATACTAATTTTATAATTATAATTATTATGCATATTTTATATACAGTGCTTTGTTTCATATTATGCTATTAATTATAATTTATAATCTCATTATAGCCTCTTAAAATATACATTTTAACAACGATATATAATATATGATCGTAGATTCTCTACATCATCTTAGAAGTCATATTCAAGTTATTAAACTATTACAGTGGAATGCTTCCAGCTGCGTATAGCTTATCAATATCTGCATAATTTTATTAATATAGTTTAATACAATAATAGTAAACTCTATTCGTAAAATCAAATAATAGCTTATTGTTACTCGGATTTTACAGTCGATTATATTATTATTATTAGCATTTCAATATTTCATTCATTGACAAACTTTCTATTTGCGACTGCTGCAGCTCCATTCTCATGTTAATTCAATAATAATTCAATAATTCATAATATTATATTTGAACTGAATCTAATAATACAAAATATTTGAAATTATATACCAAGAGTACTTTCTACAAAAAGTTTTATATCTACGTTATGAAACGATGTAAGAAGAACGAACTCTTTAGACCCTATGAAAAGTCTTTGATATCCGGAGGCAATGGTTCATGGGTAAAACATTGTTTAATATACGTGTATTATATTTTATAATGTTCGTAAATCAAAGAAGCGGCCGCCCATTATTTGCTCATTTAGTATTTTTCTTGTTTAATCTAACACAATATAATTTTATATTGGTTTTAAGGACCTTTTGGTTCGGTGACGGAAAATAAATAAAAAATATGTAACACTACAAATGTTTATTTAAAAGATTTTAATTCACGGACGAATAGCTGTTCTCGACAGAATTATTTACAATTCATAAAGGCGTATTTTACTACACATTTATAATTTTTATTATTCGAAATGTAATTAAATTGTTGACCTACATTAGGACTGGAATTCTCAAATTTGAACGTGAATTAAGATTCACGTTATCACGAGTACTTAAATTTAAAAACCTGTGAATTTAATTCACGTGTAATCAATTAGTAAATCATGGATATTTATTTCACGTGTTATTAAAATATAATATTTACTATACTTTCATTATTAAAATTGAATATTTTTTCAGTTATTTTTAAATGTACGTAAAATTTAAATAAATTTTATAATAAACATTTGTCGAAAAAATCGCATTGCACAATATTAGTTTTCTATGGATATTCTATTCATATTTCATAATAAATAATTTATCACTATCATCGCTATGTAGAAACTAGGAAACTATTAGAAGATACTAAATAAATTAAAAATAAAATTATAAATGTAAAATAAACACGTGATTTAATAACAAAATTGCGTGTAGTTAAATTCACGAATTCACAAATTCTATGTGTATCCATTAATTTAACTATATATGAAATAGATACATCTAAATTTAAAAAGTGTACATTTGCAATTCATTGTTCAAGTAAAAAAACATAAAATTACGTAGGCTAGTTTGGTAATTTGTAACCAACAACAATTTCTCAGAAGCTTCACGCCCGTAGTACCAAGATATGCACATATTTATACCTGATACGCTAAATATCTATGAATAAATCTTATAAAATATATTATGTAAGCTGTAGAAATAATAGTTTTTGGAATACATTTTAATAGAATATCATTACATAACAATTTTTTTTAAATTTTTTGAAATATTTACTGGCCCCTAGGCCCTAATTCTACATAATATGTACTACTTACATGTATTACTTACATCTACTCATAAGTATAACTAGGTCACTGCGAATCGCTGTTCACTATAGTAAGCTGATGTTTAATAATAATAATAATAATAATAATAATAATAATAAATGTCCGTCTTCCTGCTCCTAACTATTATAGTGCTGTATTTAGGACATTTGCACACAGAAATTTATAAATGAAAAAGAAATATTTTATGAATTCATTCGAAAAAAAGCTTAGATGAGGTTATATTATGTATTATAATGATATACCTAATAAATAGTATATCCATTAAAACGTCCAATAGTACCGTATCAGTAGTTACAGTAATATTTTCTTTTATTCATGACATTTGCTTAAGCTAATATTCAGATAAACCACAATTTTTTTTATTATTTACTATGTCATATACGTATACAAACGTAATAAACTAATATAAATGTGATTATGTAAGTAAATTTTTATTGTTCATTTGTTATGTACTCATAATATTATGTAAATTTGATCTTAAATCTTAAAATATAAATAGCTAATAAAGTCAATATTTAATACCATGCGTACTACATATTGTTTTCTGCAGAATAAAAACAAATCTGAATTATAAAATACATTGATAAATATACAAAATTAGAGAATATTCATTTTTTTTTTTTTTTGTTAAAAATGTTATGTTATTATACTTTAGGTATATCCATCTAAATTTTATATATGAAAAAAATAGAGGATATAATTTAATTATGAGTTTTTACTATAAATTAAACTAAACTAATTATTTATCAGGGTTTATACTCGTAATTTTCACATTCATATAAATAGTTCTTACCTCTTATAATAAATCCGTGACAGTGATTTGTTCAATTTTAATCAAACAATTATTCTATGTTATATCAATATCAAATGAATATTCAATTCGATTTAAAATAATTAATCTTAACCGCAACGGTTACAACCAACTAAGAGAAAATCAATTCAATACACTTTCATTACCAAGTTATTATTTTATTCCAACGAATAGTGAAAAAGCGCACGTTTATCGTGTCAGTTACTACGTTTTCTGAACTCTGACATCAATAAATCCAGCTTAAATAAATAATATGGATCAACATAAATCATAATAGCAATATATCGGCATTGGAACTATAAAAAAAAAGGTTATCGGACTTCCCATTGGCCATTGGGATCGTACCAAACTTAAATAAGAAAATGCAATCGGGGAGTAGCGAAACGCAATAAAGCGGTTACTTTTCTTCGTTTTTTCTCTACCCACTCTGTCCAAACCCTCCCTGCGGCAAAGACAAGGGTTGCATTATTTTGAAGGGTTGTTTCAGCCCGATTTGTAGCTGTTAGTTTAAATTAAATTGTACAGCCCTAACAAAGTAGTGAAAAGAAATATATATATATATATGGTGAGTAAGAGCTGTGTGCCTCTCTCGTATTATAACGCTATTCCGAATACAAAGTTCACATTATTATTACAGCAAACGAGAACCTCGGATGGGCTTGGGATGTGAGAAATTCGTTATGTTCTATATAATATGAAATTTGATTTAGTTTTACGAAAGGGATAAGGCAGTTTTTTTTCCATAAATATATGCCTGAAGTTACTTAACATACAAACGGATATACAAAAACATACAACCTATTACGACAATATGTGTACGTGTCTTTGATCCGTCAGATTTTTCAAAGGTTCCATTCGTCTAATTTAATTTTAAATATGCGTGATATAATTTTCAAATATTTTAGTTCACTGAAAATGAGACTCCGTGGACGAGAGCTAAATATTAAACTCACCGTAGATCATTACAGAAAAATATTTTTAGTATGGCATTGCAATTTTGAACATTTTGTAATGTTAAAAATGTTTGTAAAACAATTTTTAACAATGTAAATTAGATTAATTAAATTTCATTGTATGTGAATTGTAGTCATGTAGATTATGCATAAAAAATTGTATTTAAAACGCTCAACAACAGAATCGTAAAATATTAAATAACCAAAATGGCCTAATCTAATAAAAATAAACCTTGATATAAACCTAACCTAACCTTGCATAAAAAGTAAAACTGAACAATTGTTTATCATGATGGCCGCTGATATGAGTATTTCTTGTATTTATTTAGAAAAATCTGAAATATATTGTTTTATAATTCTGGTTGAAATTATTTTGGAGAAAATTCCATAAAAGTTATTGTGATGGATTTAAAATTTAAAAATCTAAAAATGAACAAATTTCATTCGAAAAAATAAGTGATCTATGAATCTGTTTTTAAGTAAGTACCGTAAACCATAAAATGTTTACCTCGAGGCAATGGCGAGTACTAAATATATACATGTTATCGTAAAACTTATTTTATTCTTGAATCGGAATAAGTAAATAAATAAATTTCCAACTGTCTCGATAACGTGATTTTGAAGAAACGCTTTTTTTAATCTTGAAACAATAATGACAAAATAAAAATATCATAAGGTACTCTAATTATTTTATACTTATCATCTTCAATCTTAAATATGAATAGGTAATATTCTGAAAGTAGGTATCTACTGGTTAAAATGTTAACTGTATGTTAAATAAAAAAGTAAAATTAAATTTACTATCTCTAATACGTTTTCAACTGAACACCATTGCTATATAAATATTGATTTCAATTAAATGCTGATTTCGAACAATTCAAATAATTTTTGACTCACGTATATTCAAGGAATTTGTAAAGTGTTGCATGTATTATTAGCTAATTATACATAAATCGATAAAATTCTGCATCACGTAGTATTATTCATTTTCCGTAATTGTATTTCAAAATTTGCTAAGTTCACATTTAATTCGATTTTCTGATAACATAATATATTAACTTAAAAGGACTATCGTTATTGGTAAAAAAAATCGTTTTTTTCGAGAAACAATTTCAATAATTAATTCGTAGTATTTTAACTTATGTAATAATTTTTAGGTACGAGTTTAAACTTTGTCAATATTTCTACTAAATTAACTATGTGGGATTAGGGAATTATATACAGTTTGTCAATAATAATTTCATAATTTCATGAATTTCTAAAAAAAAAAAAAAAATTAAACGTAAACAATCATCGGTCAAGCTTAGCAAGTAAGGATAGGACCGAGTTTATAAAGTGTATACATTTAATTAAGTAAAAATTACAGCTAACATACGTCGATTTTAGTAAAAAATAGAAAGATAAAAAAATAAACATTGAATAGTAGGAATTACTTACGTGGCAAAGTCTTATGTGTAAGGCTCAACAAACGTTTTTATCGTGAAAAACCTCGGTCGCAGGACGAAATTGAATCGAACGAGAGTAGTTTAATTACAGATATCGTTTCATTCTCATAATATAACTGCACACTAGCAAATGTTTTTAATCTGATCGCAACTCATTCCTGTCGCCGTAGCCAACGTATGTATTCAGCTTGACGATTCCGCATGCGGGGCGATATGCCAGCGCATGTAGATAACATTTAGTCATTTAGATTTGGATTATTAACATTTTATGTCAAAACAAACCCACTAAATTTGTCGCGTCATTCCGTTTCGATATTTATACATTTAATAGACCGGGGTAATGTTTTTTGTCTGGGTGTAATAATATTTTATTGTACATTTTTGATTTGACTCTTTGAGTAAATTACGTTTTATTACTTTAACTTTAGCATAATAAATGCGTACGCGTGTATTTTATTTTCGTTCTGATTTTATTATTTATTTACTTTTATATACCATATTATATACAGTATACTCAAAACACAAGTGTATTCGTTCGATAAATTAAAAAGATAAAAAAAAAAACCAATTGTGAGCAAGCGTGAGAAAAACGCGTAAAACCACATATTTGTAGATAAATTATCAAACTATGAAATATGTATAAGGTAATTAAATATTTACTTGTTTCGCTCGCAATACGAACAGGCGTTTTCATTGTCTACGACCCTAAGAAATTTTGCGAAATAAATTATTATTTCTCAAAGACACAAAATCTGTTACCACGTATAGTGTAGCGAGTAACTTGAATACAATTAATGATTTTTAAATAGGTGCACGTTAGCAAGAGCTCTATATAGCTGCTGTTGTTGGGCGTCCCTCCACACAAAACATTAGTTTATATTTGTCAAGCACAATTTACTTTACGTCACTGCCCAGCTAATTAATGGATTATTTATCATACTTAGCACATATGGGCCGAACAAAAAAAAAAAAAGGGTTGAGTGTTTGGCGCACCCTCCCCCTCTCCCTCCCGCCGAGTCCTCTTATGGTATGGTCGTGCAACTGATCTACAGTTGATTAGGTGCAAGTTTGGCCGTTTCCGAGAAGGGAGTTCCGATTGAATAATGTACCACAATATATAGGGAGTAACCGGTGCAACGGGTTAATGTGCCCCTATTATTGTCACATTGCGGTCTTTCGGACGGTCATAAATTAATATCAAAGGTCTATTCTCATGAACGAGCGTATAATATGGTGTTTATGTATACACCTTTTTTTTTTTTTTTTTGTGGGGAATAAAACGTTATACAAACTGTATTAGATATTGAATAAAAAAAAACCAACAACAACGCTTACGCTAACCTCGTATTATAGGGAGTCATAGCTGCCCGGCTGGCAATATATATATAAACATTAAACAGTGTACATATGAAGAAAAAAAAAGCCTCTCCTTTTGAGTCATCAAAAACGTAATATCCTTCGTGTTTAACCTCATGCGGTTTTTTTCTCGTCCTTTGTGTCCGCACGGTACATATTGTAGATTTATCGTGGCGCATCTGTTGGCCAGACGAATTCGCCAGGCAAGCGAATTTACATTGGCCATTACGGTAACGGGTTCGGTCGGCGAGTTTATATCGCGTCGGGGAAGGATGGAAAACGTAACGTACATAACGAGTGTGTATGTACAATAGCTAGTATACGTATACTCTTAGGTATAGCTTTTATCCTGTCCCATCGAATGACAACCGTACTAGCATACAAGTGCACGATAACTTACAGTCTAAAATATTTGAATACTTAAGAAACAGGTTTTTAATTCTCTTTTAGCTGTAATTAGTCTTTCCTCTCCACCCCCCCCCCACCCCGTAAATAAAAAAACCCCGTTTTCTTAGAACCGAATTCGATACAAATTCCTTCGTACTGAATACAGTTAAAATATGAATTTATTTTGTATTACTATACCTACATAATGAGTTCCTAAGCCAATTTGACGCGTTCTGTAGCATATACATATGGCTTCAACAACTAACTTCTACATACATTTAATAGGAATACGTGAAATCTAAGATCACGTAAAAATAGCATATTTATGAAATGAACTTTGATATTTTCATCACAATTAACCGTCATAACACTAATGATTTTTACTTATGTCACATGGTATGCGTGCATTATTGGTGTGCTCTGCAGCGAATGGTACATGTATATAAACGATATAGGTATGAAATAAAAGTAACAATCACGTGACATATATCA
Source organism: Chaitophorus viminalis (assembly GCA_025469195.1). Classification (NCBI taxonomy): domain Eukaryota; kingdom Metazoa; phylum Arthropoda; class Insecta; order Hemiptera; family Aphididae; genus Chaitophorus; species Chaitophorus viminalis. Next base: position 349,009 of record JAIPRK010000054.1, on the reverse strand, counting down.
CTGATATTGAATCTGTTCATAATTTGTTACAATAAAAAAGAATCTTATTATTATGAAATTATCTTTTGCGAGCTGCAGCTTACGATTTGATATCAAATACGAGGAAATGTATCGTTTTTCACAAACGAAAAACGACATTGAAACTCAATATGTGCATCCAACTTGAGTGTGTTTCGAGTATATTAATGTATTATAATACGCAATATAAAACCATAACACATAAATATTTTAAACGTATACGCCTTTACTTAAAATGAACTACGCCACGTTCAGAAACGTTACATTATACCGCCGCATCCGTGTGTACCGTATTACTATTATCATTTTATACAGTGCGGAACACAGCGTATAATATTTACTATTATTTCCGACTGCAAACACTCATGATACTGTACCATACGCAGTGCACGACTCACTGTAAACGTGTACGTTATATTTGACCAAAGTGTAACGTTGACCCCGAATATATCATACACAAGAGTACTTGCGACACAGTTTGGCGCAGAGATGATGAGCCAGTAGACGTGTATGACAAAATAATGCGTACGTAACGCATTTTTTATATTTTTCCACCATTTTCCTGCACGTGCTGTATACTACCCAGAGGCGCCTTGCATATGCAAAAGACCAAAAAATATTGAGTGAGTGGTGGCCGGTGGGGTAATCATCGTTTATTAAAAATTGATATTAATGCTGTAATATGCAAAATACATTTTTTCTATAAACACTGTAATGGATAAACTTACTATCCATATACTTCATTCTAGTTGCATAAAGCCAATAAATATAACATGTAAAACCTGAAAATCCACTTTTTAATTATGAGTAAATAATAATATAAGTACTATAAAGCACTAATAAGTAATAACTGGACCAAACTGATTTTTTTCGGTAAAATATCAAATTTGTGCTGTGGTGGATGGGTAGGTGGGTGGAATATTTTAGGCTTGCCCTGGTTAACTAAAATTGTCAAACCACCCCTGATACTACCTACGTCGTATACGTTTTAGTATCAAGAGTGGGACGCGCGAATTACCGAATTATTGCCACGACTGAATCAACTTGATTGTGCACTGACTGAAGTCGATCTCAAGGGCCCACCCGTGGCACGGCAGTATTGCATGATAAGAGCAAAAACTGGGATAGTGGTAAGTGAATGAGGGGCGAACATGATTTCGTATAGAGTACCACGTTGTATTATCTTCGAACAAAGGTCGCACGTGTAATGGATTTCTTGTCTACCGGTGTGGCGTGCGCTCGGAGCCGAATGTAGCCGAACCTGTCATCATTCATCATCGTATTATATTATTATACAATATACAGTCAAACGGTGCCCGGGAGAAAGATTTCTGACCGAAGCTCAGGCCATGTCCCTGCCCGTGCCAAATGTCCCCTCACATCCCTGTTTTAAGTTTTTCTTTTACTTTTTCCCTTTTTTTTTTCTCACGCCACATGATCGATTCCCAAACGACGTCAGTATATAAGGGCACAAGACAAATGTGTGGGCCGCGTAAAGGTTAACGGGGAGTCGCAGACCGGCAAGGGGGGTGTGTCAATTTATTTTAGTCGATTCGACACTAATCATGTCTGTTCCGACCATTAACAATAACGGTTCGTCAACGACACTTAGCTTTCAGTGGCCGTGCCTTTGTTTGAAATCCAGTTGATACGATTACATTGTGATCTGCGACAGTGGAAATGTCTTAAAATTGATCTACCCCAGTTGTTGGAATAAACAATTACTTTTAAGTCATAACCCACGATTTTATTATTTTATTTTTATGATTTTATACTGTACGAAAACACGTGAAATGTATAAATACAGCATTATAGCTCGGTCGATTCGATTTTCATAATAAAAAGAGAAAAAAGAAAATTTATACAATTCGATTGAAAATGGTGTATTATTCGAAATTTTTTACCAACCAGTAATAAAAACAAAGTAGTTAATTTTTCGAATAAATAATTTTACAACCTATTTAAAACGTTCAAGCCAAATAATACTAAAACTGTGTTACAATCTATCGTTCGACGTTACTGTCTTTATTCTTTGTTCACAGAAATTTAATGTAATATGTGCACAAGATTTCAATAGATATTGATTTTTAAATCGGCATCTCTTATTATATTGACATTATGTTTATTACACGAGAAAAGTACAAAATATGTATTGTAATAATGTATATAAGTGTCATATATTATTATATCAGTAGGAATATTCGACATTATGCAAAAACCAAATGTATACCAAGTACACAATTTATTCATGCAATACTGTATATTCAATGGCAGGTATAATTTGTAGTTTTTACAAACTCGATAAACATTTTTACGATATTATTATAACCACTTTGTTGATAGGTACTTGATTACAATTTATAATATTAAGGGAGAAGCGTGTGGGAGTGCGTATATTATGGGACCTACCTCTCAGGTGCAAACTGAAATATAATACAATGAAACGTTTCACGAAAGTAATATAAACCTAATTTCGTTGCTGCTACCCTATGGTAAAGGAATCTAGGGTTTAATATTGAGATATATTTACATTAAAACTAATTACGGTATTGAAATTTGAAAATTATCAAAAGCTATCGCAACCCCAATGCGACCGGGTGTATTTTAATACTGGTGTTATTTATAATCGGCGTCTTTTAATCAAAGAAATAAATCGATCTCAAACATGGCGTAAACGAAAATAATAAATCTGTTCGAGTACATGTGCACGTATTGGATTAAAAGTAAAACCCTCGAAACGATAAATATAATATACATTATTATTAAGCGTAATAACGAGGATATGAGATCATTTCAAATATGGAACGGTGCATTATTTTAACGAAGTTGATAGATTAATGGCGTTTACTGGAGTTCCGGTTGTACAATGATAATAAAAGATTCATGTTTAATTTTTAATCCCTCCTTAGGTCGATTAATAAGACTGCTAATACAGACAGATTACGCAGAAAAACAGTATTTTTCGCAAAAAAGTCTTAAAACGAGACAACGAAAAAAAATTTTCCAGCCAAAACTAAAACCGAGGAATTTTTACGAATAATTTGGATTTTTACCGTTACTTATGACGGCTCTGAGATTAATTATCAAAAATTATATGTTAATAGTATTAGTTTAATGGAAGATAATTAGTTCACATTCGATTGAACAATATTTTCGTAAAAAATTAACGTTTATCCTCGATTTAGTGTGTCGGGATTTTGTTATCAAATTTCTAATTTCATGTAACGCATTAAAATACAATACTATTACTACAACAAAAATATGATTAGACAGTTCGATATAAATGATATACCATAGACGACTATGAAAGTTAAAGAAAAAAGAAACAAAAGATTACCAAGTTACTTTTGAAAAAAAAAATGTACTTTGATAATGGTAAAACTTTGAATTACTATTTTCAATTTGTTCATCGTACAGTCTCCTGTGTCTTTATGACGGCTGAAGGGAGATGGTGACCTTTTATTCGTTATTGTTATGGTTTTATTTATTTATTATTTTTTTACTCAAGGCAATATTGAATTGGTCATCGGACAATGATAAAACAAAAGTTATGGTTTTCCTTTGTCCGCTTATTCCCCTGGTCGTGGTAGTTTTTGTGACGCTTTGGAGTGGAGTTACATTTATTTTTTATTTTTTTTTTTTGGCCATTTTAACGAGTTTCCATCATTTTTCCTATTATAAATAGATAATAATAGGAAAATCCAAACGATTTTTGTAAATTTAAACTTTTAAACGAAATTATGCAATTTCTAATATTATTCTCATCTATATAAAAATAGGCTATATATTTTCTGTCCGATGTTTAATTAGTACAGTAAAAAATAATTACATAAAATCTAATTTAACACGACACAAACTTGCGGCGTTTTTATTTTATAATAATCTCAACACTTCTACAGTTGTTATCCTTGGTATTTCAATTTTTACTGTTTTATTAACAGCGAGGTCTAAATTGAAATTTTATAACTTGCTTTCATCAAAAATAAATTATTTTAATCGAAATTCCGGATAATCGTATTATGCATATTCAATGTAATATAAATGTGAAATAAATATTGCAGTACAAAATAAAAATAAAAATGTATTTCTCTAGTTTAGTTCTGATTTGAGTTCAAATTTAAGAATTATATTTTTCATGCAAGCTTAAATAAATCACTTCTTTTATACATGTACAAATTGTTCAAGTTATAATTCTGTTTATCGGAAATCTAGTTCACTTCTACCGCAAATAATAAGCGTATTTTGTTTATTTATCATGTATAATAATAAAATAATACTTTAGAAATTCAATTATAATAATACTAAATTATCTATTATAAATTCACTGTTATTCATACGATTCACTTTTTTTGTAAAATAGTTTTGGTGGCATAAGTTGTATCGTAAGAATGATTGAAGTGCATAATGCAATGTAATATAGTATGCTTTATTCGTAATTTCAAAACCACGTAACTAGAAGTTGCTAAAAACTAAGTTAAGAGGTTTTGTAATCGTAATTCAAAAAACAAAAATTATATGTATCTCAGTTATTCATTAGTCATTATTGCTTTGCATATTATTAGTTGGCGGGCCAGTTAAAAAGGCTTGACGGGCCGTAGGTTGGACCCCTACTATAGAACGTCGCATCTGTAAATTGTTCTGAAATCAATAATAGTAAAGTAATAATTAATAGGATTGTGAAAACAATATAATTCAATTGAACTATGTACCACGAGGTGTAAGTTTTTATAATATTATAACATACAACTTATTGTATTTTTAATTTTTCATAACAGTACATTGTAAACTTGGATGCAGTGAAAATTTTTTGTCCGACCGGGCACTGGATGCGATTTAATCCATCTCATGTGTGATCATATAGATAATATATATTGGTCTGCGTGATGATGTTGATAATTATTGTTCGTCTGAGGATTTCAACTATCGCACGGAACTATCGCACAGGCCAAATATGAAGTTTTCGAGCGCACAGAAATGTATCGGTGCATTCCATGAGTGTTTTATGTGTATGGCGTCTGAAAACGGTTAACTCCAATATGGCTGATACCAGTATTTAAATTCTCGTTTGCACAATTTATCTGCACAATTCTTGTGCGAGAAAAAAAAATAAGAAAATAATACCATTTTTCTCTCTATCTTCTTTTTTTTTTTTTAACTCCTGCGCTAGATAAAACGGCGAATATTTATGGGTTCAAAAACAACCAACCGCGGTTCAATTACGACCCTCTACTACCAACATCCACCAAACCCTATTTCGAAGACATTACCGTACGGAATGAAATTTAATATTCTCCTCCATTCTTCTTCTGCGACGGTGCAATGAGATCTGTTCTCAATATCGCGGCTTTTTATTGGGGTATCTTATGTAAATTAATTCAATATATGCAAAACCGAATGGCGTTGGCTATGGATTAATTTTGATGATTAGATAGAAATAGTGAGAATAGCGATCGAATAAACTACCGTGAACGATACAGTCTATATCGAAAAACGCACGTTCGAGTAATAATTGTTTATGGTAAAGTAGGAATTATTTTTTAAATTTTACGCAAATCCACGATCACATAATGTTGAACAAAGAAATAAATTTGCAACGCCCTAAACAAGACGTCATTTGTTCAGCAATTATTATGATAGAATATATTCAACTTTTAAGTATTTTATTTAGAAATATATTATTCTAATTGTAATATATTATATAAATACTATAGTAAACTGAGCGGAAAGTATTTATAACATAAATGATTATATTATACGATGACTTTTCACTCTTAATACAGATTACAAATTAGTTTGACAGACTGTAGAAATCCGTATGAATTTATATTTTAATTAAATTATACAGAATAATAAAAATCATGTTCCAAACAGCATTTATTTAAATATATAATAAACTTGTATATGTATTATAAATTGTCATAGAGGAAGTTCACATTGCAATTGAAAATAATCAGTATTAAATTTGATGGAAAAATAACATAACATTTACCTTTTTTTATTTTAGATATTATTCAAGCTTAAGACCAAAAAAAATTTTATAAATTATTTTATTTTTAAAAAACAATCCATGAAATTCGTAATATTATTCAAATATTTCAGATATTTCGAATTCAAAGTTCTATTTATGTTATTCTTTAAAATTTTACTCTTCATTTATTGATTTCTTTACAAAACCTCTATAAAATTACATGTTTATTCATTAATATTGTCTTGTAGTTATTTAAAATACCTCGAAAGTCTTTACTAATGTAAGACGAACGGATAATGGAATCTGCATTATTCCGTCATTATTTGAATTAGTAAAAATACGTAGTACATAATATAATATTATTAGTTTAAAAATGTATAAGTAAAAGTTGTACTCCAATTAAAAACAATTATTACAGCCTATAGTATTTCATTTGTTACGCTTGAATATTTTATTGTTCAATATTCTAGAAAAAATCGTATACACGGATTGATCTATAAAATAAATGATTTCTATAATTTTTCTTTACACTTTAAAGTAAGTAATTAATAATAGATCGCTTCTTGAACTTATAAAAAACCCTACAAAATATTGTTCAATCATAACAATTCCATTATAATACTTATCCAATATTTTTATAGTCAAAATTCTTAGAAATATACCTAGATACTTAAATAGGAGCTGGTTTAAAAACCTGCTAGTTAAGAATTATTTTAAATTACCATTTTGGATACATGATTGCCTATGATTCCTTCTCTCTTTAAACATATCCCATGATTTAAACATTATACTTTCTTATTGTACTATACTTTCTTGAAAAAATTGTAAATACATTATAGATTTATAATAAAATACATAAATTATAACAAAAGAGAATTAATTTCTATGCAGTGGTTTTTACAATTCTAACAAAAAGACCAAATATAATGTGTTTCATCTAAGAACATATTTTTATAAATAATTAAAATTAAATACGTTTTATATCGTAAATTAGGTTGGGTTAATCACAAAACATATATTGCATTTCTATTTTCAAGGTGAATTAATAAGTACTGATTTGGTTTTTTTTCTTTATTTGTAATATAAAACCAGTAGTCGATAGGCACGACAAGTATAAGTATGTGATATTTACGTAGTACATGTAACGATATATAACTTAACTCAAATTTCTAACCCAATTTTTTTAAAAAAAACAACATGCAAAAAACATGTATTTGTAAATATATTAATAAAATAAAAAAATAAAATTATAATGCTGATTAATAAAAGAATATTTTAGACTGTAGTTGTGACTAGGTATTCAAAAATAAATCTTATCATTACCATTTGGGTAAAATAAAATTGGTCTGTAGGTTTTCATGAATATTTCCACTGTATTTATAAAATATGTTATAAAATATAGATAAACTTGGTTTAATATTAATTTCTATATTCCATTACGCTTTTCACCGATAGAATTGAGTGTATTATGTACAGTCAGTTGTGACAGTCGGCGTGAAATTGAAATTTGAATGAAGTTTTGCAATAACGTATCCAATACCTTATTGTAATACAGTACTTAGTTGGTCTATACTACAGAAATACCTACTTTTGTTACATGAATTATTTATTATAATTTATGTTACATTTATCCACGGTATTCCTACATTTCTGTGATAAATAAAATAAAAGAATCCTATCTGAAAACCAGGATGTTGTTCAGCACACGATATGCTTGTGCGAGTTGCCAAAGAAAAAAGCTAAGGGTAAAAAATACATCTCGTTTTCTTATCTTTCCGGTTTGTTCGCATATAAATACACCTCAAAAAGACTACCGAGTTGTAATATACACACTTAGAATGACAAAAATATTTTGTAGTTCCTCTTTTATTTTTTTATTTTATTTTTAAGTTTAATATACATGCTTCTGGCTCGATTCCTACGCAAATAAATTACTTAAAACGACTCTTAAAAATAATCTTCATCCTGGATATTATAAATACAAATGCATTTAACGCCTTAAAACCACACATGATTATATACTATTTCCATACAACATCAAAAGTTATTGAAGTTATAAGAATTTGTAGATTTGCTGTTTAACAAGATATTCATTATTTTATAATGTTCAAACTAATCGACTTAGTATATTTAGAGTGATGAAAGCAATATGATATTATTTCAAGTATCAAGAATATAATAAATATTAAGTCACAGTCGAGTTTAAATTTTAATTATACTAAATTAAAAATTAAAATTATATAAATATGAAAAAACTCGATGTGTTTCTGTTATAATACAAAATCTTATGGTTCTCTTTAATTATATAACATTGATCTATCCAATACAGGAATATTTAAAATCGTATATATATATATACATGTATTTATTGTATACTATAATATATACATTAAGTCAGACCTAAAATTATCGATTTTTTGCATTTACTAACATTCGAAGATTGTTATAAAACAAGTTTAATATAAAATGTGAAAATGTTACTTTCATTTTTTAAATGTAAATATACTAAGTGCTACTACTGGGTGGCTCCTTACTCACGTAACCCTACTGTTTTGTTACTCCATTCATACGTATACTTATTATGCTAATTGTATAGATTGTATATTTCTTGTAATAATAAAAAAAAAAAATGTAAATATTGTTAGATTATGAACAGTAAACAAAAATGGTTTTGATTAAAATAGCAGAAATTATAAATTCTTTTTTTATTTGTTTTTAGATACTTTGTAAGCGATGGAAGCTATTTTAATCGTCCGTTTAATATCGTAAAATAGAAAACCGAACTATTTAAAATAGTATAGAATTATAATCAGAGTATTAACTTTACCTACAAATTATAATAAAACTTTTTCATTGATTTATTGTTAGCTAAATATAAATAATTATATTACTATTGAGCTGAAACTTCAGAAGGCTAATTACTTTATAAGAACTCTATGGATGGCATGTAATATAACTAAAATAACCATGCACAGAATCGTTACGTCAGTGTAATTTTTGTGTCAGGATTTAAGTGTTCCATAATAATACGTAGCAGATATGTGACGTCTAAAATATGTCAACTTTTTATTACGTTATATGTATAGGAAAGTGAACGAATAATAATTTGAATCGATTAAAAACTTTATTTGACGTCATTATTTCACATGGTGTAGTTTGTGTTATTTGGTAAATAAAAATTGCAAAATACATAGATGTCTGCAATGGCATTGTAAATATATTTTTATCGAAAGCTGTTATTGCAATAACTATATACACGATGTGTAATAATATTTAAAAACTATCGTCACACGAGTGAGTAATAAAAGATTGCTGATAATGGTCAGGGGGTCGGGGGATCGAGCACAATCCCTTTCTTTTGATAAACCGACCGGAGTATCGGAAAATCGGTCTCGTAGGGCTCGTAAAACAATAGGGGGCAATTCCTTCACACTTTTAGCCGGGGTTTCCACCGTACAACAAGGGTGAATGATCCACTGCATTTTCCCGCAGGAATATTTTTCGATGGAAAATTGAACGCCAAGTTTGAGTTTTTATCACTGTCGAAAACAGTTATCTCGGAACGCAAGACGAAACAGATGCAAAAAGTCACTAAATTTTATTGCAGAGTTTACTTCAAAACAGAGTATAATTTTTATTTTTTATTTTTACGGGCTTGCAGTAAAAACATTTAACTGCATGTACCAGAAGTTTCAAATATTATAGTTATACGTTGCGAATGGTCTGATCAAGTTTCGGACAACTGTTTTTTTCAAAACAGTTTAATTCGAAACACTGTAAAAATGATGGAGAATAATAATTCATAGTAGTTTTCGATTATTAAGGATTATTCTGTGCGATATAATGTGGTCAACTTTTGTTTTTTCAAATGAAAACACAATTTTTTTGTCTATGCAAATAATTATTCAGTTAATTTTTTTATATGTTCTGATATAACATAGTCAACATTTGAATCAGTACTTTCGGAGTTATTTAAATATAAAGTTGTGTATGCAAGGTATAAAATAATTAATAATTTACTGATATTTTCAAATATCGTTATGGCCCCCAAGATAACAGAAGAATTACACATTATACTATACGTCATGGTTATAACGTAATTATACGTCGTATACGTGTAGACCGTAGGGTACTGGGGTGTAGCCATAGGGGTAAAATAAATATTTGATAACTATTATGAAAGCCATGATCATATTAACAATATTAACATATACATTTAACGCGAGTTATCTCAAAGCAGTAGATAATAACAATGAATTGACAAATGATTTTACACTTTTCATACGCAATTTTAAATTTCAATAATTCCGAAAGTTTTGCTCCGAATTTTGACTGCGTTAAATCAAAAAAAAAAAAAAAAAACAAAAATAAATGAACTAAATACATATTTAGATACAAGAAATGGTGTTGACATTTGAAAACAAAAGTTGATGTTGCTATAGAATACTTCTTAAATGGTACAATAAATATAAGTATTGAAAAATATGGTTTTGTAGTACACTTATATTTTTCAAAAATCAGAATTTGAAAAAATTCAAAAAATGTGGAGTGATAAATATAGATTTACTAATAGATTTACGATTTTCAATTGTTTGTGTTCCTTAAATCTTTATTGTTCGTAACACCCTATCTACACGCGTGTACCAATCTGCAATTATTTATGATTACTCGACCTGAAACTTTAATCAATCGACTCATTGTTCGGGTGGACCGACTTTGCAAGTTTCGTTGATTATTAAAACTCGAACAATTCACTTGGCTTTTGTTTGCCAAACCGATTTAATTGTACTACATCGTACTTACGTATTTGTCTGTTCACCACCCATACACGTGCCAGCATTACAATTCATCGTACTCTCGATTTGTACGATATGATTATCTACAGTTTTAAACCGAGAAGTTTTGTTTCTTCGCTACTAAGCATACACGACTTGTGAACGGTCTTGTTTATTTTTTCTATGTAGATCTGCAAGCTTGTTTAGTCGTTGAAGTGAGTCGTTCAATTAGTTTCTCTTGGGTTTATCGTTCTAGAAAGCATTCATAAAATAAACAATGAACCCTTTCCATTGTATTCTGTTGATTTCGAGCCAACCTGATGATATACAGAACACAAGAGAAACTTTCGGTCGACATCTTGGAAGTTGGAGTACTCGTACTGAGCGTAAGTTCTTTAAAAACAACTTACCTATATTGATACAGAAAACATAATAGTTGTTAAAATAGGATTAAGCATATCTTTCACGCCGAAATTCATAAAACTGTCGACGCATACCTAACTGAGGCTCATACAACTCAAACGAAATCTTATAGAATACAACAATAAAATTGTTCACTAAATCAATCATAAGTCATTATTATTATTATTTACTTTTTTATTGTATTGTCTACATTCTCACTGTATTATTATATATATTCAATAATCACGTGTAATTTAATACAATATATCACTGATGATATGCAAATAAAATACGTTATTATAATACCTACTTATTATCTATTTGCCTCATTTTCTTCAGTAATTTTTCTTTTTTTCCATTTTTTTTTCTTCTAATTTTATTTTATTTACTTATACATTGTTATTTTGTTGGGGGAGTAAATAAAACTTAACTACGATTACAGCTGCTGCTGGTGGTTAACCGGTCGACATCATTCTCGAGCTTCAGTTGGTTCGCCAGATAACGATTGTTTACCAGATAGTCTGGCGCAGTTATTTGTTTTAACCCAAGGCCGGGGAAAGTTCATAGTGGTTTTTGTTAATTTCGATTATTTTCAACCTGAAAGAGAACGCCAATGGATAGAAGTGAAAACAGTCAAATCGAAAATCGAGAATATCCGACAGAGGACTTACGATTACGGTTAAATAAATACGTATCGGTGATCGAAATAAAGAGACGAAAAAAACTACCTTCCCATAGGATGTATTGGATGAGATATAAATCCCATAAGTTGTAAGAAGTTTCGAAAGTTTTTAACGATTTCGATTTGTTCTTAGCACAAAGTAAAATACAATATAACGTACATGTGATGGCAATTTCGATAAAAATATCAGATGACCTATTATGTGTAGGAATATACAAGTGTATAAATGTAGAAAAAATGAGTGACAATATTCCAATTTGAAATATTAAGACACTGACTACAATGCATATAATGTATTCAACACGATGATAAACTGTTGAAAAATTGATTAGTGTCAATGATACTAAAAAGATTATTTCATTTGAAATCTCGTGCTTAAATATGATTTTTCACCAGGATTATTACATCAACTGCAGTTTACTCTTTGACTTAACGAAAACCATATATTTTAGATACTCATTTATATTACATCCACAAGACAATTTATTATATAAATTTACGAGCGATAAAAATAATTAATTTCAGACATGAGTATTAAATAGTTTAGTGTGTTTTTTTTTTTTATTAAAATGTTGAAATTATCCTGATTACTATTGTACCGCTGGGACAGGTATGATATTAAGGTGCTCACATATGAAATAAAAAGCCCACAACGTTTTTCTACACTGTCTACCTATTTAAATTATTTAGATTAATATGTAAATTAGATAGGTATCATACAGGTTATATATATCCTAAGCACAATCAATTAAATAGTTGTTGTTTATTTGATGTGTACTATGGTAACAAAAATAATTACCAATATTGCTGGGTACGCATTGATCATAATCTATTCAGACATTTATTTTCTGTGCAACCAAAGTACTAAATTTGAATTTTCATCAATATTTTCATGAATTTATAAATTAAAGCTAAAATCAGTTATTCTTATCTTTGTTACATAATCAAATATTTATTAAATCAAGCTATTAATACTTGATTTGTTTTTGTTTTAGTTTTTTTTTTTTTTGTTTGGTTGTATATTATTACATTATAATATATAAAAAATAAATATGAAATGGAAAAACAGGATACTCGTTTCGCTTGCGCATTACAAGATTTTTGTTTATATCTTTATTTGAATCTTTTTAGTTTTTATTTTTTGTTTCCAAAATGATTACGACATTAAAGAATGTTACTCTTAAAATATCGTCCATAAATATTGTGTGGAACTCATCTTGTAGTCATCTATGATAATATAGTTGTAAATACAGTATATAAACGGAAGTATAATATATGTCAGTGTTCCAACATTCTCGAGGATGTGTAATACTCGCACGTCCGGTAGAAGAATTTTGGCGCCGAATTTTATTGATATAATACATACAGCTATACAGGAATATAGGTTAATATATATATATGATATTTCACATCAGTAAAATTAAATTTATAAAACACCTAATTTCAATACATTCATTTTAAAGTTCTCTTCGTATGAATCTAGTTAACAATAAATTTCAAAAATCAATCAATTCGAATAATGTTATTGAAACTTTGTATATTATTGGATTATATCATTATATTATACGAAGATTACCTATACACATACATTTTTTTTTTTTTTACTAGAAGTATTTTTAGATGTAAATAATATCCTATGAAATTCATTACGGTACTTGCGGTGTAGAATTTTTAATATTCTTGTATTTGGACGGGTTGAATTAAAATCTATACTCAAAACATGTTCAATGCCATTTGTATACAGTTGTGGGATTCATCAAAATATATAATGATACTCTATACCGAAATGTCGTCGTCTAGACTATGTATACACCATCTATAGCACTAATACATTATACTATACATAATAGACGAACGGGTGATCATGCGAGTGTTGAAACGGTGTTGATTACATGTATTAGAAATAGGATTTAATGTGTGGCGCAAAAATCCAGTGTTGAAAACCCTGTCCCTCCTAAAAGGATTTATAAAGTGCACATGATGGAACAAAAAATAAATAAATAAAAAACATCGTACTTCGTCAAACGGCACACAGGTGGGTGGAACATGCGTTTTTGTCGTATCAGTGCATTACCCTAATAAAATATGCGTTTTACAAGTCGTCCCCATGGAATAATGGCCGTCCAATTAGCCATTATATGTGCCTGTGCGATATAATACATTTTATCGTGCACGAAGTATCATGCACGTATATATTATAATATGTGTGCTTTTATCAGCTGACAAACACATATGTAGCCCAATGAATTGCCTTCAAATTTCCCGATTTGGGTAATGGGATTTCAAAATGAATTGTCAATTTTATCGGCTATCGGGGACACCTTGATACGGGAGCAATTTTTTCCGTTTTAGTACCACCTAACAAATGTTCACAACGCCCGTCGATGTACAGTTATAGGATTTGCCCATACGAAAGTCATTGTAAACTACTGCAATACCATGGATATAGTATTATAATAAAATATATTAAAAAAATAAATTATCGTTCGATTTGTTCAAAAATTATAATATTCTTTCGTCGTCGATGCCATATGTTTAATAAAATAATATTATAGTTGTATATATATATATAATATTATTATTATTATGATATTTATCTTTGTCAAAATACTTATTGTCCACTTGAATTTGTCGAATGAAAAATGAAATAATAATAATAACAATTCGAATAAATAACAATCATGAGACACGAGAAGAAAAAATATACTACCAATAAGCGTACCAATAAACCACAATAATATAAGTGTCTCGATGGTTTGATGATCTGGCTTCGATGACCGTTTACAATATGTGAATTGGTTATTGATCGTTACTGAACGGTATTACAATAATTGTTATTGAAAAGCGTGGTGTGGTACCCAGAAGAGCCACGTAATCTAAAATCAAAAACCCTTCGCACAACTTATATAATATATAATATACTACACAACCGAAATTCGGAATCGGTTCAATAATTACACACCATGTATGTAATAATTATTATTGTTATAGTCGTTCGCCATGTCATATTATTATATTATATTTGCGACCGTGTGCGTGTGTGTTATATTAATACGATAGCGCGCGTAGCTTAGGGCTGTCATTAGGTCTTGTGCGTTTAACAAGCGACTCGGACGATTAATACAGCTTAAACTCTTATCGGCACGCAATTTATTTTACTCCAACGACTCGACTACATTATTACTGTAATTATAATTATTATTATTATTATTATTATTATTATTATTATCATCATGTGACTGTAGTAATATTTAGTATTATGTATAGACGGCTCGTGTACCAGCGGAATACCGCCTACTACTACTTTATTATACACGACACGACACATATATGGTAGTAAAATATATATATATATATATATATACACACGCGAAATGACAAACTGTTCGATTAACATCGGTGTGCGTAAAATGTGCTATATTCTGCGAGGAATTTGGCGGCAGCGGCAGTGGCTTTTTGGTCGTAAAATATTCAATGCTTAACTGTGGCCGATCTTAACGAGCGCTAAAACTGCGGGCAAAGTATACGCATAATTAGTCAAGTCGTTTGTTTATAATTCATAATAATTTCGAGACTTAGTATACTTACACGAGACTTCCTCTCCGGTTTATTAACCCGATATGAATATTAATGTCAGCCCTGTTCCGGCGTGTAGGCGTCGTCGCATCGTCGGCGGGACCGTCGAACGAGCTAAAATCCCTGTTATTACCACCTAACCGTTGCACCGTCTACTATATGTGTAATAACCATGACCCAATACTATCATTTCTATATACTACTACTATACCTACGACTACTACTACTTTTGCTATTACTGCTACTAAATACGACTATTACATCCTGTTAAAAAAAAGAAGCTAAAAACGATATTTAACCAAATATCCGAAGATTTAGATAGCATAATATAGGACTTTAGATAGAAAATTCTAACTACTACTATTATATCCATATACAGTTGCCATTGCAGTCATCACTAATGTACAATCGATATCCAATGTGCCATCCTATACACTCGAGGTGACAAATTATTTTGATGCTACGGTCAATTTTTTTTTTTCGTTTCAGCAGGTCATTAAATTATGAAAATACTATACATATTATTTATAATATAGTACTATAATATTATATTAAAATTTATTGTTAATGTATTAGTACGAAAAATGTAATATTAAAATAAATTTGTAATAACATTATATTAATAATTCATTAATAATTTTCTGGATGTGGTTTCTTGTTTTGAATACTATTGTTGCCAATTCTTTTAATATTTGATTTATATTTAGTAACTTTCAATAAAATATATGTGGCACTGCATTCATAAATTAGTCGATCTCTCTAATTAGATTTTATAAAATTAATTTCTGAAAATAGAACTCGCATGAATAAGTTGAAGAAAAAATAGACAAAGTAGCTAATTCTACAATTATTAAACTGAAATAATCTTATAAGATTGCATTTCAAACTTTCAAAATCTTATTCCTTGTGTTTTTGATAAATTTATCTACTGCTCCATCACGCTCAATTTATTTAGTTTTTTTATAGCATTTAATTTTATCTTTTTTCCTTACAGATATCTATAGTGCGTTGTATTACGTCTACAATTTAATTTTCTGAAAAACATCAACGATATTGAAAAAGTACTAACATTGTGATTTTGTTATTTATTGTTAGAAATAAAAATATATAAATATGTATTTTAATTTTTCGCATTTTTCGCGTACTATCTTGGGCACGTGTGCTATGGATTTGTCATCCGTGCTATATATAAAGCGCTGGATGCATTTATTCAAAAGGGTGAGATAATAAAAATTCCTCACGATGCATAACGATACTAAAAAAATCGGATGCCAAATATTGTTTGATTCTATTACTAATTCATACCTAGTGGCACGTGCAAGTATTACTCTGTATAGGTTTACATAATAAATGCCATAAAACGGGATTGCATAAAATATTTATTGGTAATAAGTGATCCATATTTTGATTTTGATATTTCAGCGATTGTTATAAAGATTGATGTGTTTACATTCAAAGATTTTAAGTTGTCGTAAACGCATAACAGATTATATCTGTGCTCTCATGGTCCATAGGTGTAGGAGATTAAATACACAGTCTGACCTTCCAGTTCATTTATTAAACTAACTTGTAATTAAATTAAACTAAATTGTATATAAATAAGTCAAAAAAGTTCAAAATACTTCGATAACGTCACCATGTATAGGAAACTCTAATTTCAATGTTTGGTGAAAACTTCAAGTATATGCGGTTTTTCTTTTTTGAGTTAGAGTATATTTAAAAAAAAATAAGTTTGTCAAAAAATGGGTTTGCGTAAAATTTCCCTTTGATTCATAAATTTTTTCGTTTTTTTTTTTTAGACGCTTTTAAAAAGTATTGAAAAAGTTTGATTTTTGACTTGCCCAAGTACCATCTAAATTCACTTTCTTTTCAGAAAAGTTGCAGTATAAGCAAATCGAAGCATTTTTATTGCCCCAAAACGTGATGATAGACATAAAAATAAAAAATTAAAATAAATGAGTATTACATGTAAATCAATTACGAAATATACATCTAAATCATTATTACGATGTGCACATATTATTCGTTATTACTGACTATAGGTATACCCGAATTCTTTGCAAACAGTTCTTATGTGTGCGTAAATCCTGTGCACTGTGTCTACATAAAAATGTTCGTTGTTATTTCATAAATAATTTTTCATTAATTCATCCTATTGGCTTTTCCTAGACAAGCGTATGATTTTACTGGGAAAAAACCAAAGCAACAAACGTACACATATGCATTATAGGTA
This sequence comes from Chaitophorus viminalis, assembly GCA_025469195.1. Lineage (NCBI taxonomy): Eukaryota > Metazoa > Arthropoda > Insecta > Hemiptera > Aphididae > Chaitophorus > Chaitophorus viminalis. Next base: position 331,355 of record JAIPRK010000054.1, on the reverse strand, counting down.
TACGTATATAATATAAATCATAATAATTTTGTATATTATATTATTATCACTATATATGACCATTTAACAACGTTGTTTTTACCCAAGTATGTATTCTATCGAGTGCAGGTAACTGTTCATGATGCGCTTCGTGTCTTTACTGCGAAACGCACGTCATCGTCCGACTGCGAAAAAATAAAAAAAACGTTTCATAAAACACTGCTGTTATTTTTTATTATTATCAATATAGATACGTTGACAAATCAACTTAAAAAAAAGTGTTAAATAAGCTTCGTGTTTATTTAATTCATCTTTAATATGGTAAAATGTTATTAAATATTATCTTAAATAAAATTATATAATTATTATTATAAATTGTAATATCGATGTACCCCAATAATTAAACTGTATTCTTTTAATATTCTCACTTATAATAATTACTCAACTCCCTTATTTCATACACCAGCACGGCAGCACAAAATATTTTAAGAACTCTCATATTCTTTGAGCATTGGCTCTGTGCAATAAGCTCCCGATAGATGAAAAATATTGAACATTCATGTAAATAATGATATGTTTTATCTTATATAAAGACAATAAGGTATAGTTTTATGTCTAATTAATTTTATGTATTTAATGTTTATTGTAATTTGTAATTCTTATATCGTTTTAATCTATAAGTCTCAAACTTTACTATTGACGTCTCGCCAGTTTTATTAATTGTAATCAATTATTATTATTACTGTATAATATGTAGTTGTGTGTACGTATACATGGTCGTTTAATTGATCTAAGAAAAAAGTTTTCTTTCTCTGTTTCTCTCTGTGTCTCATTTTCTTCCACTTGTCTTCTCTGCTCCGTTGCTTGTGTTTTCCGTCGTGCCTAGGGGTCGTTAGGACGCCGTCGGTTAAACGACGGCAACGGAATGAGAGGCGAACGTTTGATACATTTCACAGTTTGATACACACGAGACAGACGGTGCAGAAGCAATGAGCGCTGATTGAACGTAAATAATATCAAACATTAAAAGATGGAAAGAACAAAATATATATGAGTGTATGACGTACTAATATTGTTTTTTTTTTTTTTTTTAATAAAATAAAAAGAGGCGTTCTTTTTATTTTACTCCACAAATAATGTTTCAGTTCTATTCGATGTGATTTGATTTCAACGGTCAAAGAATATCCATGGCAATACAATTACCTATCTATAGGAAAATCCTTTTTTTCTTTAATTTCGTAATACCTATCCTTTAGCTACCAGTAAACGAAAAACGTTACGTAAAAGCATGTTATTTTAAGTCCGGTAGAAAAGTTAAAAGATACACTGTTACACATATGTATGCATGTGTGTATGTGTGTGTGTATGTGTGTGTGTATGTGTGTGTGTGTGTGTGTGTGTAATATTTAAATATGAACAAGAATGATACGATACATCGGCAAAAAAATAGGCAATCCTAAAATAAATTATTCGTAACGAGTTTTTATTTTTTAATGATGCTTTATTATATTTTAATAAGAAAAAAATATAAATATAATATTAATGAACCCTCAAAATTAAACAGTATAAACATCACCGTGGTCGACCAGAATAAATTGAAAATTTGTGTCATCAAAGAAAACATATTTTTCTGGCATAATATTTCATTATAACATGATAAAAGACCGGGTAGCAAGATGTTCTGTTTGGTTTTTTGTAATATGGTTTTTTCAAATATAAAATCATGTTTTCATAAAAAAAAGATAACACGAAAAGTATAAACTGTAAATTGTAAATTAGTTCAACAAATTTTTCACAAAAGGATTTTTACATATAAAAATAAATCAGTACAGAAGTAGATATGTTTTTATAATTGTTATAAAATATAATATAATATTGTACATATAATACTTTTTTTGACAAGCTTTTACGTGATTTTAAAATAAAAATATTTTACTAAAAGAAAAAAAATCTATTTTTACATTTTCAATTAAGTATAATGTGGTTTCTATTTATATGTATAATGCATTACTTATTCTACTGTTTAATTGTCTATAATTAAATATAAATACACAAAGAACCTTTTGACTGCCCGAATAAAAAACCATACAAAACATTGTTTAATATTAAAATATTTTCAAAAAATATCCAATACATTGTTATTCTTTTGAAGATAATTTTAGTTTTTGACAGCAATATCAATAAACTGTGGTTGTTGTTTTTAATTATTTTATTATATTTTAATATACTGAAAAATATTTAATTTCTAGAAAGATTAAGACAGTTCAACGTGTAAAAAAACAATACAATTTTTTTTAACTTTCTGGACACCTTATGCTTTATGACATTTAGTTTAAATGATATTAATTTCATATAATTTACGAATAAACTTCTAAGTTTAAAAACATAATATAGTAAAAAGTTGGACCTTGGTGAGTTGAAACTGGACAGAGGAAAATAATTACTTATATTTCTAGGATAATCCTGACGTGCATTTATAAAAATGATTAATTATATAATGACTAAATTTCAGAGTTCATATTGACAATATGAAAAATGTTAAAAATAATAACATTATAGCTTGGTAAAATTAATTTTTAGTCAATCACATCATAATTTTTAGTACAGAAAAATCAGTGAGTATATGTACCACTCACTAAAAATCTTTAAACATTTAAATAAAAATGATTTATTTTTATGCTAAAAAAAAAATACTTGAAGTATCTAACTTTTAATTATGTATAGGTACTATAATTTATTAACTTGAATAATGTTATATTATACAACATGAATATTAAAAAAATTGTGTAGAACTCAGTATATTAGTTTAATATCAGTATAAACATGAATACATAAAAATTAAAAAAACGTGATAACATTTATAAATAAATATTTAAATTTTATAAGTCATTAACAATATATTACTAAATACTTTTACTGAACACTAATTTATAATATAATAAGTTAATACCTAATAATATTACAAGCTAATAAAATTATGTGAATATATTAACATATCAGCCTGGCTTCAAAAGGCCACGTCAACAATTTGTATAAAGCTATATACCCTGTATATAGCCGCTCCTACCCATTACATTTTTTTCGTTCATGCCAATCAATCCAAAAATTATTTGTTTTAGGTAATACTTTAAACTGGTACCTACTTTTCTAGTTTAAATCCAAAACTCTCAAAGTTTTTTAACCTCACATATTGTTTTACAATTCTTGCTCTATTTATTTGTAATATTATAAAAATTAATACATGTTCAAAATAAAAATTATTTGTACATATATTTTTTGGATAACTGTGAATCAGCCATATTGTCTAATACTCGTATATTCCATAGATAAGATAATATTTTCTATTTTCTTAGGTGTATTCTATTGGTTTCCGTATCATTATCTATGCCTTATGATAATTTATGATATTTAATTATGATTTCTAATTTTTTATATCAATTACAAATTAAATTATATTTCTTTTTAATAGTAAATATTACTTTTTTATTAAAAGCAAAATAAAACCTGCGGACTTCTACAAAGCTCTTTTCAATTTTTTTCCATTTTTAAAAGATTGTTTTTTGAATATCAACAATAAACAATTGCAATTGAATCTATATTTCTAATTCTAAATCTTTTTAAAATAATATAATTACATTTCACGTTTAAAAAAGTAGATTTAGGGCCTAGCCCATGATCACGGATCTGCGATCCAGTCCAGTCTGACCAACTGCATAATAATGTTTAGTCATAAATCATAACTCATAAAGCCAACTACAGTTGAGCTGTATACATCTACTGTAAAAGCTCTTCGGTGGATTTTAAGTGACTTTACTGCCAGTCAAATTTTTTTGTTCATTAAACACATCATATTTTCAATATTCTTTACGTGATGCTTTAAGTCTGAATAAGTGTTCAATTGACGGATGTACACTTGACCAGCGAAACAAGGTAGCTACTATTGTAATCTTATTTCATATCACGAATATAGTTTTATACTACTCAATAGAAAATACTATGCAAACATAGTGATATTATATTTTGAACAGTTTATTTGAGGTAGATGTTTTATTTATTTAAGGTATTTGAAAAAAGAAAGACGAGATAAATTATTACTGTTAAATTGTGCATTCAAACCTTTCTATAGTCGTTAATAATTTCCTTTACAAGAAGTATGGGAAAAAATATTTTCTAGTAGGCGTAATAAATATAGCGTTTGAAATGAAAATATTTTATTATTTTACAATTTTATAATTGTATTACAATAATATACAATTTTTCGTGAACCACAAAGACATGATAAATTAGATTTCGATTAAAATGATTGCAATCGAAATCGTAACAAAAATAAATAGATAGAGGATAACAAAAGATAAACAATAATAATCTTGCGTATGCGCAAATAGTTTATGAGATCGAAGTATCGGGTTAAGTGAACCAAATTTCAGAAGAAAGTGACTTAATTATAATTTAGGTTTATTATATCAAGTAGACTCAAACGTAAAGAGTTGATGAATACTTATATATGACTAAATCAATTTTATCAAATGAGAAAAGGTCGAAGACTCCGTGTTTCTTAGTGCATGCTAAAGGGTAATTAAATGGAAGTTGTTATTGAAAGCCTGAAGAAAATGTCAGATAAATCTGTATATTGACTTGTACCAGCTGACAGTCTGATATGCGAATCACTTTGAGTTCACCAAGCCCCCAAATAGTATTATGTAAATAGTATATAGAACCATTAAAAGGAATTTTACGGTGAATAATGATAATTATAGAGAAATAGAGATAGTTTATAATAAATTGACTTTATTAGTTTTACCGTCTCCCTTAAGCTTGAAATGGCTGGAACCTAAAACATTTGTTTAAATCGTAAAGAGTAATCTCTAAAATCTAGATCACAATGTAGAACATATGTATAGAAAATAGGTGACTTAAAACATAAATGGATATAAGAAATATATTTTTCAGTTAAAATAAATATACTGTTTTTGTTAAAATTAAAAAAAATATGTAAAACTTACTCACATCACCATTAATTAATGTTCCGTAAAGATATTGGATGATAATACATAATCTTACGGTATATATTTATATTTAAATATGAATATATTTAGTATAAAAATGTTGGTCATTTTTCAAGACTTTAAAAAAATATTTCAGTATAAAATCGTTTTGATACAACAAATTATAAATGTCATTGGAATAAATACAAAATACTAAAGTACTGATTTTTATGACCCTCATAAATTATTATGTATAAATGAAGTTTCAATAATTGTATGGTACTTATATCATTGTATTATTTTAAAAACTATATTTAAAACTTAATAATTTCTTTGAAAACTTTGTTATATTATTAAATGTTATCCAAATTATTAAAACGAATAAATTCGTTCACGAATTTGGTGAGACATTATAAAATTATTACTTTATTATTATACTTTTTGGCCAAAAATAAATAAACTACTTAAAAACATCAGTATATTAAACTTTTTCACAGTGAAAAGTTGAGTTTTTTGTTTTTTTGTACTTTCTTTTTACGGATTTGTTATAATGTTATACTCAAAATTAGTTATTTGGACCAAAGTATTAGATAAGTTTTGTCATACTAAATTTAAAAACAATTATCGTCGCGTTTAGAAACTTGAGTAAAGACTTGTGTATTTTCTGAAGAAAAAAATAGACGTTTCAGAAGTTAGACAGACTTGAAATACCATTCACGTTTCCCATTTCTAATCGATTACTGCACATAACTTTTGAAATGCTTCAGTAGAGTATCTCAAATATTTTTTTTCTTGGAAAATCACTAAAGATTTCTATACATCAATAACGTTACTTGGATCAAAACCTCAACTCGAAAACCATTCTAAAAATGCGTTCCTCATAACTCCGCTCAAAATTTTAAACTACATAGAATTAAATTTGAAATTTACTTGTTATATTTCTTCCACAATTTTTAGCCTAAAACTTATTTAAATAATATTAATATCTAAGAATTAAAAGAATTATAAACATTTTATGATAATCGTCATCTATGATAATGTTTATCTAATAGGGATCTCATATATTCTTATTAAAAATATCAATTACTTCTATGAGAAATATTGATAAACCACACAAATTAAACCTATAAGGAGTGTAAGATATAAGAACAATGAAATATTACTCATATTATGTACATAAAAGTTAGAACATTAATTTGATATTATTCAATTATTAATAATTATTTAATGTGTCATATTGGGTGTGGATCCATCCATATTGTTAAACCTCATGCTGTAAATAATAATATATAATATAAAATGTTATCCATTTCAATTTCATATAACTTTAGAATTTCAAATATTTTTTTCGTATTTGTATCTGAAAATTAAAATTATTTACATGCAACATATATATACTTTTTTAGCGTAAACACTGAATACATATTTGTTAAAATTAATTTTAGTAGTATCTATTATATAGGATATTTAGAGTAAATATTAAATGATAATTTTGAAGTGACTCGCTGTAAATAATCTTTTTATTCATTAATTGAAATGAATTCATGAATACAATTGTTAAAAGGGTTTTAGAATAAATATTTATTTTAATATGCCTTTGCGAACTTCAATGTGCTTTATAAAAATGATTTATGAGACTTCCATTGTTTTCAGAGGATATTATCTCTTGTTAATACAAATATATTTACCAAGAATCAGAACCGTAAGATAATTTAAAAAAAAAAAATAATAATAAAATAATATCTTTGTAATATGGAATGTCAATAACGAAAAAATATAATATAAAGCAAAATATTTTGTTTTCAGGCTATAAAAATAACACAGAGAAACAATATGAATACCACTAAAATATCAAATAATGTTATATTATATGAACACTAATAATAATATCATACATCATCATTCACATTATAGTGAGGATTCATTTGTACATTATGATGTGCTCTTATAAATCAGATATAATTATGCCCATAAATACATTGTTTCAACTATTCATTTATATAATGCTCACTTCAGAGTCATTGTATTACCTCAGATTCTATTCAAATATTTTCACTTAAACGGTTAGATAATAATTACGATTAATTTGTTGGATATACAACCAATTGTAATTGGATTTCCTGAGATAACTTAATTATTTGAACGTCGATCCGATCACAGCGCAATATATTGAAATTCAATTTCCCCATATATAGTTAAACCATTGATTAAATTTAATTAAATATATTGATTTAATCAATGGTTAAACTACGCTTTTTCATATATACAATTTGAATCAACGATTCATTTGAATATGGTGATCTATTATTTATAAATCCCATTGTGTACGCAATACAAGTATCCATCAGTTTGACAAAACGCTTTAATTTACAAACACTTCTACGCATTGATGGCCCTTGTGTGAAATTCGCAAATGTTGTAACGTGTAAAATTACAAAAAACATATAAATATATTTTGCAATAATATATTATTACTTTTAATAAAATATCCTATATACACATATATATTATATATATGCAGAATGTAAATAAGGATTTAAAAAAAAAAAAGTGTAAAAACAATAAATTGTTATATTATACTGCAGCTGTACGTTGGCAAATGGCAGATAAATAAAATAATTGTTTTCCGCCATAATTAAATATGTATAAAGCCATTATAACATCATGCATTTATTCGTATTTATTTTTCGCCTGAGAATTATACTCGTAAATGCAATATGTATTAGTAGGACATGCACATAGGCTATTATGCAATGTCAATTCGTTAAAATTATTTTTGGAAATTTATTTATCTTACATTGAGGATAATTCATTAATATTCCTATTATTTTTTGAATTTAACATTGAAATATTTCCAATTGTTTTTAAATGTCTCTTTTGTATTAACTATTAAGTACTATTAAAAACGTCGTTCTTTGAAAACAACGAGAGTCTTTTCAACAAGAATCCGGTATTTTCAACAAGAATCCTGTATTTTCACACGTATCATTTTGGTAATTTTAGATTCTGAACGGAGTGATGGAATCTATTGTTTTTACAATGATGTGTGTTTTTTTTTTTTTTGTGTCTGACGACAAATTTTTTTGCAATAAAAATGCTTCGATTTGCTTATACTGCAACTTTTCTGAAAGGAAAGTGAATGTAGATGGTACTTTGGCATATCAAAAATCCAACTTTTTCAGTATTTTTTAAAAAAATTGAAAAAAACGATAAAAAAATTACGAAAAAACAGGAAATTTTACGCAAAATCACGTTTTTACAAACTACATTTTTTTAAAATGCTCTAACTCAAAAACGAAAAACCGCAACAACTTGAAATTTTCAACGAATCTTTATATTGGTGGTCTCTCTACATGGTTAAGCTTTCAAGGTATTTTGACATATTTTGACTTATTTATAGACAATTTAAATTTTCGATTTTTGTAAATTTTTTTTTGAAACACCTATAAAATTTAATTGACTGGCCGAAAACTCTCGAAAATTTAATAAAAGGTTTATAATAAGCTTAACTTATCTTCACTATAAAATATCGGTGATCGTTTCACTCAATTTTTTTTTATAAGCTCATAAAGCTCAAATTTGTATAAAATGTGTCAAAATCGCGATAATTTGCAAGTTATTTTGTAGATAAAAATTCATAAAATTTTTCTGTTTATACTTAAGGTTCAAAATTTTGACACTAGTTTGTCCATTAGCTAATCTTCAAAAATATATAAAAAAAATTTCTACCGGACCAAAAGGAAAAATTTTCATGACCGTTTGAAATTTAAATTTTTACGAAATTGCATAAAATAGTGATTCATCGTCAAACGATTTTAAATATTTGTTATAATTCAAAAAATATAAACTCCAGAAACTTAGAATTTTTACCAGTTGTTAAGATAGGCATTTGCTGTATATCATATTTTTTTTTCAAAATATTATATTGATTTTTAAGCCATTTATAGGCATTTAAAAAATTCGATTTTTTTAAATTTTTTTTTTATAATCGGTGATAAAAAAAAATTGACTAATACAAAATACTTAAAAATTTAATAGAATATTCCACATAAATAGTTTTTATTGTCATTCAAAAATTATCAAAATCCATAGGCACAATTTTTTTTTATAAGCGTTTAAACAGCGAATATTGATATAAAATTACATGTAAAATATAATATAGTATATAAAATTCTTGACTGACAAATCATATCGGTTTTTTAAAATGCTCTAACTCAAAAACGAAAAACCGCAACAACTTGAAATTTTCTATACATGGTTAAGTTTTCGAAGTATTTTGACATATTTTGACTTATTTATAGACAGTTAAAATTTTCTATTTTTATAAGCTTTTTTTTAAATATCTATCAAATTTTTTTGGCTGTCCGAAAACGCTTGAAAATGTATTAAAGAATTAAATATAAGTTACACTTATTGTAACTAAAAAATAACGGAGATGATTTCACTCAAATTTTTTTTATAAGCCCATAAAGTTCATATTTGTATAAAATATGTTAAAATCGCGATAATTTGCAAGTTATTTTGTGGTTGAAAATTCATAAAATTTTTTCTGTTTATACTTAAGATTCAAAATTTTAACACTAGGTTACCTATAAGCTTAACTTCAAAAATATACAAAAAAATGTCTACCAGACTTAAAAGAAAAAATTTTATGACTGTTTCAAATTTAAATTTTTAGGAAATTGCATTATAATTCAATTTAAATATTAAATACTATATTATTAAATAAACATTTTAGACAAACATATTAACTCCATTCAGAATAGTTATTCGTATACAATGATATCTATCATTGCATTCAAATTTAACAAATCCATTGTAATAATGACCTATCCTATAATCGAGGTACACTCCACCCCCAACTATACAGCAAAGCGAGGCCCACCCTTTTTTTTTTTTTATTTTTATATTTTACTAAAAACTTATATTCAATTTGATAGTTTTATATGTATTAAAACTATTATTGGATAGTTTTATATTTATTTCAATGATAAATGTAAAGTACATTGCTACGTTTTTCAAAAAGTATTAGTAAAACATTTAAAGTACTGTGTTGTAAGATTAAATATGAAAAAAAAAAATATATATATATATATATATATAAATGTATCTATACATATATAACATATAATAATAAAAATTATGAATAATAGTGCATTATAGACTTACTACAATTATTAGTGGGTAAATTATTTGTTGAAATAAGAAAATAAGTGTTAGAAATCCTAAGCTAAAATGAATCAACAATTTGTACCATTTGCGTTCGTTTCAATATTCATTAACTATCACAAATTCACAAATATAAATTATTATGTCCTTTACATGGAAAAGATATGATTTTCCCTTGTGTAAGAAAAGGAACCTAAGAAAATTATGATGATCAAAGTAGTCTGGTGTAAAATTTACTTTTTAGGATCCACTGTGTCTAGTTAGGTAATGCGATTTAACCCGTGTAATAATAGAGCTACATTGTAGGTTACAAGTTTACAACTACAGAGTAGTATAATATATAATTGACAGGACAGGTGTACAATCAGTCCAATCTGGCGGCAGATTAACGAGCCCTTTGTCACATAATATCATCCAAAATATTAACATTATTTTATTTCTTTCCTCTCTCCTTCCCTTTTTACATGTGAATTTCATCTTCTATACCACAGTGGTATTCTTTACATATTCGCAGTTCTAAATTACATTATAATTACATGGTGCAAAAGACGTGTATTACATATATATATATATATATATATATATATATATTGTCAACCATCACGTTTATCAGGAAATTTTACAAACAGCTAATGATTACATATAGGTACATATTATTATCTTATTACACTTTTATGCGAAGGCATTGGTACAGAAATGCACATGTAGGTACAAACCTCAAGATGTTATTATTATTACAATAACCATCGGTTTATCACATTATACTAATCTACAGTGTTACTGTATAGTTCTGCAGTTTTTGTGATTATATAACGTTTAATTTGCTGAATTATTTTAATTTCATGGCCCAGAAAATAAAATTGTAAGTATTTCACAAAACATGTATAAAAGTGCACAAGGAAAATTAAATTTCATCAACTCAGTATAGTTTTCTATAAATTGATTAAAAACTTTATTGTTGCATTCGGCATCAAGGTTTTTAACTTATATTTTTGAATGAAATTCTTATAAATGTATATTAGAACAATTATATCTAGTAAATATTTGCAGCATAAAAAGGTTGACTCAAGAAACGGTCTATAACTTTTAATGTTGTCCATAGATAATATATAGATAGCTCCTAGTCAATTAGTTTTACGGGGATGGGAGGTTAAAATTAAACTAAAAAAAAAAATCAATAATTTATTTGAATGTCTTATACCTACATTCGTTATACTATGACTATGAACATTTTAAGTTTTTCAAACTAACATGCCCTAGTTACTTTGGTTTACCTAACCTAAAAAGTTCACACAAAAATACTAAAAAATGTTTTTGCTATTTGACGTAAGAACTATATTGTTTAGTTAAGATCAAATAAGTACATAATATAATAAAAGTATATCTTTATTATAATAAATCATATGTTTCTGAAAATATAAGCACTTTAATAATAACAAAAAAAAAAAAAAAATATAATAATAATAATAATAAATCATAAAAATACTTATACAACAATTGAAATTCAATATTATACTAAAATTATGTACTTATTATTTATTATTTATAAAAAATGATTTTGAATTTAAATAAACAGGTTATGCTCATAGTATTTGGACCACAAAGTTTTAATAATTAGAGTTTTAAAATATACAAATGTTTTTTTATGTCAATAACTTATGTCAACAAGAACGGCTTCCATTAAATAATAAAATTGTCATTATTTTTGTTAACTTCTAGGTTAAAAAGAACGGATGGGGCTCGCTTTGCTGTACAGTTGGGGATGGAGTGCACCTCTTTTATAAGATAGGTCATAATTACAATGGATTTGTTAAATTGTCTATAAATAAGTCAAAATATGTCAAAATACTTTGAAAACTTAAGTATGTATAGAGAATGCCAATATAAAGATTTGGTGAAAATTTCAAGTTGTTACGGTTTTTCGTTTTTGAGTTAGAGCAAATTTCAAAAACCTATATCATTTGTCAGTCTAGAATATTATACATTATACTATATTTTACATGTAATTTTATATCAATATTCGCTGTTCAAACGCTTATAAAAAAAAAATTGTGCCTATGGATTTTAATAATTGTTGAATGACAATAATAACTACTTCTGTGGAATCTTTTATTAAATTTTCAAGTATTTTGTATTAGTCATTTTTAATTTATCACCGATTATAAAAAAAAAAGAAGGGGTGGGCCTTGCTTTGCTGTACAGTTGGGGGTGGGGTGTACCTAGTTTATAGGATAGGTCATTATTACAATGGATTTGTTTAATTTGAATGAAATGATAGATATCATTGTATACGAATAACGATTCTAAACGGAGTTAATATGTTTGTCTAAAATGTTTATTTAATAATATAGTATTTTATATTTAAATTGAATTATAATGCAATTTCCTAAAAATTTAAATTTAAAAAAGGCATACAATTTTTCTTTTCAGTCTGGTAGAAATTTTTTTTATATATTTTTGAAGGTAAGCTTATGGACAACCTAGTGTTAAAATTTTGAATCTAAAGAATAAACAGAAAAAATGTTATGAATTTTCAACCACAAAATAACTTGCAAATTATAGCGATTTTAACATATTTTATACAAATTTGAACTTTATGGGCTTATAAAAAAAATTTGAGTGAAACCATCTCCGATATTTTTGAGTTACAATTAGTATTACTTATATTTAATCCTTAAATTCATTTTCAAGAATATTTGGACAGCCAAAAAAATTTTATAGATGTTAAAAAAAAAATTTTTACAAAAATCGAAAATTTAAATTGTCTATAAATAAGTCAAAATATGTTAAAATACTTTGATAACTTAACCATATATAGAGTACATCAATGTAAAGATTTGGTGAAAATTTCAAGTTGTTGCAGTTTTTCGTTTTTGAGTAAGAGCATTTTAAAAACATGTAGTTTGTAAAAACGTGATTTTGCGTAAAATTTTCTGGTTTTTCATAACTTTTTTATCGTTTTTTTCGATTTTTGCAAAAAATATTAAAAAAGTTGCATTTTTGACTTGCCCAAGTACCATCTACATTCACTTTTCTCTTAGAAAAGTTGCTGTATAAGCAAATCGAAGCATTTTTACTGCAAAAAAAGTTGTCGTCAGACACAAAAAAAAAAAAAAACACATCATTGTAAAATCAATAAATCTATTGATTTTACTCCATCACTCCGTTCAGAATCTAAAAACACACATCATTGTAAAATCAATAGATTCCATCACTCCGTTCAGAATCTAAAAAATATGTATAGGAATTTCGTTTTTCAAGAATAAAAACTATTTCTAAATACAAATGAATTAAAATTATACTTTCACAATGTACCAATAAAAATCATAAACTTTAACTTTAAATTTATTTGCAAATCATAATATGTGTACCATAGATGAACTTATCGGCCTTAAATATAATAATTTACACTTGTAATTATTTATTAATTATTTTTATTATTATAATTATTATTACAATTATTATTTTATATATTGTATATTTATTTGGAAATTATATTTAGTGTACATTGCATGGTTAATATTTGTTTATGCATTTTATAAATTTTAAAAATCTTATAAAGTAAAATGAGACGTTTCAATATTGCAATTCTAATTGTAAAATCGAATAAAAATTGTTTACAGAATTAATGAACAAATGTATAATATTTTTTTTACAAAATCAAATTCAAAAATACTTTTATCAAGATTTCACAGTGAAAACTGCGTCTCACCGTCTCGTTCAGTCATTCTATCAAACCTTGATGGTATTAAACGCCAAGCTATATAAATCAAAATTAATAGCGTTTCCCTTCTCCCACGTCATTCAGACGCTGACTTGACTAATTCAAATATATTGCTGTCAACGTTTACTGCTGTTAATTTGGCATTATTTAATCTGCTATCATAAATAGTCAATCTAAACATATTTACAACTGACAAAACATAATACGATTATACGCTCACAATGAGGTTAGTATTAATTTACCTTGCCAAGTCAAACACTTCATGGTATACGTTGCGGAGTGCGGAAATGCAAGGTAGAACTACATTAATTTTTAATTAAGACCTAAGGGTAACTACTGTTTTGCTTAACGTGATTAATAACTAATCCACACGATATTTATATGGGCCACTTAAAATACAGAGAACTCCGATATGAATGCACAGTGGCTCTCCCCTATAGTTCCAATTATTACAATATCAGTCAAATATTTTTCAGCACCTAATCTCGTGGAAAAAATTGTAAATAATAATGGACATGAAGTAAAGCAATTTAATCATATATAAACTCAAGACAATGACCGAGTATTATTGAACGGTGAAACTTTATATTTATAATATTAAACGATTAGTTTATTGATTCAATTATTACTTTCTTTGTGGATTTCCAATTAGTTCTAATTTATTATATTATAAACTACAAGTATTAATAAATAATCAATAAATAAATTAACCAATAATTTAAGTACACTGTATAGTTTGACTACGCAGTAATGATATTTTGTTTCCTAAGTAGAAGTTTTTTTGTTAGTTATTCAAAAGAACTCCACTCATTGAAACTAGTTTACGGATCTGCCTTTAACGTTTTCAAATGATTAGTTCAAAATTAAATAGATGATTAAATAATGCACAAAATTTACCTAACATTCGATAAACTAACCGGAATAAACTTTTCGGTTTATTAATCCAGGTATTAAGTAAACATTATATAGTAAAGTAACTTTATGGTCATTACAATATGTAATAAATGATAAAACTTTAATTCTAAATTTAACAAACTGGACACCATAAGGTACTGTATGAAAGATTATTATTAGACGTTTCGTAAAGAGCGAAAAGGATCTGTACAATATGGTGCCATTGACGTCATAAGTAGCTATTATGTACAATCAGTATACAAGTCAAAAGCAACTACACTACCTCAACTTTAGTAGAGCAATAATAAAATACAATATAAAAGTGCATACAATGTTGGAACACTAATATTTACGTAAGTACATAGAAATGTACGGAAATCAGCTATTTACAACTTAAATATATTTCTATATATAAGCAAGTATATATTTAGAAAAAAAAAATAAAGCGTTTTAATCAGCTAAAACTATAGTTTAGTCTTCATGAAATATATATATATATATATATATCTCACAAAAAAGTTAACTTTTACGGCTTCTGTCACTCCAGAATTAGTCCGAAATCGGTAGAAATATATAAAGAAGTTTTTCTTAACCACGGTTGTACATTATGCATGACGCCCGCACTCGTTTATGTGGTGTAGTGGGTGGGTGTGAATACGTTGTTATTATAATATTAATTTCACGCCTTGCAATACAGAAGCACATCGAAATACGTAAAGGAACGCACATTCGTTGCTGTAAAACACCGTGAGTTCGGTTAACCGAGCCGTAACAGATGTAGAGACGGCAGTGAGGTGGTGGTCTTCAAGTTTTCACACCACCTACCCCCTGTAGGGACACCGCACCTCAAAACAAGACCGTGTTAACCACGTTGTGCACATACACACACACACACACACACACTAATATATTATATAATATGTATACTACTTCGCCAATTGTTTATACGAAAATCATTGTTGTCGTTGTCGCCAAAGTCTAAGTCGAAGTCGTTGTCGTCGAGTGTATTTATACAATATAATATATGTACACACAATTTCTGTGCAAAGTGTTGTTGCCCACCCCTATAGCTGTGTGGGTGGCGGCCGTTTCCGAGGAGGAGAGGACTTTTTTCTCACAATCCTTCTAGAGTGGAAATTCCGATTAACGGCTGATGGGATTTGGTTTTCGTACATTATTATTTGTTCGGAGAGCAACGCATATTATAATGGCGCACCCGAAAATCAACAATATAGTCCGAAAAGTTTTGCCACCACAGTTTTCAATGACGCAGCGGTGTGCATGTATATACGAAGTAATAATAAGATTAAGCTACATGCTTACACGTAAATATTATATACCGCGTGTGGAATATAATCCCACTGTTGCGACGTGCTCGGGACAAAGCTTTTGTGAGCTACAGAGGGTGGCGCATTGTCGGGTCCAGATCTCAATGGCGGGTGCCTCCGTGTGCCTACTCGCACTATACCCGCGTGTACGAACAGTATGTATAGTACCTATACCGCGTATAATATTGCGTGCAATGAACATGCCCGTGTTCAATGAGTTCTTCCGACGACCAGAAACAGAAAAAAAAGATATAGAAGTTTTCGAGACGATAGGATACTACCCGTGCGAAAGAAAGTGCAAAAGAAAGTGTAATGTAAGTACGAATACTGTTCGAAAATTGCAATAACTCCCGTTGCGTGCATATTTATATACTGATCATCAGTGAAAACGCACATATTACGTTTTAATGGTTGTTTGATGTTTTTCATTTTCTATTCAACAAACAATTTCGATTACAATGTATATTTACTACTTAATATCAAAAATTATAATATGTTTTATAATAATATGTTTGTAGGTATAATAATTTGGTTTTATAACTTTAAAAAAAATAATATGTTTATATTATATTTATTTTATATTTATATAATATGTCTGTAGGTACAATAATTTGGTTAAATAACTTAAAAAAAAAATAAAACTGTTCTCTTAACTGTATTTCTTGTAAAGTACAAAATGTATTTGTATGTACATTTTGGAATTTAGAATTCACTTTCATAATACACTTTTTTTTATCCTATCTAATCATTTACTATTTCAGCGATTGTTATATTTTAATTCAAATGTTAATTTTCCTGAAATAACCAAGTAAATATTGGGCTCACAAGCCGAATTCATCCAAAACGAATATACGTTCAAGCCTTCAAAGTAAATCATATATACCATACATCATGTGAGTTAATGTAATAAAATATGACTGAATCTTGCGTATCATTATTAATTATGTACAAAATAATTCAAATAATATTCCCTAAATTAGTACACGTGAAATGCTGCTAACATTGTAATAAAACTATATAGAAGTCGCTTGGGAATTTTCCGTACTTTAACTTGAAATAAATCAAATGAATACGTTTGATGATTGCAGATACCTGCAGGCTGCTGGGTTCATGAGTGTAATATCCAAGAAAGTAGTTTCATCGAACTTTATTCAGCTGTTTGAAGCTCGTTTTGTATCTTATATTTGGAAGAAATATTATGAAACTTTAAAAATTACCGTTCAAAGCAAATGAAATGAGTGTGATCTAAATACATTATATTTATTGAATTTATCTATTTAAATACAAAAGGTAATAATGCAAATAATACAAAGTGCTTATACCCATTATTCATTAACACACCAGATTTTAGATAGAATAGTAGACGATTGTAGTTCAACAGACAATACATTTATTGAGATATTGTCTAAAACTCTCAGTTTAGGAAACTTCATAGTAGATTTTTTTTTCTCTCTTAAAATATAAATTGACTTGAAGCTCACAGTACTGTGATACATATAGGAGGGAGGGAAATAAATTAATATACTTAAAAAATTATAATCCAATAAATTTATAAAAATATGTTTACTTGAATCTTTTTGTACGTATAATACCTATGTCAAATATAAATAATAACTTTTGTGAGATTTAACTCGTTTCAAGTTGTTTTAATATCAAACATATTATAATAACGTTTATTCAAGCAAATTTCAATTTATTTCGGGTAAAATTTTAACGTTCATTAGGCTTATGTTCAAGCAGACCAATTAATCTGTAGGTAGACATACCCGTTTGTTTTATTACATACTCCGTGAACATTTCCCTTCGCTGTCGACGGGCGAATACACCAAATTCCATAGTACGCGGATCAACGGATCGTGCACCTTTCCAACGACTCCCACTTGCTTTTATATTCATGATTATAATTCGTCAATATCAAAACATTTCCAGAGCGCAACAAAACCGCGCTCAGTTTCTTTTCAACTTCATTGTTACCAGTTGAACTATCAACAACACGGGCGAATAGTACATCCTATGGTCCCAGCGTGTACTACAAACGACCTACTGATGCACTTGGATACGCAAAGAAGATAATATGTAATAATTATTTTTCATTCACCGTGGCCTGTATTCTCACTTTATTTGTACCCTGCCACAATAATAATAATAAATTGATAACCATTTGTTTATTATTTTATTTATTTTGGTTATTGCAATCTGTACGAGCTCCTTTAAATCATAATTATTATTTAAATATCGCGTGTATCAAAAGATTGATCTCATCGTTTATTATTATATTTTTATTGCAAATACTTAATCACAATTCATAATTCTTTATATGCCGTTTAATTAGTTTTGTGTCGTATGGCTTTATCGGCATCAAAATTAAAAGTTCTTCAATAAATTAATTTTAGTATTAACTAAACAACTCTTTTTTTTCTTTATAATATTATATTTCTTTTTCCCAACTTTGTATAAAAATCTTCCATGCCCCAGTCAATACCTTGGTCATGGGTGATTATATCACTTCAGGCAATCATAATATACGTAATGTGCTCTACAAGAATCTGGTGGTCCGAATATGACGTTACAAAATGCTATTATTTTTTATAATATAACATGTTTTATTAACTATTTACTGAAATCATACTAATATTATATAATAATGATGATAATAATAATAATAATAATGATAATAATGTATAATAGCTCATGTTGAAATGTGAGTCGTGTCTTGTACAGAAAGAAAACTTAGAAAACTAATGTGTTATCGGTTCCTTTTAAACCCAATGATAAGGCATAACAGGTACATATATTATTATTAATAATGCTTAGTAATGCAATTTTTTCCAAAGATATACAATTATTTATTTCAATTATTATTCATGTGTGCATAAATATTATGTACATGATGTACTTCTGACGTTTAAGCGTGTATTGAATTGTTATTCATTTGTTTCCATGTGATTATTAAATTAATTTTTTCGAACAAAGTTAATTAAAACGATAACATATAATGATGTGTATATGCAGACACGCAATTCTGTTTTATATACCTAACGAACATATTATAATTTAAACTATATCAGTTCTGATCTATTACTAAAATATTATTCAATATACGATTATAATGGATCATTGTGTAACACGACTTTATGCTGCTATTTTTATATCCCTCTGCGATATTCAATAGTATTAAAGCAATAGCGATAACTAAAATATTCCGGCCGAACAAAATATAATCAATGGTGTTGATCAAAAGGGGAAATACCTGTATTATATTAAATATTAAAAATATAATTAAAAAACAAAAAAACTTTACGCGTTTTGTATTTCAATTGATTTACGGTTTGTTATTGGACATATTTTTCGGTTACATTCTGGAAAATGAGTTTCGCCGAAAAACAAAAAATTAATGATACCAAAACCTTTTTTTCATAAATGTTTTCATCTCTTCGTGCACAATTTATGGACGGGAATCGCTATTGTACATATGGCCAAATACCGCCTTTAATTTCGTGTGTACACATAATACTATTTTTTTTTACACATAATATAATATATCTATATATATATATATATGTATATATTTTTTTTGCAGATTTCCCAGGGTTTAATGAAGAACCCTTTCATGGATTTTTGCTCGAGCCACGCATAAGATTCATCAGCATCGTGTTTTTTTTTTTTCGTTCGCACAGTTTGTATATTTTTTTCACATTATAATACCCTACAGTGGTAGTACTAATTAATCGTTTGATGATGCGCCACAGTGTATTAATGTGATAAATGACCGACCCGTGTTTATTATGTATAAACGACGATATCTATAGTGTACAGCGTAATGGACACTGACAATATTTAGTTAATTTATCGCCTGAGCACAATAATGATAATATTATATACATAATATGCATCTGCGTGTGCGTGTGTGTGTGTGTGTTATGAAAAATGTATAAACATAGATATTTATAATGAATGGGAGTGTGTGAGAGCGCAGGGTGTAATTATTTCGATATCCAGTTTCAGTTGATTAATATTGATGTAAACGTGATGATGTCAAACTCGGCGAGCGGTACAATGAAAATTTACAAAGCGACATCGCGCGATGCAAGTGAAGATAAAATTTTTACACGTTACGTGCACGTAAGTCACTTACTCACTTATAAATATGATTAGGATTAACATCGTTGTACGCAATACGTTCGCACCAACTAATTTAGTGGATAAAAATATACATTACAATCGGCCGTCTTTCCAGTGCAGAAGCTGAAGAATGCATTAAGATGATTGATGTTAGACGATAGATTGTCTAAACAATCTCCACAAGTGAACCGTAAACGAAATAATAATAGTATCATAATTTGTACGCATGGTGGTGACTCGTTATGCTATTATTATTATTCTTTTTGTACACCATCATATGAGTGACGTAGTTTCAAATTTTTTGTGTGGGGAGGTCTAAAAAATAGTTAAGTAAATATATATATATATATAAATTAATGTTCTCTATACCTACAGTGCTTCTGGGGGAGAGGGGGGTCGAGAATACACCATTGATCATAATGTATGTAACCATAACTATGACACTGGTAGATAGATATGTCTTGGCTGATCAATATTGTACTTATTGTACAGGAAAATAATTAAACTTACAATGAACGTTTGCAATTTTGTTTAGAGCTGAAAGATTGGTTTTGTGCGACGAATTCATTTGGTACAGTATACGTTTCTTTATGACGTTATTCAATAATGAAATCTTATGTTTGGAATTCGGTTTACATGTATTAATATGTGTTCAAATACAAACCTTATAAAGTATAAGAAATACAATATGTTATCATGAAATTTTGTTTCAAAATATTTTACCTTTAAGAATACTATCCCCGAGTCGTATTAATTTTCTAGTATTTTATTTAACAAAATTCATTGAATACCAAAACACTTGGTAACACACTTGTTTAAATCTATTTGTATATATTTTTATTTGAACGGGTAAATATACAAAAAGTAATTATAATGATCAATGAAAACAATGAAAACTTAGTTGAATAAAATTCCTTTACAAGTTTGTGATAAATTTTGATTCAGATTTACTCTTATGTAATTTGCAACAAGTTTATCCGTTCACAAATTATCATACTATGCAACATTTTTATTAATTTCGTATTGCATTTTGAGGGATTGGTTTAGTCAAACGTAAAACGAGATTTTATTTTTGATTTCCGATTGAACTTTCACATTTAACTACACATAAAAACTATATTATTAAGTATCTAACTGTATTGAAATATTCAGAGTAAGAGATGTTGATAATTTATGCCGTAATATGTAATATGTATTTTTTTAACAGGATCTACGAATACATATTCACTGAATTCCAGTGAATCTATTTACCACTGCATTTAGCTATGAATTTAGCGCATTTAGAAGGTTGTACATAGTACATTGGTAACAACAATTATACAATCGTCATTTTGTCCCCGACATTCATATAACTGATATTTTATATTATTATCATTAGCTAGTTAATTAGATGGACGCAGGTCAAACGTCAACCCTTCAGGAATATACCACGCAGATGACTCCGACTGGACCATCTCGTTTTTGAGAAGCGTGGTCTGGCACAGAACGGAAAAGGTATTCGGGAATACGTCGGCATTCCAAGATGTATTACAATTCATTTTCAATAATTATAATAATGAATTCGTCGCTAGAATTTTACAGTTGACTTTCAGAAAATCAACTGACAAATAATTCTTCAGACTAAATAACAATATCAATTTTGAATAATTCCTATTGTTACCTACGTTACCGACGTTACCGTATAGTAATATGTAGACATCATGTGTAAGCGATTGGATTTACATGATATAACAATATAATACACAATATAATTGAAATTTTCACCTATCATTTTATATTAGCGTTTTCAATACGTGGTTAAGTTTTCGAAGTATTTTGATATTTTTTGACTTATTTATAGACTATTTAGATTTTCAATTTTTCTAAGTTTTTTTTTTTTAAATATCTTATAAAAAAAATTTGGCAGTCCAAAAACATTAGATAATTTAATACGAGGTTTATCATAAGTTATACTTACTGCAACTAAAAAAATTGAAAATAGTTTCTCACAAATTTTTTTAAACATTTATATGAAATGTATCAAAATCGCGATAATTTGGAAGTTATTTTGTAGTTATCCATAAGTTACTGTATATATAACTATAAAAAAATTCGTATATAATGATACCTATCATTGCATTCAAATCATTGTAATGACCTATCTAATGAACGAGGTCCACTCCATCACCTACTGTACAGCAGAGCAAGAATCATCTGGTCCTTTTTTATAATGAGCTTTGGCTGAAAAAAACAAAAAAAAAAGTTTTTCTACGTTCGCATGCTTTTATTATGACGATTGCAATAATACTGTCTTTACGATTATATTCGTTCGTTCCTTTTCATACGAGTTTTTTTAAGAAAAATATTTTTTTTTAGCGAAGAAATAAGCTATAAAAATATCTATTTGGTCCACACTATGGAGTCCTTGACAAGTATGAAACGACTGTTAACGACTAAATAATATGACCATAAATACGAATTCTGACAAAGTATACTACGATTTTCACGAAGTCAACCGCAATCAACCCTGTAGCCAAGCTGTTATTATAATATTATATACAAGCCGTAGAAGTGCAGCACATATACGTTTGACTCGTCCAATCTCAGATCCGTATACCATCATATATGTATAATATAATATTATAATAAATATTATTATACTTGCACTTTGTCCTGTGGGCTCGAGACAGCTGAAAAAATCTGCAGCTCATCCCTCTATTGGTCGACGTATACACACGCACATATACACACACACACACTCACTCACGCGCGCGTCTATATTGTATATAATTTAATATCACAGGGCAGGTAATATATTTTTCTTCTTAACGATCCTTTCTTCGAGCTCCTCCTGCACCCATTATACACGTTCACACTACGTCGGCGTCGCGGGCAGATGTTTTCGACCGATGTATGCACACGCCTAATATAGGCCGATGTTACCGCCGGTGTTTGGTTAATAATCATTTTATTATTTATGTGAAACCCATACCTCCTTTGTCCGCGACCACAACAATATTTATGCTATTTACCTTCCCTGTTCCTGAAACCCAATACTTATACCTTCTTCACATAGGTAATACGTATTATGTGATATAGTATTTATATGTTGTTCACCTATACATTTTATGTATATAAAAAAATAATATACAGTTTATATATTATTATACATAGTATACTGTATATACGTTGACCAGAAGTATTCCATTTTATTTGAATTCGTTTTTGCTAAATTTTTTATTTTTATTTTTTTCGAGTAATCCCTTGTGGCCGAACAGCACGAAGTTCATGAAAATATATTCAAAGGCAATAAAAACACTATCGAATAGGATATACATTATATTGTTCATATATTATGAATCATTAACTAGAAGAAGAAACGTATTTCTCGATTTTGTTGCGCCCGAAAATATTTTTTTTATATCGTTTGCAGTGCCAACGTAAAAATGTGAGTTGCTTTTTTGTTATCCTCAAAATCGATTTCTCAAATGAACTTTTATAGATTCTTTTATATTTATTTTGTTAAAATATTTCAGCATGTATATCGTTTTCTTTTAATTGTAATATTCTTAAAAGTAGTCATATCCATTTATTTACTAACAGCTTGGTACTTACCTGCATATCAATTTTGCCACAATCATATCACCAGTTTTTCATACATATTGGTATTTTCTTATTTCAAATACATGATTTATATTTATAAAATCCTTATTATTATTTACAAGTTATAAATTGGGATTTACTTTTATATACTCATATTTTATTAGTTTAAAACAATACCTCTATATTTTGTAATAGCATAGTTTGCATATTCGTGTTAAATTAATCACTATTTAATCGCACTGGACGTAAACGTAGAGGTATGTTTTAAAGATATCAATCAACCTAACTCATCTGGCTCCAGTCATGAGTACAATTGTTATTTTAGGACAGTATATATACTTGCGTTTAATGCTATGTGTATTAGCAATGAGAGTTCAGCATAATGATTCGTCCTAAAATAACAAAATGTCCGTCTAATAATTGCATTCATAATAGCTCGTCTCTCTTTACTCAGCTCAAATTATCCGCACTAGTATACATAATAATATGAGAGATAATCGAGTTTTAGTTTCAAGTTCTATATTCATCGCAGTTCTAATCTGAATACCGTTCAAATAAGATGTACTATGCGTGTATTTTCTTATCTCCATTTCAGTTCTGTATTCACTACTTCGTGGTCGTATTATTCATCTCGTTTGCATACGTATTTCTATTTTCTACCTCAGCACCGTATCAAAATTGACTTACGCTAAACAACTAAACATTGAACAATTATAATAATTTGGTCTTTCTAATATCAGCTAATGATCAAAAAACGAAGTATAAAATTGTTATCAATCGACTCCGTGTAGGTTTAATAACCTAATAATCTAGTATTGAATTGTTATTTTTGAATTTTGAATTTTTCTCTTGTACTCATCATATAAATTATTATTGTTTAGTGATATGGTATATATCATTTAGTTTCATTTCATATTAAGTACTGTCGTATTGAACATGAATTATTACAATAAAACTTATTAGTTATTAATATTTACTAGGTAATTAAATAAAAAGTGGTTGAACATAAGAGAAATTTTATTTTTAGATGCTTAAAGTTCGGTTTAATCACAAATGCTGAAACGCTTTATTCTATGTCACAAATGTAGCCATACACTCTCACTTAAAAATGAAAAACAATCGCATAAACTGCCACAAATTTCTATACTTAATAAAACATTTCTTTGAAAAATCATCAAAACAACCTCGCAAAACATTTTTAGCTATTCCCAGGAATCCTTCCCGAAAGGTTGAAAAAAAATGGTCCCATGACCTTCTTCTGGTATAAAATTAATTCCTAAAAATGTATGATATCATGTAATGTTATAAAGTTATACTATAATCTGCTCAAGTGAAAAAATCAAAATGCAAATTGAAAAAAAAAATTCTTGTCAAACTGCTTATACATCTTGGGGGTTTGTACACAAAGGACCAACATAAATATATAATACTTTCTTGTCTGTGAGTTAATTATTCTAATTAATTTTGTAAATCACATATTTTATGTGCGAATGTTCTACAATTTTTATGCCAGTTTTGTTGTTTTTGTTTTTCTAATATGATAGAAATGTGGGATAAAGTTATCTTTTGCTAAAATTTAAACATTTTAATTTTATAAGGCCAATACAAGGATTCGAGTGGTCCTAGATTAGAAAATGTTTCTTTTAGTAAAAATGGCAGCAATAATGTATGTTTGGTTTTATCACATTAAATATGGTCGGAAATATTTTTCCACAGAAAACCAATAGTGAAAATCACACGACTTGTTTTCTTCACACTTCAAGTCATTTCCGTTATGTTATACACATGCGCATAATTGTATGTATACGTTTATTATTTCAGTATTGAAATCCATATTATTAGAAAATATAGTCTAAATGGTCTTGGCCGACGCTTGGGCCAGCTACAGCTTTATTTAGGTACCGTTGACTGTGCGTGCGCGCGAAATGTAGGCGAATCGACCACATCGTCGTCGTCACCGCGTCATCTGTAACGGTGCGGTATTCAACAAATTCACCCGAGGCCTTTGACGTGGATAAATCGATGTAGCGGGAAATAGAGAAAAAAAGCACATACATGCACGCGCTATACATTCGAAAGGCATAAAGGGGAAACGGTTTACAATAACATCGTATACATATATATATATATATAAAGCGTGGTATGTATAGGTGTCGATGGCGGTGGAGGTGATGGTTTTTGGTGCGAGCGTGTAGAGCGAGAAGGGACGCGAAGGGGTTGAGAAAGAGAGAGAATGTTTGAATATGAGGGAAGGGAGATTATAAATTTATACGTAATATATAAATATATATTTGTGCGCGTGTGTGTGTATACATACGGGCATACACACAAAATATTATATGATAATATGTTAATTAATGGAACGGCTGTGCAGATGTTGCGGCGGCGTCCGAAGATTGATGGGTTATATATAATATTATGATTTTGATGTGCCCGGCTGAAAACAGCCGGTCGATCGGAATGCGCGTGATTCTCTGCGCGCACCGCATTCGTTTGACAGGCTTTTTGACTAATAACTTTCTGCATATTATCCTCGGAATAATTATATTATGTGTATGATCATAACATTATACGATGGCCTCGTGTGAGCGCGTGGTGCATGTACGTATACATCCTACCACGAGCAGTGCACAACCACGCCGTGCTAATAACCGTAAAGTATGTTTATATAAGATGTATTATTAATAGCGATATAGGTAATCCATAATAATTTATTGTCAACAATCTGAAAATAAAAAAAAAATCTATATTTTTATACGATGAATTCAAATCCGGCATAAAAATAGTTTTAAATCGATTATTTCTGTGAAGAAAATCGATTTAAAAATCGACATGAAATTCAAAACATACAATTTGACTGCCTCTTTTTGTATCAAATAAAAACGCAGTATTGCCGTGTTTTGATCAAAAAACATTATTACCCGCACTGCTGGTGAAGGTATATATTTCATAGCAAACGTGTACCACCGCTCTAGATTAAATACATCCAATATTGCCTGTGTTCAATTCAAAATATGGTATTCATGATAATACCACGTTTTGGCATGTAAAATCATTATTACATTTCTAAAACAATATTTTGAACAAAAAAATTAATTTATTTTCACTCTGTATATAGTATTTTTATTTGACTTGTAACATAATATGAATTATGAATCTATTTAATGTGTGTTAATGCACATCATAAGGCATGAGAGCATTTTTCTTAATTTGTGAACAATTCGATTATTAGTAATACCACATTTTTGATTATCACCCATCTATTATACAGTGACAGTGTACACACTGCACCCATCCCAGGTAATAATAAATGAACAAATTAACTGATCCGTGATAGATCAGAGGATTACGATATTGTTTATATGGAGGGAGGAGAAGTGATTCTTTGACGCCTTTTAAAAAAAAACTTACGGGCGTCGCCCAACGTTTAATAACTACATCGCGGTGACTGGACAGGAATCGCTGCAGCTGCAGTGCGTGCTTTTAATTTTTTTTTACACCGCAAGGTGTGTATGGGAACCGGTAAAAATAATATCCTCTCATCGAAAACATCATTTACATTAAATTCACCGTCCACACATCATTAGTGTACGATGCGTGTAACCACAATAATTTTAGCACAATAGTTGGAGGCAGTAGATTTCTTGAAGTGCTTTGGCAGTTGGTGTACAGAGAACAGTGTAAAGTTGTAACCGAAATCACAATTTTGTCGTTACTGGTTTTTCTTTTCTTTTTATTTTTAAAACAAGGCATATTTTTTATAACAATGAAGAACATTATTTTATTATCATACCCGAATACCAGTAAGGAATACCAAAGAAGAAGGAGATAATATTTTAAAAATATTTATTACATCTCGTACACGAAAATATGCGTTGGATGTTTATTTTATGTATTGAAATATGTTGTCTTTTCACGAAAAAATGTATGTCCTTGAGCAATTTGTCTGCAGTTCTTTATTTTTCACATACAGTCAGTTAACTTTCTGTCTTGTCGTATAATATGGACACCAATGGTAGTATTTTCACAGATAGCTGTAAAATATTTTTTTTAGGAAATCTAGTATACTATAATGGTATTTTAAACTACAAAGCCTACAATAAGTATATTGTTTTTCGTGTACAATTTTAATGAGGCCATTGAAATAAAATTGAGTCACTATTAAAAACTTCGTTTTCAACAGTATGACTATCAACTTCTGTAATTACCTCAGAAAATCCTATTGATAAAAAATTGTTATCAAATTATTAGTATATCATATAATTTTATCCATTTTGAACAAATTTTAAAGTTTTTTTTAAAGTACAGAAAATTATTTAATACGTAGTCACGTAGATTTTTTTCCCAATATTTTTATAGTGGTTTAATAAAAGATAATAAATATTCTCTAATTATTTTCTCAAAACTCAAATTACTGTGACGCTCGTTTATGGACTTATGGTTCTCGTAAGAATACTTTCCGATAACACTCAGATTTTTGGTTTTTTTTTTTTTTTAACATACCTTATATGCAATCTGTATCTTTGACAAAACAAAAGTATTGGTTAAGAGTAACCAAAGATATAAAGAAAAATTTGTTTTGAAAAAAGCAGACACCCATTGATCACACATTCGTTCGCTAAAATCTAATTTTGTAAATATCTTATCAAAGAGATGTTATTTTTTTTTTTTCATTCTAAAAAAGGTGGACGTTTTTAGGAGCCAGTACATAATCTTTTGAGTACTTGCCTTTTACGTAGTTTGTTTTATGGACAAATAATTCGAAAATTGAAAAATAAAATGTTTACTATCGGCTTAAGTTTTTCTATGCCAATAATCGTAAAATTGTAGTATTGTACACTAAAGTGCATTTTATTATTATACTTATACCTACCTATATATTATCCAATGCAATGGTTATTGCGTACGCTAATAAAGAAAAAAAAAATGGAGCGTAGCAACGACAGTGTGTATTATATTGAACAAAGAAGTTTCCCATTAAAACCTATGTAAAATGGATCCTAATCTTTAGCCATGCATATAGACATGGTATATCTATAAATCTAGCAAATCAATTGACATCTAATTTATGCCAAAACATAAATGAGTGGTTTTTTTTCTAACTTCATGCATATTATGCTAATAAAATGGATGCTACGAAGAAAATGTTCGGAATTTTTACCGAAAAAGTATATATAAAAAAATGAACATAATTATACATTATTGTAACATAAAGATTACATAATATATATGTAATACCTATAGCACAATAATAATAAACTGTATGACTAACCTAACCTATGCAATTGCTAAGTAAATCGAAAAATTTACTTATTATCACAAATGAAATCACAATTTCAAGATGCTAAACGCTAAACTAAAATACCGGGTACATCTATTTAGGACAATTTTTTTTTTACTTATCCATTTTTTACTCGTAGCGGCTGGTGAAGTTATTTTGTTGTGTGTGTGTGTGTGTGTGTGTGTGTGTGTGTGTTATATATAAATATAATTATACACATACAAATAAACATATAATTTAATTTCAGTTAAAACCTTAAAACAGTCTATAAACTTGTGATTAATATAACCTTAAAATATACTTATTTCATAAGTCTTCTCTTTATTTATGCATAAAATAAATGATCAGGTAATTACAACACAATCTTTATAGAAAGAAAATACATTTTACATTTTGCTTAGCAAAAGTGAAAAAATTAAAAGTTGACCTTGACTCAATCAATATAAATACCGAACGTATTACCTGATAATGTGATACCTATACATATGAGTTTTTTTTGCTATTTTTTCTTTATGTTATTAAAATATTCTAAGTATCAGTGAAAATTTAAAAACAAAAATATAGTAAATCTTGTTGAAGTAAATAAGTAATATGTTATTTCTTTAACCAGAGAAAAAATAACTATACAATTAAGCGCAATTCAACTTTAAGCTTTATACGCAAATCTAAACGTAACTGTTTTACTTATTTCCTCAGGTGTATTGCTGATGTATCTCTTTGGGATATCACATCTTAAATAATTATAAACCTGAAATATAAAGCCCTTTTAACCTCTGCATAGTTAATTTGAAGTGCCATTCCATTGCTACCGTAACGGCTACTCGTAACCACATGCTATACATTTTCGGCTCTATACTACAAGTACCTACTTTTCCCTCACCTTTTATAACTCATTAATATGCATCTTAGATTTTCGTAAAATCACGGATTATTTAACAGTTTGTAGAAGTTATATCTTATCTTTGTTAAATCTTTTCAAAAAAATTATGTTCCTATTAAATACGCGTATAATTGGTAAAAATAAAGAGCCTTCCACTTGAAAATGAAAATAAAAGAAATTTGTTAACATTTACGGATTTTACTGAGCCTTTGTACTCTATAGTATGTTCTACGTACACTTTGTTTATTTAATATTTAATTTAAATTTTTTTAGTGTGAATTTAAAGTAAACATTAAAATATTTATATGTTATTAGTTAAATATACAGTCATATGAATAATATGTATAATATGCATTGATACATACAATTAAATAATTAATATTATTTTATTGTGCAGTTAATAGTTATATTATAGGAACAGCGCATATAACTATATTCATACATACCTATATTTAAATTAAATTGAATACTAAAATATATTATAGTTTTTTTAACATAAACAAAAATAAAATAGATGTTTCATATAAAAACTAAACTTAGAATAAAAACTTATATTATTGATACTCAATATAAAGTAATTATTAAAATTGTATAAAAATGTTTAAAATTATAATGTTATTAACTGACAATAAATGATTTACGAATTGATAAATGTAAATTACTAAAATGTATTTTTTACCGAAATAGATGTCAAATAATATCATGATTTATAATTTAATACTACATGCACTCACAGAATAATTTATTTGTAAATTTTCGTAGGATTTGCCATATCCAATTAAAGTTATAACAGGTTAGTATATTCCCTATACATATGAGAAAAAATACAAACTGTTTCCATGTGGAGAAACAAATGCTATAAGGGTAAATATTTTAAAAGTGGCTCGTTAAACATTTAATTTAATACGAACTCAAACAGTTTCATTTGAACGTCACGTGTAATCGCCTAAAATTGTAATTTACAGGAAATGGTCAATGGAAAAAAAGTCATAAACAAACTAATAACTTACGAACATAAAAATAAAATAAATATCCAACGGAGAAAAAATTGGATCCTGAGTACTGATTGTTCGTCGTCATTATTGAGGTCTAAATTGGAGAATAAAATATATTATAATGTAATAAATTATAGATCAACATTTCGGAGGTTATATCGAAATCCATTTTGTTTGCGGGTCGATGTAAATCTCAGAGGTATTTCAATATCTGCCCGATTAATCTTTGAACCAGTAATTGATAATTACCAATATTCATCAAGTACTGTTTTGAATCGATGATGAAAAGTATTAATTATTAATTATTATGATATAATATCAATCTTATCTTTTTGATACGTACTGTTCAGATGAAAATGAGAAGAACGTCGAAAAAACTATAGATAACAAGTTGCGTCTCAAATTAACGGATCTTACGTAAACACATGAATAAAAACATACGCGTACACAAACACACGAGTTGATTCCGGTCAATATTTTTAGGCTACTAGAGTTATGCGTCTCCCTTAGTATTTTACAGAATTACAAACAAAAAAAATATCTGAATGTAATTCAATATTAAAATTAAGTATATTTATTTCGAAAATTCATCTGACCCTCGGCGACAGTCTGCTTTCAAAGTATTTTAAAGCAACAATAATAAAACGTTTGATGTTTTTATTTGTTATTTTGACAACACTCGAAAACTTTTTACAACTCGACCACTTAACCGTTCATGCTTAGATATTACTCAATTCCCCTCCTCTTCAGCCGATATGTTCGTTATATCCACGTACCCGACGGACTAACATAAAAATAATCGACATAATGTATTACAGGCACTAAGGTACCAAGTCGGACGTGTAGTACCCGCCACCGGATTCAAAGTGATGATGAAGACGTCGATACGTATGCAGCTATGAAGATAGAATTGGATTGACTATAGATTTTTTTGCATAATCTTCACAGACTCGGCATAGTAGTAACAGTGATGATGATGATGATAATAATTCGTTCCCGTCGGGATTTGATCAGCAGCAATAGCTGCGAGTGCGATTACCGTGTGCATTTACGCGGCGGAAGGATGGAAGTAAAGGATCGCCAGTGGTCCATCGCATGCTTAAGAAATCAACGCACGTCCTTTCCCTTCAGCTTTAAGTCACACAGGCGTACGCACCGCGTCCGACCCTTCGATCCGGCTAGGCGTAGAGGAGCAAAATCCTCCCCCGAGGTGATCTTGGGCGGCTTTTTTTCTTTCTTTTTTTTATTTTTATTTTCGTTTCCCGTCCTATTATATGCCTTGGGTCAAGAACATTACGAAATTACCGGACCAAAGGGAAATAATACTCCATGGTTGTAACTGTAGTTTCTGTATTTTCAGCATGCGACGGTGAAAAAGTCCAGCGAGGGGTAACGTCAGTGCACACACATACATATAATATAGGGGTTGTCAGTGCGTTATATAGTTCGGTGCGTGCGCGGATGGTGGCGAAAAACTATGGTGTTGCGGTGAAGATAAAACTGCGACGTGGCTAAAAGACCGAGGACAACGTAAAGGCATCACCGTACTACGGTCGTCGTTGCATCCCACTCCTCTAATCATCTCACTGCCACCACTACCACCACCATCACCATCATCATCATCGATAGTCATGCCACGTGTCCCGCTCGTCGGCGATTTCTTATGAAGAACGTTGTTTCAGGAAAGGGGTCTAAGAATTCGAGATTTCCGTCACAGGCAGGCGCAGTATATAAACACACTACAATGATTAAACGTCACAATATTATAGGTATAAACATAATACGTCATACTACGCTATATATATAAATGAAAACTAAAAAGTTCACCGACAGCAATCGGAAAGGAGATTATAACGCGGGGTTGGTTGTAATTAAACGAAATGTTATCTAATTGTAACGTAATTAGCCGCAGAGAGAAGAGTAGAAATACATGTAACGTGAAAAAAATAATTATACGATCTTCCGATTACTTTGTATGTTTATATAGTTAGGTAGGTATATATATATATATATATATATATATATAATATGTTTGCTTTGCCAGCCGCCGGGTATTATCAAGATCGACCTCCGAATAGAAGTCCATTTTATCCACCCTATACGTTTTCGAGTTATTCAACTTTCGAGCTCGATTATTGGACGACCAGATGGTAATTTTTACGTGAACAATAATATTATATAATACACGGCGTATTGCGCATTAATCAACTACCTACCAAAAGAGTCTTATTCAGTTTTGAATGTGTGTATAGGTAAACATTTACCAACTATGTTACAACTCGTTTCTTATTCTATGAGCCCATCAAAACTATAATGACGTTCAAATAACCCACTTGCCGTTTGTACCTGTTTCAATATTTTTCTTTGGTCCAATCACGTTTTCAATGGTTATTGCTTTATAGGTATACTGCGCGTTTTCATACTTACAGTTATATTATACCTACTAGTAGCCATACTACAATAGAAGCAGTACAAACGAAATGCTGCAATGAATTATTTTCTTTCGATCAAGTAATTGAAGCTGTGAACTTTTTTACCATTTAATCGATTTAAATCAAGGCAGTCAATGATTATATCCGCCGAAGAGTATACAGTGTTTTAAGGTAATAAAATAACGTTAAATGAACATGATAATTCCAAACAAGTCCGCCATATTTTGTGCGTAAAGTTTAAAATGAGAAAATAATTTATAATCTTAACACTATTATTCGTCATATTATATTTTAATCAAATTAACTTTGTTAATATTATAATAACTATAATTTTATACAAACACATATAATGAACACGTAAAATTTAATTACTGCACTTTATGAAATAAAGTAAATAATAATTTATGTTATTTTTCTTAACTTAGCGTGCTCCGACTGTAATTATCAGTAGTAATCGCCGAAAAAAAAAATGGTCAAAAATATAATAAGATGCAAACGAAGAAGAGGATAAATACTAAGTTTGAGTTGAAAGGGATTTTATGAAAATCGAAAATATTATAAAGAGACCGAAATTTTTATGATAAAGAAGCGCAACAAACCAAGAAAAAAAATGCGGTGAATGTCAGATTGACTCAGTTCTGCAAGGATTACAATAAGAAAGGAATCATTGAAGGGTATTCGAAGACGTGAGATGAGATTTGAGTATGTGTGATGTAGGTACGTGAAAAATAAATTATTATTTCTGCTTTCGTAGAAAGTTTTAAACTGTCAAACTATTGTTGCCATGAAATTGATAAAAAACATTTACACCTACCGAAAGAATTGATATCGGTTCAAGTTGTTTAGGTTAAACATTAAAAAGGAGTTATTTAAAATACAAAACAAAATAAGTAAAAGAACAAGCTCCTGAATCATTCCTGGGCAGGATGAGACTCCACGTTTGAATAAAAAATGGGGTGGGGGGTATATGATATTTCTTTGTCGGTATTTTAAAACAGTTTTAAAGACGCTGATCAATTTCTATGTATAAAAATGAATTATATATTAGAAGAAACAAATTTCTTAAAAAGGTAGATTTACTTTTAATCAAAAATCTCAAATGTCTATATACGAGTATGCCCATACATTTTATTAAAATAATTTGAAAGGTTTTGAATGTTAATAAAATGCTAATAACATATATTATATAAATATTATATACCTAATATAAGTAAATATTCGGTAAATTTGTTTTCACAACTACAACCATTATAACAATCAAATTAGTAGTATCATAGTCTAATTTTTGCAATTTTTACAAGGCTTTTCTCAATTCTTCGGAAAATTATTGATGAATTCAAATGATAACCGTCTCAAAGTACCAAATGAACAAAATTATCAAAGAAGTACCAGATTTAAAAATACATATATATTATATAGGAACAATTATTATTGCCGGAATCGTGTAAACATAGAAAAAACACACATTATAAAACTCGTTAGGTTAGAAGGTCAGAATTTAGAATTCAACATAATCAATCAAATGCTTTTTGTTTTTAGAATGTTTTAAATCTATTACTGTTTTTGATTACTACCATGCCCATATGTAATGACAATTAATGAAAAATTAATTATTTACATAACAATTTTATATAAATTACCTTAAGATAAGATATTCTCTAAAGTAAATGATTTACTCAGAAATCAGAATTCTGTGATTTAAAGAATCTGAATCCACCTGCATGGTGCAATAAGTACAAAAAGAAATTCAACAAGTATTAAAATGATCATCTTAATAAGCAAAAATAATTGTAAAAATTAATAGTTCACTAGAGGTTAGTGTTTAGGTATTATAAAATATTCACAAATAAAACTGTAAATTCATAAATAGTTTTAAAAAAAAACCCAGAATATAGTAAATTTCAATAAAGCGAAATATTTTTATTATTAATAAGTTCATACTTAGGTTATTAATAAAATTAATTACTTTAAGGACATTAAAATTAAAATAATGAGATTTTCGAAGCAACATAAATATAATATAGATCAAGTGTGTACTAATTCTAATAATTTATAATATTTTAAGTAATTCTTTAGAAAAATTTGAAATTTATATAATTTACAATAATGTAGATTATTTTAAATTATACTTTTTTGTAATGTTAATTTAAACATTTAAAATAGAAGATTATAATTTTACTGAAGTTTTTTTTTTTAAAAAAAAATATTGAATTTCTTACTACAGGTTTTTGTTTACATTTATACTGTTTCAAAAACAATAATTTTATAAGTAGTTAAAACATAAAATTTTCATATATAGGATTATTTTTAATTTATTTTAATTAGCTGTATGTACAAGTACAACTTATCTTGAATGCTCTTACAAATCATTTTTGTATGAGTTATTAACATTTAAATACACAAAGTAAATTGAGTTTTACTCAAAATACATTCATTCTTATTATTATTGTTATGACTCGTATAACTCCTATATTTCACTAGACCAACTTTTAATCAAAATCAGTGGAAATATTTTTTTTCATTATATATATATAGGTAAACTATTGAATTTATAAAAATCAGTTGACATTGGGGTCACATTTTATTGATTCATCTGTAGGTAAGTATAATAATTAAATATATTTTATTTTTCAAGGACCATCTGCTTTATTTTTACTGTATAATTAATACCAAATTACAATTGAAATACTTTGTATGTCACAGCACAATAATAATCATTAATTATATTTTAAATTATACTATTTTATTGTTCGAAGTATTATATATCTAATATTTAATTTAATAAATCACCCTATCAGACATAAGGTTGTATTATTATATACATTTGTGTCAATGGAGGAAAAATAATTTTATTTTTTATATTTTTATTATTCATATTATCATATAGTATTATACTATTACAATGAATATAGTAAATGTTTTCTCTATTTCTGCAGAACATACAATTCTACAAATACAACCTACATTAAGTATAAATAATTAGATGATACATTGGTAGTATTTTTTATATTGAAATGAATGATACAAACCCACTACTGATTAAATACTATAAGTTATAACCTTTTTTTTAATCACCACCCTTGTTTGCGCAATACTTCCGTTCGATAAAAAAGTAATAACTTAGAATATACTTTATGACATGCGAAATTCAGACACAAAGAGTTCACTTTTATTTTTCTAACTTAATTTATATTAACTTAATATATATATACTTCTATTCTATGTAAAAGGTTTAAGTCTTGGTCTGGACTTCCTTACGGGTGAATGACGCTTTAGGTAAGTTATTTGAACATGTGGGTAGCGAGTTGTTGTTTTTTTAATATAAAAACCTTTTTAATCATAATATTCTATTACTTCATAAATAACATCTATATTAAATTTCCGATCTATCTCATGTGTAAGACGAAACTTTTCAAAGGCACACGTTGAACTTTTTTACAAAATATAAAATATAAGTTTCCGACAAAAATTCACTCATTATATTACATTCATACACTTCTGTGGAACTAATTTAGCTTACTCGTTTTCGTGCAAATCCTAACATGTATTAAACGTGTTATTATGTAGGTACCCACAAGAATCAATTGATCGTATTACATTACAATTAGATAAGCTTACTATTTTAAATGTTACGTATGTACCCGTGTGAGGGAGTACCAGCTGAGTTTAGAATAATTTAAAACACCAATGAGTATGAAGAGGACAATATGTATTTTATGTCAACGCAACGCAAACGTCAACCTCAAATTAAAAAAAATTGAAAAATTTTCAAAACTCATTTCGCAGTCATTTTACCAAACACATTACCTATAGGATATTCCAAAATGATTTACTATTTTAGTTTGAATACTTTATTAAAATAGTTCTCTATAATTTTTTTCTCTGGGACATCTTGCGCAAAACCTATTATAATAAATAACGCAGACTTTGCTTAATCATAACAAACTGAATAAATCCAGCGGTATTTATAACTCATTTTTACTTGTATATATTCGGCATGTAAATAATAGTTAGATTGTTCTTTTTTTTTCTTCATTTTTTTCATAGAGACATAGTACACTGCCACATTTGTCACATCTGCCCATTATGTAGGTATAATAAGTATTATAATCGTACGTTATACGGGATACATTCATAAAATTAATGTGTGATACATTTTACATATATCAAAATAATATTATTCGTACTGTCGGTAGACTCGAAACTTTATTTTGGTAAATTTGATAAATATGCGTGCAGCCTAAATGTATTATTGTACTATGCTACATCATCTAATAGCTTGCGAATATTAATGCTTTACACAAAAAATATATACCATGTTATTTTCGAGTATTTATGTATTATTATTCTCGAAATATTTTCATAAGAACATGATAATATTATATGTAATATGTGTAATAAAACATTAATACGTATAACGTATAAGAAATTCAATTGAGTTAGTAGTTGTCCAAATTGACAAGTTTTTCCCAGAGTGAATATTAAAAAAATATTATGTTATGTATCACGTAAATATCTACAAAGTATAATAAATAATAATAATAATGTTTGAAATGTATCATAGAATATTATATATATATGAGATATTTTTTTTATTAATACAATTTTCTTCTAAATTAGCTAATAATATACATATTAATAAACAATCACTTTAATTTTAAGATGTTTTCAAAAGAATTTCAGAATATGTAGTCATAACTCATCCTTATTTTAACATAAGTGCCTTTTTCCATAACTCTTTCTATCTCTCTTTTTATTTACCGTTTATTAAAATAGCTAAAGTATTGCGGGTAAAAAATTAACTATAACTTACCTTCTGAAATATATTACTTAAAGATAAGCATTGAAATTTTCTATTAAATTTAAAATAGAATAAGTTATTATTAATGTTTATTGGTTACAGATAATAACTGTTAAAAAATATTATTTTTATCGTATTGGATTATAAATTTAATACTAGGTTTCTTCAACTTTTTTATGGTTGGGTGAATCTGAGATCAGCTTTGACATTGTGGTAAAATATTTTCTATTGAAGGATAGACAATTAAATAAATTTAAGATGAATAAAAATTATAACATCACCATTTTATTATTTTATCTATTCATTTATATTATTACCAGTTGTTAAGAACAAACAGAATAACCTCTAATGAAACAGTTTTAACTTTCTCATTTATAACTTTAAAATAAAACTTTATTTATAAAAATGTATTTTTATTACGAAATTAATAAAATGACGAGTATAATAATTTTAAAACACCAGATAGCTCGGTGGGCCGGTTAGAATAGGTTGGAGAAGTAAAAAGGTTTTATTTGATACAAATAAAGATAATATAATATTTATTTAGTACTGGTAGAATAATCGGAAGTTAATAAGAACTTTGGGTGTATAGAATAATAATAATTCTTAAAGAGTTTTTTTAACAACCATAATTTGTTCTTAAAGGCTAAAACAAATTTTATTTTATATCAAGTATAATTTGTATTTTGATTATTTTTTTGTATTTTTGTAGCTGATTTACATATAAATCAAATATTAATTTTCTTCTTAACGAAGGTAAAATTAAACTATAATAATTTAATATATTAATATAATATAATCAAACATTACTTTTTATAATAAATTCTAGGTAATTAAGAATTAGTTATTTATGAAAATAATATATCAATATTGATTTGTATTTAATTTTGTACAATAAATTTTTTGTACATTTTAAATCTGATTTTTCCACCTCTTGATCATACATTGATTCTTTGTATAGATACTTAAGCTCACAAAATACTTGATATAATAAAAATACGTGTTAATAAAATCTGTTCTAATCGGATTGTCAATTGGTCACAAATATTAAGAATTTAGGTGTTAAGACTTCAAGGTATCTGAGTTTTTAAAGTAAAAAATACTTGTAAATAAATAATAATTGAACTACTATAGGATAAATATACGTGTTATAGTTTATATATTTTTAAACAATAATAATAAATATAAAATTCAACCTTTATATTTAATTATTAATTTAAAATAAAACAATGCAAATAAATATTGAATCACAGCTCAAAATACAAAATATATATTAATCATGTCTACGTCGGAGAATACAATTATGACTCCAACATCAGCCATAGTGCTTAGTTATTTATCTGAAGATACAGTTGCTGTAAATTCAAATACATAATTAAATTTAAAGCCAACTTAATATAAATGTTAGATAAGATTTTCCTTTCTGAAACACCATAATAATATTACAGTAAAGTCTTGATCATTACCTTCATAAATTGCAATATATTTAATGTTATGCAATATCCTTCTTTCAATATTTAAAATACGTATAAAAAATATAGAAATTATTTAATTCAAAAATATAGAAATGTTCTATAGAAAAAAAATTGAAATTCAACTTAAACGTCCTTTGTTGTACAATTTATAAATATATTATAATATTATAGTCACATTAGTATTAAATTGTTAATATAAAATAATTTAATTACACTTGACTTTCATAAAATCGCAAAATAAATATGATAAAGAATATTACTGATGAGTTTTATTTATATTTATAGATTTTAATACGATTTTTATTATCTACGAAATTTATAATTTAATTAACTGCTTTATTTGCAATCATATATTCTTAAGCTTATTAAAATTAACGATTTAACCAAAGTAGAGATTAATGAAATAAAATGGTATCAAAATACAATATACGCTTAAATTTCCAGTGAATAAACTGGAAAGACTACCGAAATAATTAAAAACTAAGAATCCTACTATTATTAATCAAAACAAAATGTAAGTACTACAACTCATTTTACAGAATCATTAATTACAATGGTTTCCAAAACAATAATTGTAATTAAAAAGGCACCTAATTTTATATGTCAGTAAAGTAACATTAACTTATAATCAGGTAATATATTGAATACCTGATTCAATTGTTAATAATTAAGTTTTTAGATAGTATATTTTAATATTAACAAAGAATTTTGGTTAATCCTTAATTTAAAACCACACAACTAATGAGGTAAAAATATTTTATTTTTTTAACATGCAGACTATAAAAATATTAAATACAGAAATGTTAAGTTGAAAATCTCTAACTTATCAAAATTATATGCTAAAAACGATAGTAAAAATGTGTCTTTTTATTAAATAAAAATAACTAATAAAACTAAATAATAAAAAAAATGTAAATAATATATATAAGGTAATATAAGGTAATATAAGGTATACACATATAAAATGATTAAAATATGACTCTTTTATTTAAATTATAATTTATAATATATAATATAAAGTAGGTAGGTAATAAAGAGATTTAAATGAAAGAAACCAAAGTCACATATTTCTTCATACAACCATTATTAATTATATGAATAAACAAGCTACAAACATTTTCTATCAAATAATTACCAGTTTTGTATACATCGGAGTAATCTTTCTGATCAAAATTGTTTAAATAGACAAAAAAATAAAATAAAACACACATTTTAATAAAACCAATACATTTATCGTTTCACTCGGAATCTAAAATTTAACTTTTACAAAATAATATATCATTCTATGGAATAAAATTTGTTTGATCTAATGGCGAAATTAGTGAATCCTTGAAAAAGTAATTTCTAGCTCAATTAAGTACTAACTGACGTGGATAATTACGACGGGGCATTTCCACTGAATATTATACACTGTGCGTTATAGTAAATAATGTTTAATACTAGAGACATATTGAACAATTCAAAACATCGGTATAATATTAAATACAGATTTGTCACACCTCGGTTTGGAAGAAGGTGAAAAAAACATATTTACTATTCGGTCATTATTTAATATCATCTCTCCTCGCAGCATCCTTTATATAACAATATTCCCACACTTTTTGGACATGCTTGTTTTCTCAGCACCCATGACAACAACAACCAACAACTTTTCTTGATTCCCATTCCATGCTACTCTAGTACATCACACTATAAAACATAAGAAAAGGAAAAAGAGAATAAAATAGTGATGCGGTCGTTTTCGAGTGTCAACTCATTACTAATTTCAATGACTATTCAACCATAAACTGCTTATCAACGATGAAAATTTACCAAATACAGTTTCCCCATACAGAATA
Source organism: Chaitophorus viminalis (assembly GCA_025469195.1). NCBI lineage: Eukaryota > Metazoa > Arthropoda > Insecta > Hemiptera > Aphididae > Chaitophorus > Chaitophorus viminalis. The sequence goes on along the minus strand of JAIPRK010000054.1, from coordinate 289,870 downwards.
GTATGTAAATAAAATTTAAAAAACTTAGGTGCTGAATTTCTAACACTATACACGCAATCATAGACTGTGAGTATAACTAGAATAAAAACAATTTGAAATTAAAAAATATTATTTCCTAAAAATGTTAGTAAAAGTAATTAAAGAACATGATTATGGTTAAATAAATATTCAATCTAACTATTAAAATCCATCCAAGTAACAAAAAATACTTATTTATAAATTAAGAAACAGCAATAAATAAGAAAAAAATATTATAGTACATACCTATTTTATTATTTACTATTTTAGATTCTGAACGGAATAATGGAATCTATTGGTTTTACAATGATACAGCAACTTTTTTAAAAAGAAAGTGAATGTAGATGGTACTTGGGCTTGTCAAAAATCAAACTTTTTCAAAAGCGTCGAATAAAACAATAAAGTAATTACAAAAAAACGAGAATTTTTACGTAAAACCACGTTTTCAAAAAATGCATTTATTTTAAATGCTCTAACTCAAAAACTAAAATTTGCAAATACTTGAAATTTTCACTACATGTTTATATTAGCATTTATGACAGGGTTAAGTTTTCAAAGTATTTTGACATTTTTTGACCTATATATAGACAATTTGAATTTTCGATTTTTCTAAGTTTTTTTTTTTTTTTGATATACCAATAAAAAAAATGTAGCTGTCCAAAAACTCTTGAAAATTTAATACAAAGTTTATTTAAATTATACTTATAGAAACTAAAAGAAATTGAAAATCGCTTCACCCAAATTTTTTGTATAAGCCTATAAATTTCAAATTTACATAAAATATGTTAAAATCGCGATAATTTGCAAGTTATTTTATAGTTGAAAATTCATAAAACTTTTTCTGTTTATACTTAAAGTTCAAAATGTTAACACTAGATGATCTATAAGTTACTCTTCAAAAAAACTATAAAAAATTTTATGAATGTTTGAAATTTAAATATTTACGAAATTCCATAAAATAACGATTTATTCTCAAAATATTTTAAATACTTGTTATTATTTAAAAAGTATAAGTTGCAGAAACTTGAAACTTTTATCAGTTATTTAGGTTGACATATCCTTTAAGTTATAATTTTTCAAAATATTACACTAATTTTTAAGCAACTTATAAACATTTAAAATATTTGATTTTCTTATATATATTTTTTTATAATCGTTGATAAAAATAATTTGGCTAGTACAAAATACTTGAGTATTTAATAGAAGGTTTCACAGAAGTACTCGTTACTGTCATTTCAAAGTTATTGAAATATTCATAAGCACAATCATTTTTTATAAGCGTTTGAAAAGCAAATATTGACATAATATTTCAATTTAAATATAACAAAATATTATAATATAGCTATTCTAAACTAACATATCATCTCCGTTCAGAATCATTATTTGTGTACAATGATACCTATCATTGCATTCAAATTTAACAAATTCATTGTAATGACCTATCCTATGAATGAGGACCACTCACCTCCTACTGTACAGCAGAGCAAGGTCCATCCGGTTCTTTGAGTAATGTGATACTTTTGAATTAATTAATTACTAAATTACAAATTTATAAACAATTTTATACTCACTAAATCGGAATTATTTAAATTTTATTTGATTTACTAGAAGTTGAACAAATCATGTATTAGCAATTATAGTTTAAAAGCTTTATTATTTATATTTTTATATTACTTTATATAGTTTTATACCTACAGAATTACAAAGAAAATCTATTATATTTTAAATAGGTACTATAATACGAACATAATATGAAACTAATGAGTACTGAATCTTTCGAATTCATAAAAAGATGGTTTTAGTAATTGGTACTCGGCTAACCGATCATGAAAAATATTTTGAAATCAAATTAGCACCTAAAAGTATTTTTAAAACAAAAAATTACTTTATTATGGTATTTATTATTTTAGTAGTTTAGTAATAATAGCAGTTGTAGTTACGATTTACGATACAATTTGACGATTGTCAAAACAACGAAATACCTAAAAAAAAAAACAAAAATGTATTAAATAAAACCGTATGAATCCGGATGGACCACCTGAAGACCCAGAACATTCGAAATCTCGTTATATTTTATCTCAAATCTCTGTTGTTGAATTGTATAGAATTTGCAAGATAACGTTAAAATGTCAGCTTTAGGCTATTTCTACTTATTAACTGGAGTACGAATATAAATAATAAAAAAATAAAGCCTTGAGGGTATCATTTTTTATGTTGAAATGGCTAGCCATATAATGAAATAATCGAAAGTAGGAATGCCATTAGTGATACAAAAAATTAAAATCACTTTGTTTTTAAGTAACTCAATTATAGTTTTTACGCCCTTGGTACGTATTTTTATTTTTTAGTAATCATTCATTATGAGTACATTAAAATTAACAGTGATTAGTGGATTATAAAAAATGTTACTTATTAAAAATGTATAAATATATAATTATCATAATAAAGCCATTATAGCTAACATCACTCAAACTTCAATGATTCGATTTCTGAGTTAGTATAGCATAAACATTAGTTGTTAGCATTATATTTAGTCTATATCCATTCATATTGCCCTAGTACTTGTAATAATATCATATAGAAATCAGAAATAGAAATTGATAATGTCATAATAAAAAACAATAGTTTCTCTGTGTTAGTGGGTTTCGTCTTATGTCTTTACCTTTATAAATTTCAAAACTTACAATACTGTTATTATCAAGTTCATCATTAGGTATAGGGACTTCTAGCATGTACACATTTGTTTTGAAAGATTAATAACATAGTAGTCAGACAGAAGTACTGTTCATGATGTATAAGAGATATAAGGAAAAATTTTATTTTGCATATAATTTCATATTTTACAGATTTTATAATTAAAGCATATTTTAGCAGTATGTATAGCTTTTAAATGCTGTTTTAAGTCATATTACTCGTATATCATATATTTATTAATTTATCTAATTGTATACCAGGCATATACATGAATTTTTTCGATTTATATTGTTCAAATTTATATACAGTGATGTGTGTAGCCGATAAAAATTTATCCTACGATAAAGACATAACTTTGCTTTCACCAGTGATTAAATCGAATGATAAATTCGTTTAACAGAGAGAAATCAATCAAAATACAATTTTATTACGTAAATATCACTAACTATAATAATTAATAATAAACAAGGTATTTAATGTCAATTTTTCAGTAAAATAAAAAAATTTTAAAGCCTATATTAGTGCGTGTTTGATTTTTTTTGGATAGGCATGTATATTTGCATGCATATTTGTATGCATATTTATATGTTTTTTAGAGATAGAAGTCTCTAAATCTAGTCATTATATTTATATATTTTATATTTTATTGAATACTAGACTTCGTCTAGATGGGGCTGCACCCCAAACCCGCCCCTCGCATTACCGGAGGACTCGATTCGGGTGTTTGTCATCCCGCCTTTAGTGCCATTTGTGCAAGGTGGTTAGTTAAGAACTTGAAAGTTATTGCATAAGAAGATATAGTAAAAATAAAAAATTCAAATAATGCACATTATCACCAACATATAGTTTTAATAGCATTGTGTTATAGATCAATAGAGACGAACGCGAGATGGTAACTCCCTCCTCCAAAGATCGGCACCTAAAAATAAATTATAAAACAAAAAAAAAACAAAAGTTGAATAAATGCTAAAATTTTCAGTGACCATGTAAAGAGGTATGGGCAGGTGGCTCAAATAATTCATACGGTAATTGAACATTGGTTTCGAAACAGAGACCACTACCGATCTACACCAACGCCTTTATCTTCCTCCCTAACGACCGAGTTGGTATTAAGGGTCTGAAATCGAGCAATTAAGAAATTTTGGCATAGGTAGAGACAAATTTTGAATCATTATGGTTTAACTAACATTATTTGTTGAATATAATCGTTATAAATTAATAGAAATATAAGAAATACAATGTTAAACACATAAAAAACACAATTTCTGTTTAAAATTAAAAAAAAATATATTATTGTTATTATAAATATATATTAATTTAAGTGCACTATGTGTATAGGTTATAACACTTGATTTTTTCGAACAAATATATAAACACATTCATTGGTATTTCAATATATATATATATATATATATAAATACATAGTTTAGGGTGATAAACATAGAATATGCAATAAAATAAAAACATTTTAAAATAAATTATAAATTCTACTACAGTAATTTAAAATGAAAATTATATATATATATATATATATATATATATATATCATATAACAGATGTTTTAATGGATAAATATTTACATAAAATATCTACATATTATATTTTTTATGTATTAAATACACTATACTAGTGCATAATCTAAGTGTAACTATTCACATAATATTTGTATACAATTTATAGATAGTAAATCTCAAATATTTTAAAAATGAATTGATAGCGGAAGTAAGAAAGTAAGAAAATTATGATTTAAAATAATGTAACATTTATCAATTAGAATGATAGATGCCAGTTAAAAATTTTAAAATATTTACTTACCCAACCTAATTTTATAAAGTCAAATAAAAATGATTAAATGCTGCAGTCAATGACATTAATCGTACACCTAATAGGTACAACATTTAAATAAAATGTATTGGAAAGAATCGTTAATTCAGGCCGGTCGAAAGTAAAATTATTAATTCCTATTTGTATTTATTAATTATTCAATTGATATAAGAGACTTTGTATTACATGCACGTTCAATGCAATACCACCTACACTCATAAATACCTGGACATTTATCAAACAGTTAAACATAACATAACAAAACACTGACAGAACTAACCTCTCAGAACACTACTAGATACTAAATATACATTCTATCAAACACTGCAGTATATTGCAGTACATGAATGATTTTAAATTTACTAACTACATCGTTAAGCCCGACAACCGTATACTAGGGACATGGATAAAGGAATAGTAGGTACTGGAAACAAAACAAAAACAATAATATATTAAATGCACAAAAATTTAGTAAACATGTTGACGACGACGGCGGGCACCATTGGTAGTGTAATTTTTATAGAAAAATATTTACTAGCCGTGTTCGTTTAGAAATAATATTTAATAAAAAATAATCAAAAAATATGTGACTTGGTAGCCGAGGAAACACGGACGGCGTCGAACGAACAAACATTGTTGAGAAAACGGGGAAAAAAAAATTATACAACCGACGAAAATTCAAAACATTCGAATAATGATAAACGATAATGAGATAACAACGTGGCGACAGCCGCCGAAAAAAAATGCAAAAAATGAGGATGGCCATACATTCTCATGGCATTTTATTGTTACTTTATTGATCTTACTATTAATCAGTGGGTATCGAATCCGGTACCTATCGTATCGTAACCTACCTACCTATCCTATCAGCCTTCCTAATCAGTTGAAAATCATAACGAAATACGGGTTATTGAAATGCAATAATGTCACTATGCCGGTGTAATACGGAACAGCGATATAGAATCTTCCGAAAACGCGATTTCGGAAAAGGGAAGCGAAAAAATTCAGAAAACGGTATTAATAGTTGGTAAAGAGCGTATTTATAAGGGATCCGAAGAGAACGCGCGAATCGGTTAAGAATTGTAATTTTAACAGAATAAATAAGGCGAAAAAGCCAGGGACTCTGGAAATGAGTGTTTTTCGACAGTGGTCACGTGATCTTACTGTTTTATAGAAGAAGATGCACAACTTAACTCATTGTTTGTACTGAATTTTAGTTACAAATATGTTCTAAACACGGACTAAGATACACTGGATACCCAACGAACATATATAAACCATTCATTTAGTAGAACCCTAAGTGACTAGCCAAAACAGCTATTGTAAAGTACACCTAGCTCTTGTTATCGTACTAGTGACGTTTTTTACAAGATTAGAGCTTATTCAAAAAATAAATAATTTCCAATTAATTTTAAGTTTATGAATTATTTTATATTTTTTACTTTTTATAACCCATTTGAATATTATCGAATTGTGAGTACTACGAAATATGAATTAAAATATAATGTTGTGAATTAGCCGTCTTGCAAAAATCGTCACTAATACGAAACAAGCGCTAGGTGTACTTTACAACAGCTGTTTTGGTGATTCACTTTGGGTTCCATTAAAATAATGGTCGTTCGGTATCCAGTATATTTTAATTCGTGGTTCTAAATAAGCAGAATTTTATCATTATTGTAAAACCAAATTTTAATTTCAATTCAATTTTATAATTTATTGTAAATCAATTCTTGAATATATTTGTATTTTTTACAAAATAATAATGTTTGGCATAGAATGTAATTTTAATTAAAAATTATTTAAATCCACCTACATGTATGATATCCCAATGTGTATAAGTGTAGTACATAATAATTTACTACCAACCGTAATAATAATTGATATGGATATCGGAGCTAAACATCAGTTATGTTTCGACATTATAATATAATATGGTTTGGAACAAGTTCTGAGTTTAATGAGTGTAATTGAAATCAAATTAATATTTAATATATGAATTATATAGTTAAATATTACATTTCTCCCAATTAGAAATTTTTAATGTTAAATAAAATGCATACTTATATTGATTTATGTATAATATTACCGTCAAAGACCATAAATCAAGAAACTTATTATATAATAATTTTTTTGCGATAAATTTTAATATTACCTATGTGAATATGTGATATGAACCAGCCAACTAGATACATAGATAATCTTATAATAATAAATGATTCTCAGGATAAATCAACAATTTCTGACTTTCTTTGGTCAATGCTGATATAAAGTTTGAAACTTTAAAAAATAATTATCTAAGGTTTTTTTTGAAATGCGTATGGTTCACATTACTACGAAAATTTATATTTAAATTGATATTCAATTTAAATAAATTTTTATTTTATTAAATTTATTAATGCCCCAAAGTATTATGCTTTCTGCATAGGTACGTAGTCATGTAGGCTCGAATCAGATCCATCGTCACTTCTGGCCTTGTGGTTAATTTAACAAACTTCTGCTGGACACCGTCCGCGTGTTTGGCCCAGATTTCCACATTCCATCAAGTTGAAACATCGTCCACTGGCTCTCGTCAATATAACATCATTCCAGCCATCAAAAATTTCTTATTTTGCTCTGATAATAAATCTAATTACGCGATGATTTTATTTTTCCATTTGAAGTATGGCGTAAGGTTGTTCTTGAAGTTTGAACTATCAATATATTGTTCCAGAGTATATAATTATTGTAATAAATAGGAACGCCCGATTTATTTGACACACACGTTTGAAACGAACTTCATTAGTAGTGTTAACGATTCTTTTTATAATTTAACATGTCATTTTTAGAAAAAAAAACGTAACTATCAAACTGTAAACTTCAAAATATTTTACCGTGAACTATATTGGAAATATATATTTTGATATTTGGACATAATCATAATTTACGGGTTCAGTTATACATTTCTTTTTAACAAACATAAAGTATGCAAATAATTTCCTCAAATCCAACGGAAGAAGAGGAAAAGGCCTAGTATATAAACACAGTTTTATAACTTCATCTTATGGAGTGTTGTTATTATATTTGTAGTAGATAACTCTAAATTTTTTATCCTAAACATTGAGCAATTTGTATATTTTTTAGTAAACGTAGATGCATTTATTTTACAAATGTGATTAATAAAAGCTCATATCGTAGGATATAATAATTTTACATTTGTATAAAAACTGATTCCAATTATAATTAATTTACTGGAACCCCGTGAAACTATTAAATTGAAAAATATACATATTTTGTACTCTAATTTTACTATTTAATGAAGACCATTATACAAAATTAGAATTTATCGATTTTATGTCGACGTAATTACGAAAAATCATTATTTATACTTGATTCAAACCAGAACCCTAAATATAATAAACTATAAAACATAGATGCCGTATCTTATATCGGTATTGCTGAAATCTATTAGTGACGCTTATTTAATGCAGTATTAAAAGGCCTTTATATTAACGCGTAAATAAATATTATTTAATTTATTATTATCTATATATAAAATATGTGACACAACTAGAAATCAATTAGCTCTCTAATTTATCACTCTTTGACGGTTTCATAGATATTATTATACAGCCATGTGTCTGCTTATTTTTACTCCAACTGAATACAAAAGTGCATTTTTTAAATGTCACGATTTGTGTATGTACGGAGATGAACGTTTAGTGTAACTTTTTTTTTCATTCTCTACATTATGTAGCCATACACCTACCCGTAATTTGTCATGCGGAAAACGTATAGACTATGTGTGTGTGTGTGTGTGTGTGTATGTGTGTATGTAAGTGTGTGTAGAATAAAATTTTTGTTAATCCTACCGTGAGTACACATGCAACGTATTATAACCCCTGCTCAACCGATGGAAATTGTTTTTCGCATTCCGACGGCCTTGAAAAGGATGTCGTCGCAAGAGGGGTGGGTGTAAAAAAAGAACATGTATATAAATATACATTATAGTTGCAGTTCAGTGGATAAGGCCCAGTCCCCCGGACAGCTGTCAAACATACGTAATGGGTAGAGGTTAAAGGCCGACCCCAGTGGTAAATGTCATACATAAAAATTTTAAAACTTCTGTTTTTCAGTATATTGTCACAGCGTGTACGGGTGTTTGCTCTCGGATCGCCGTTACTGGGCGGTTTTCATTGTTTTGTGCACGGTTCGATCCACTGAACCTTGTGACAACCCGTCGTCAACGGAGTGGTGGATGATATGGAAAACTTAAATGGCTGTTTACAAAAATAAAATAAACAAACTTATGATTTATTTTGATTGTTTTTGGTTTTATTAAAAATGGTAAAATGTATCGTCCACCACTATCTCCATAAATGAATCAACCTCTGAACCACTATTATAAAGTGGTGTAAAGTACTTTTAGGTGATATTTCTATAGAGCATTTGATAAGTAATATACAATATTATTATTACATGAGACACCGACGATTCAATTCAACTATAATATGTAATTATTTATGCTAGGTACTTACACTCTTCCAAAAAAAAAGAAATATAATAATAATAATAATAATAATAATAATAATAATAATAATAATAATAATAATAATAATAATAAAAATAATAATAATAATAATAATAATAATAATGTTAGTACAATTATATCAATTGCTCTCGAACAATTAATTGAATTTTAAATCAAAATACTATTGTTAGATAATTTAGTATATAGGTACTAAGTAATATTTATAAAAATTTATACTTATAATTTATTAAATGAAATACACTTAGAATATTAATATCTAACTAACAATAATCAATATTAGCAAATTTGTATAAAAACACAAATGTACAATAAATAAATATATATATATATGTGTATACATTATATTACTATTACATAATTACATATATAAGTATTGATATGTCATTTTTTTGTTATGTACCAAGCTTTATCACATTGATTAAAAACCAAAAGGTATCATGCAAAAGTTTAGATTTATTTTTAGGAATTTCATCCACTTGATATAATAATATAACATTTTATGTTACAGAGGTAAAAACGGAAAAATTACCAAGCTAGAACCTCTGAAGCTATTAGTAAAAGTCAATATTTTTTTTTTTTATTAAAATGTAAAAATTCACTATGAATCATTTTTCTAAAATTTATTCCCTATAAGGGTGTTAAAAGGAATGAAAGAGGTAAAAATTAAAGAGTTATTTCTCTGTTAGGTTTTTCGGATTATTAATAATAATACATTTATGGTAATACAATGATCAAAATATAACTTCTATCTGTAATAATATATAACTGATAAAAATAAGTTATAACACAAATAAAAATCCATTATATGGGCAAAGTTAGGTTATGTTTAACTAGTATAATATATTTATGTTTTAAAAAAAAATGTTTTTATAAAACATACTTATATTTAAAGAACACCATATCAAGTACGACTTAAAATATTAGTATTTTATGACACGTACGAATACACTGCAAAAAGAATGTATAAACCTGAAAATTAAAAATAAAAATAAAGACATACTAACAGAATGAAAAAAAAATTTGATGGAAATATGATAATAATCTTAAATGCTATTTGAAGTAAATAAGGGTAATAACAATTAAAAACGATTTGCTTAAGAAAATAATTGAATGCACCAATCGCGATTAATAAACTAATTGGTTTTTAAAATAATTCTAGAAAAAATTTAGGAAAAATTTAAAAAAAAAATTAACGCATTTCAATGGTACATTTATTTTTGTTAAAATTAAAATACAGAATCTGACTTATAAAAATTATTAACATGACTCCTTATTTTGCTTTATTCTTTCATCAGTATTTTTAATTATAATTAAATATTATAGTTTAGAAACTAATAACAAAGTTGATGCCTTGGTTCGTTTATCATAAATATAAAATAATTATAAGCAACACAGAAAAATATGAATGAGAAAGCAAAAGAATATGTATATATAATATACTACACGCTACTTAAAGCAATTAAAAGAAACAATAACAACTTTATACTATTTGTGTAATTATTTTTAGTAAACTAATTCTTAAAACCTACCCTGCGTGGATCCTTTGAATTTGAAGTCATCCGAAGACTGATACACTGAGACATTATTTTTATTATAGTTGATACTTATTTTGTTTTCTAATTTATTATATATGCTGTTATCCGGATCAATATATTGCAATGTCTTAATATTTTTCTTCTTTCATCAAGTCATTATTATATTATCTGTATAACACCGAAACGATAAAATTCCTAAAAATAAATATACATAATACTATTTTTAATTGTTTTGATTGAAAAAACAAAACTATTATGAAAATTTAAAAATACTTATTTTAAGTTTTGTATACGTATTTTTTTTTTCTACTGAAAAATGAATATTTTCAAAGATTCTAACCCTTCGTCGTTAGCCATTACTTAAACATTATTTCAGTATATTTTTAATAACAAAAATACGCGTACATTGTTTTACGAATTTAGCTACTACGTACAAGCCACAACAATTAATAATACACCATCAAAACATGAGAAAACGGATCAGTCGTAGATTTCGTACGGCGACGTAGAAGAAAATTATTATACATTAAGACGTATTATATCCATATGCAAACAGCTGTGAAGGTTTAGGTCTAATATATTTCTTTTTTCTATTTATTCTTCATTTTTTTCCTAAATTGTAGTCAAAAATATCGTTTGCGCTAAATCTACACACTCTTTGCTTATACGTCTCGCAAACTTTCATTATCTTTGGATACACGCACGGCACGTCTAAAACACCATACTAAAACGCTACAATAAATTCTCCTGAATTTGGCCGTAATGGTACGTATTATATTATATTCACTAAATAGCTATAGGCAAGCCATCTCTGATGGTTCATTGTTTAAATATAGACAAAACTAAAACGATCGTGATTTTTCTACCAAATTCCCGAAAAGAACGCGACTAAAAATTTATCTACGCTCGTGCAATGAATGCTCGCTCGTTTTGTTTTGCACAGTGCCCAGGAGATTCGACCGTCTTCCTAATAGAAATGTACAACCAAGACTGCGAGGATATGAACATTTTTAAAAATATGAAAAACATGACTATTTCTTAATTCTGTTTCATCTGGTACACGTACGAAAAATAGGTTTATATATAGGATGTTATCCGCGAAATGTTTTCTTACGAGAATTGTAGATATTATAGATATAGAAACAAAAAATGGTATCTGTATATTTACCACTTTTATTTTATTAAATTTTTTATTTGTCCTCGTGGTCATTACTATAATCATGTTTTTGTTTAATGTTTATCGATCAATCCATTATTTCATATTTATTTTCAGTTACTTTATTATTAAGTTACCAACAATATCATTATTATACTGTAGTCGTAGTGTATTCCTATGAAATAATATTGGAAAAACTTTTCTTAAGGAATCACAACCGTAAGTTCTACGAACAAAGTAAAATAAAATTTTAATATTAATGTATGTTTTAAAAACAGATTTATGCAATGTTTTATTCAGATGAACAAATTTGTTTTGATTAAATGAAAATGTACTCGTATTATCTCGGGTTTTCTGTAGAATAAATATAATTCTTGTTTAAATACATTGTAATTTATACTATTTAGTTAATAATTTAATGAGCCTGTAGTTCTTACAACGCAACGTTAGGTATGCTTTTGCATTGCATTAATTCGGAGCACAGTTTATTTAGATCTGTTGTTTGAACAAAAGATTATACAACTTATCATAAAAGTATAAAAGGCAATTTCATTAAAATGTTAAACTCATGGATATTTAAATTATCAAAACTAAAATATAATATGACATTTATTTTATGTAACAAAATATAATTATAATTATTATTACGGTCAAATTAAAAATTAAGATTCGTTAAAAATATTGAATAAAACATATTTTTAATCATTTATAAATTTATAATATAACACACACCGAAATTTACACTGAGCGATATCTTCCTTGTTAATTAAGATAATCAATTTCTGTTTTTTATTTATTTTTTTTTTTTTGTGAGAATCCATGAGCTAAATACAGTTTATTGACCATAAGCGCAATTTGGTGGGTGGGGCTAGGAATAAGGCTTAGTCCCGCAATTGACATCATGATTAAAACGAAAAATGAAAATGTTATTTGATACCTATCTACTTAAAATAAAAGTTTTGTAATAACGTTTAAAATTGTATGAAATAAATTTCGTTTTTAAAATTGATTAGAATATTGCTTTTAAAATTATGCTTTTAATGAAACAAATATCACAAATGTCCATAAAATGTAAAAATGTAAATGAATAAACACATATAAATTTGTATTTGAGACTGTTTTTGCCTATTTAAAATTATTTTTGCACAATTTTAGATTCTGAATGGAGTGATGGAATTTATTGGTTTTACAATGATGTGTGTTTTTTTTTTTGTGCCTGAGGACACGATTTTTGGTAGTAAAAATGCTTCGATTTTCTTAAACAGCAACTTTTCTGAAAGGAAAGTGAATGCAGATGGTACTTGGGCAAGTCAATCCAACTTTTTCAATACTTTTCGCAAAAATCGAAAATAAACCATAAAAAAATTACGAAAAAACGAGAAATTTTCTACAAAATCACGTTTTTACAAAATACATTTTTTTAAAATGCTCTAACTCAAAAACGAAAATCCGCAACAACTTGAAATTTTCACCAAATTTTTATATTGGCGTTCTCTATACATGGTTAAGTTTTCAAAGTATTTTGACATATTTTGACTTATTTATAGACAATTTAAATTTTCGATTTTTGTAAGTTTCTTTTTTTTAAATATCTATAAAAATTTTTTGGCTGTCCAAAAACTCTTTAAAATGTATTAAAGAATTAAATATAAGTTACACTAATTGTAACTAAAAAATATCGGAGATGGTTTCTCTCAAATTTTTTTTATAAGCCCATAAATTTCAAATTTGTATAAAATATGTTAAAATCGCGATAATTTTCAAGTTATTTTGTGGTTGAAAATTCATAACATTTTTTCTGTTTATACTTAAGGTTCAAAATTTTAACACTAGGTTGTTCATATGCTTACCTTCAAATATGTGTAAAATAATTTCTACCAGACTTAAAAGAAAAAATTTTATGACTGTTTTAAATTTAAAATTTTACGAAATTGCATTATAATTCAATTTAAATATAAAATACTATATTATTATATACACATTTTAGACAAACATATTAACTCCGTTTAGAATCGTTATTCGTATACAATGATATCTATCATTGCATTCAAATTTAACAAATCCATTGTAATAATGACCTATCCTATAAACGAGGTACACTCCACCCCCAACTGTACAGCAAAACGAGGCCCACCCGTTTTTTTTTTTTGTTAAGAAGGCCAGAGGGTATTAATTGATATTATGTTCAAACAAATTTAACACTCCCCCTCCCATTGAATTGCACCTATGTTATTAACACTAGTTAAGTAAATTTTAATGATTGGTTAAAATACTAATAATATTTTCAACTTTGAGCTATTGTTTAATTCATGATTTTTAATCATTTTTAAGTTTAAAAGAATATAGAGTTAATTATTATCACCTCTTTTTTACTTCGATGAGAGCTTGCTGATAGTATTATTATTATTTAAAATTGGCTAAATAGTATATTATTATCTTCCAAACAACATTTTTTTAAAAAAAAGTTGTGAAAATTCAAGGTTAAATAGTCAAAGTTGTCAGAATAATAAATTCTATCAAATGATTATCTTAGAATTTTACTAAATTTTTAAAATAAAATATTAATTTTTAAAACATTTTAATAAAATATTTAAATTGCAAGACTAATATCAAAAATTTATTTTTAGCCCAATGAGTCTTGTAAAAAAAAAAAAACATAATTCGTTTTTCTTGATTAACACGGGAGATATTGTGTAAATCTTGGTGGTACACCCCGCATGTGTGAGAATATCAACGGTGTCTTAATTTTATATAGTTAATTATAAAAACCTCTTCTAAGATTTATATTCAATATACTGGTTTTGAATTCAAGTAAGTATGAATTAACCACATGAATACTAATTAATTTTAATTAATAAAGCTTCAGTCAAAAAATAAAAGTTTGCCTGACTTAATATGGTTTAAATTATAACTGTACAATAAAATATGTATGAAATAAAAATAACAAAGTCGTACTGTTAAACTACTACAACATAACGAATAACATTTAATAAAATTCTACATTATTATATCATTTAAATAAAGGCTATAATGAGATATTATACAATGAACAAAATTGGTTTAATTAATTGTTATTCAGAATTAATAAGAAGAAATCGTCAAATAAATAAAATCTATAGACTATAGCCATTAAAATGGCGCCTTAAGCATTAAATACTGTCGTTGGTTTTGACATGTATTTATTCAAATCAATGTATATTTTTGTATTGCAGAAACCATAAAAGATATTAGTATTTATTAGTATTATAGTATTAGTATTTATAGTTATTATTGTAGCATAATTATTAAATTACTTAAACATGAATAACGCAAAGAAGCTGGTGGATACCTTCAGACTAGGGGGGAGGGGTGAAGTTTAGTTTACTTAATTAATACAGGTCAAGATTCAAGATGTATCTAACATCAGTGTCTATGTAATCAATATACCGAAGGAGGGAATTATTTGAGATGGTTTCATTGACTTAATTAGATATTAGTGGATTTGTATGGTTTATTGATTTAGTGTATAATTTTTTGCAGAAGTTTTTAGTTGTAATATGAATCGTTTCAATTACTAGGTTTTTATGTTGTGAAAGATTAGAAACATACCATGGGTATAAATGTTATTTGACGAAGAAATATTGACTGGAAGGTCTGAATGGTAAGTATTTAGGAAGCCTTGACACATCCTATATATTTGAATTCTGTAGGTCCATATGGGTTTTAGCATTCTTTTGTATATTAATAGTTTTTTGTTGATTGAAAGCTTGGACTTGATAATAGGAAATAATAGATGAAGTGTGCTGTTAAAAAATATCACAAAATAACAGTATAGAAAAAAATGTATATTACCAGTTATCACACTACATTATGACGTACTCCAGGTAATATAAAAAGACAATTTTGGTTAACGCGGAAAACGGTCCGTTGTCCGTAGCATTGAAAATATTGTCAGGTAACATTATACCACATGTGCATTTTAATAATTCTCATACAATTGTAAATCAATGACCTGTAGCCAAATATGTTTATATTAAATAAAAAAGGGCTTTTTATGTCATTTTATAAGTATCGAACTACCGATCAAGGGGACATAATACAATTTCTATGATTTAATTTAAGGGTTTTGTGATGTATAAGTAATATAAAATGCAACTATTAAGAACTATAAAGAAACCATACTTCCTATAAGTCTTCCTAAGCAATACAATATAAAAGTTTACTACTTTTTAAAAATAAATGAACAACCCAAATGTAAATAAATTTAAAAAATACCAATCTATACACATTACCTTTTATAGTATAATGATAGCCACAATATTATCTCATTGATATAATTGCCAATTGGTTATAGTTTTTCATACCAGCTTTGTTTTGAGACAAATAATTATCATCTAAGAAAGTTAACTGCAAACTATGTATGTATTAATAATATTTACAAAAATAAAAATTCCTATGTAATAAATTGTACATCATAGTCGTTTCACTCAAAATCTAAAATTTGAATAAATATTTTTACTATAAATTTTTATTTATTTGGAGACTAAAGAGTAAAGAGACTAAATGAATCCATTTAAACTAATTATTACTTTACATAATTTTTAATAACCTTGAGTTTTGATCGAATTTATATAAATATATATATTTATTATTAGACCACAATAAAAAAACTAACCATCGTTTATAATACCACGTTTTTATAACTATTTCCTACATAATTATTATGATTTATGAGTTTTACAAATTAATTGTTATTATTTCCAGAGTTAAAACTCAGAAAACTTTGATACATAAATCGTTTTAGAGTGGAACAATATTTTTAACTAATATGCATTCATTATTTTTTGTTAAAAAATCTTTCTATTGAATTATTATTATTATTATTATTATTTTTTAATCAATAATCATGCATACACATTATAAATTCATAAATTATATATACATTATGTACAAATATCAAATATATCAAATGTACAGGAAATTAATATGCTAATATTTAAAAAATATAAGTTGGATATATCGCGTAAAAATATTAAATATACAAATACTGAGAATTTTATAAGATTCTTTAGTTCATGTTTATTTATCATTTAACTTTAAAATATCGAAAGGAAAAACACATTTGGGTATGAAGTTCCAGGGACGTTCTTATTCTTATGTAAATTTTTTAAATAAAAATCATAAAATATAGTATACGAGTATACTACTTGTATATGCTTAGTTTAAATTGGAGTGTTTTTAATTCCAATAAAAATTTTTGAAAATATACATTGTATAATATCATCAGGAATAATGTAAGTACCGTTTACTATAAATTATGTAAGATATAAAACGATCGAAATTTAAAAAAAATATACGGGGTTTTCTATAAACTTTTTCCAATTTATCATTATTATAAGAGTCAAACATAATATTATTTTTATTTTATCTAGATATATTATATTTATTACATTATAAATATAAATAAGACTCCTTATACTTTCAGTTAAGACAAATTGAAAAAAATTTATTTTATTTATTTATTAAGAATTATTGGCTTTCTATAGACTTATAAATCTTAAAAATGAATAATAATACTTATTATAATTTAATGACAATTATTTATAATGGTATTTTACAATAACTAACTATACCACTATCTTACATTTAGAAAATATACAATTTAATACTTATTATTTTTTAGCTCTTAATGTTGTAGTATATTTTAAGATACACATTTTACAATAACAGAAAAACCAATACATTTCATTGAATTGAATTTATTGAATTTTAAAATAATAATTTTCAAATATTAAGGAAGTTCCATTTCCTTATATCATTTTTTTTTTTTATATACTGATGGAAAATGTCACGTCATATATATAGTGTGGGTCATGAAAATAGAGCCAAAACTAGATGGACATAAGTCAGGATATTTTAGACATCAAATACTATAATATTCATATTTTATTTGTTTATAACACATAAATAGGTGGTAATTTATCAACTAATAAAAAGAACATCGACTATATGACTTCCATATTATTTATTGAAGTTTTCATTTGATATCGGTTTTAAAGTTGTAGAAAAACTTGGGTGAGCCAAGTTCACAACTTAAAAAGCTCATAGAGGCCACCCGAGTTACTTACAAATTCTGAAAAATGACTCACAGATACTTGGCTATTGTAAGCTTTCGCTTTTGATATCGGTTTTAAATTTGTAGGACAATTTGGGTGGGCTACGTGAAGTTGACCCACCTTTTGTTTTTTTAGTTTCAAGGAAAAATTCTAAAAATTGACTTACAAATACTTGCAAATAACTTACAAAATATTGGCATGATTTTGAATAAATTTGAATAGATTACGCAGCTTGAGTAGGCTAACTTCAACAACGATAATTTATTTCATGTCTATTTATTTTATGTATTTTGTACTATTGATTGTCCAAAAAAAAAGAACAACATTATTAGAACTGTGTATGACTAATAATAATAATGTTAACTTTAAATATTGTCTTGATTTCATAATAAATATGAAGCATAAATGTTTATAAAAAACTACTGATCGAGAATAATTACTATAATTAGGCTTAATTAGGAAATTATTAGCCTACATTTTAATTTTACCCGAAAAATAAATGACATTCTTCAACTAATTTTGCAAAAAGCCACATAAAGTACGAATTTAATATGTTATCATTTATTATTGTCCTAACTAAAAAATCAATCTTCAAATTGCACATCACAAAATCATTATAAATATCCAATTAATCAATGTTAATAGTATAAATACGAACAGAACGGTTTTTATAGAACGATTCTAAAATATCTTTGAACGGATTCACATTTTTCACCCAAATAGCCCACTGCTTGTCTGTACCAATGATATAATTCATTATTTCCTCTGTAGCGCAAAGTATAAGATAACCTATACGGAATAGGGTTGCACGAGTATAAGAGATTGAGAATACAATAAGATGTAAAGAATTTGGCAACAGGAATATAAAATACAGCCGAAAGGATAAAATAAGAACGTAAAAGCGTTCGTCACGAAGGAAAGAAAGACAAATCATAAATAATAGAGAATTATCTGAGTGCTATATGACAGATAAATTGTGCAACCCAAGATGATTGAAAAACTTAAGTAGCTTATAGTCGTGCTATTTTATGTATCTCTACCGTCCATACAAAGTCTACAAGGATTTAGATCTGTCATCTGCAGTCACTCAAAGTCTCATTATCTTAAAAAAAAAATGCATATACATTTCTCTACCATGCCTACCTTAGAATTGATCGCAATAACGCCCATCCTAACTTATTTGTAAACTGAAAATCTACAAATTATTTTGCGGTTCTTTAATATGTAAAACATAAAAATATTGTATTAATAAATTATAATTATTAATATATATATATATATTAATTAAAAAAAACTACTTTCATCATTGTTATACCTATAAAAGTATAAAATAACGTTGTGTGTGATACATGAATATCAATCAGTATAATATTTCACGATAAAATATTTTAAATCAAAATGTTTTATTGAATTTAATTTCAACTATTGAGAAAAACTCAAACGTAGATTAGATTTAATATTTGTGATAATGATGATTACAATTTTAAAGTATCAAAATGGTTCAATAGAAATTTGTACATAAAAAGCACTAAGTTTTTTTAAGAATAGAACTCCCTAGTAGAAGATAGAAGTGAATGGTATCTTCTTTGACATGCAACAGTGGAACAGTCCTATTATATTCAAGATATACATAAGTACAAGAATATAGTTACTTATCATCGTATTGTAATTCTCTATAATGATCTGCATTATATCAACAAGAGAAAACGCGTGCGATCATTCGAGTAAATTCGCTGATATCATTGTGGAAAAGTTTTACTAACACAGGATGTTATCAATGATTACCATTCTTAAAGTAAGATGTGTTATCTATACAGAACTACGAGATAAATTATGTGTTGATTTTTGATTACTATGTTACGTATATTGTTATCGAAATCAAGTACCCAAACAAAGATGAAACAATAGATATTGCTAATCGCACGTACCTCCAGTTACTGCGTAAATACTTGTGGAAATAGTCGAATTGCATTTCCTGGTTTATACGCTATTTAAAATGGTCAGCTTAAAAAATCACTTGAGTCAAATAGGTATAAATAATAATCGAACTGTACTTAGGTCAAAAAAGGTGATATTTATACCTTTATCTAAATCTAATTATAATATTGTACTTTTACTTGACTAATTTTTGAATCGGAATGTATTAGAAAATGTTTTAGTATTTTTCAGCGAAATTGAAGTTGTACCAAAAACGTTGGTATATGAAAGGTATTATTAATATTATTATGGAATATTATTTTTCTATATACCTGCTAGTATATTGTAAAATTTGTAAATAATGAACATTCATTAAATTAATTTAAAATTAAAATTAAATTAATTTTTCGAACATTTCTCTTGAACCTGGTGCAGTAAGTTCGACTGCTAGCTAATTTTGATCTGAGTGCACTTCGACAATTATCTTATTTTTAACCCAAACTTGACTCAAATAAGTGCAATTTTACTTCATCCGTACTTTTGTACATCATTAAAAACTTTGTGGTATAAAGAATCACAAATGGTAGACGTAAACCATAATTATTCATGGAAAATTTGATTTAATT
Organism: Chaitophorus viminalis; assembly: GCA_025469195.1. Lineage (NCBI taxonomy): Eukaryota > Metazoa > Arthropoda > Insecta > Hemiptera > Aphididae > Chaitophorus > Chaitophorus viminalis. The sequence continues at coordinate 269,477 of JAIPRK010000054.1, read as the reverse complement.
TTACACGCCAATTGTTGAGCCCTAAAAAAGAAATATTAAAATACTACACCACGCCTGTTAGTAAGTACTATAAAATTAAATATTGTTGAAAATTATCAATAAAGGTATTATGGGCAAATGGCATGATATATTTAAGGATATTATACTAATGAACGATGAGAACAAAATTGGCGTGACAAACCCCCATCCGATTACGAAATAAACCAATTAAATGACTTACGAATAAATAAGAAAACCGAGGAAGGAATTAATTTTTAATAAGAACGCATATTAATTAATAAATCTGAAATGATATCAAAAGTCGTGTATTCAAATAGAATCATGAATTCCTTTCTCGTTTTCTATTCACAGAAACTCAAAAAGACAAATTAGTTTCTTTTTTTTTAATGAAACTTACTGCCTACTGGTGAAAATTCAATTAGATAAAGAAGAAGATGATAAAAAAAATTACAAAAAAAAAATAAAATAAAGAGAAAAATAGTGGTGGACGGGAGAGGCTTTTGCCGGCCCCCTCATCAAAACAACGCCTCTGTCGCCGCAAGGCAACATCTGCGGGACTCTCTTCCTAAGGCGTTCCACTTCGTGGAAATCTAACATTACATTTTACCCGAATCTTTATTGAAAATAATAAAAACACCGATTTCTTAATTTCACCAAATATATTCTAAACGTGAAACTTTATGATTTTCCCGCGTACAAACACAGGCCGAACAGTGTTCCGCAGAAGGTGGAAACGTAATACGCCACCAACCGTTTCACTGAATTATCCCGCATCAGCAGAGATAGAAAAAAAACCCGAACATTTATGAATATGTGTACAGATACATAAATTAAATACATATATTTTCCATGGTAGCTGACGTACATAAGTGATGATTATAATTAGAATAATTATTTTAACAGTAAAAACGAACGATATGAGTTTACATACTAATCCGATCAACAGCCATATTATGGTGCTGCAATATTCGTTTTTTAAACCCTTGAAAAAATGTTAAGGAAAATTGTTTCTAAACGACGAATTACATCAACGACTAACGAGTAAACAAAACACACTACAAATAAATCGTAAATGTGTAATATATGTATAATATTATGCATTATATTATAATATTATAGTCCACTGTATTTTTATGACGGCCATTTTTTCAATGGTATTCAACCATATTATAATCAATGAAAACAATTGACATCAAAATTACTAAGTCTACTCTTATGCACATGCATAACAATGTTGCTGTTAATAACAATAATGCATGTTACATAAATGAATTATTCCATGCACATATTTCGGCATTTATGTGTGTGCGTATGTATAACAGGTAATAATTTATTATAACAAATTTACTCTCAAACGAAGAACTAAACCGTACAACTTAAATTGTGTATATTTCAATTTAATTTTACAATGTTGTTTGAAGATAATTATTCATGGTTGATTATAGTTATTATTTAAGAGATATATCGATGAAACCGTGTGCTACAAATTGAGAAATCTCAAAATAAATTAATGTAAACAAAATAAAAACATTGTTCAAAAAGTATTGTTAACGAAAACATTTTATAAAATAAATATCAAGAAGTTTTTATTAATCTTATACAAAGCAAAACATAATAAACTTTAAATTTCAATTGAGTAAATATTTTTAATTTTTGAAAAAAGTCATAATTTTGAATCACGGCTACTGTTATGCATATATTAATAAGAAATGATTGCCATGTTATACCATTCCCATAAAAATAAATTTAGTTGAACTAGGGTACTTATGAATTAATTAGTTTGTTGCAAATATGCATAATTTAAAAATATTTCTTTTACATAAGTAGTTAAAAGTAACAACTTATAAATTAAACATAAAACATTTGATATTCAAAATGAATTTGTTTTCTTATTGCTTTAGAAAAGAAAAAAGTCAATTACAAAATAACAATATTCCAACACAGAAACAATAATAAGTATCAATTCTTTCTTTGCAATTAGTTCATATATTTAAAAAAAAAATCTTTAATAAAAATACACTGGCACTATAGTTAGATCACAATTATGTTTTTATTCAACATGCCTATTTATAAACAATATTTTGTAGTCAGATATGAATATTACAATAAAATATTATTGTTAAATAAAATAATAGTTATAATTTTTTTATTTTTAAATGTAACGTTAAATTACACACACCGATATTTTACATAACCTAACATAATCTAATAGACAATTTTGAGTTTATTTTCGATAAAAGAGCAAATTAAACGTTTTTAAGCTTTCGTGAGAATGTTAGTCAATAACGAGGGGAATGTTTTCTTTTAGAATGATTGACAAGTTTATGTCCATTGAATCCATTATATGTAACCCTCATTCACCCCCTTATGCTGCTTTGACCAAAACCACCCCTATAGTAACATCGGGGGCCATTATAATCCAAATACCGAACTTAAATGGAAACAAAACTGGATGGAACCTAAGCTGGTATTAAAGTGAAACGTAAGTTTTAAATCCTATGATTAGGGACACATTAATTCCGTTTGTCACTTTAGTGGAGTATTTATTTTTATTATGTGCAAGTACTATGGAATCTTTTATAAAAATATAGACTATAAATATAAGCAATCGCGATTGTGAATGAATATTTCGACTACCAAAATAACAATCAAATTACTACCAAATATCTTAGTATAATTGTTTGCAATTCCTACACGGTTCTTCTCAATTATAGAGCAATTTAAAAAACAGCATTATTTATGTACCAGCTAGATAAAATTTCTAATTGTAAAAGTCATAGGTTTGTAGTATATGTATTGTTAAAAATAAAAAAATACACATGATTAAATCAATACATTCCTAATTTCATTCAGAATCTTAAATATAAATATTTATGAATTCTTATTAATTCTTATATATTATACTATAATATAATTATAAATTAATCAAATAAAAAAACGATATTTTATATTGCTACGAAAAATGAAAATTTAAATATAGGCTCATTCATTTTTAAGAACAAGAATAACTTAAAAAAGTTAGTAAAAATAAAATTATAATTATACTTTATTACTAAATACCCATTAACTTACATAAGGTATACTAAATTAGTAAATTATTACTATAGGCAATGTTCTATTATATTTTATGATATCACAAATTATAATATGTTAATTGAATTTAAATATTTAACGTATTATAACAACTTCTTTTATTTTTTTAAACGTATTAGAAAATTTAACTTCCAAATGCACTTTCAAAAATTCATACTTTTAAAAAAATGTAAATTTTCTCGTGGTAGATAATTAAGATAAATTTAAATGTATGTATTAAGAGCTCATCTCAAATTAATTTCTAAAAATATCAATTTCACAAATATGTGTAATGAAGACCGTATAAAAACATATATCATAACGTAAAAATATATAAATGAATTTAAAATAATTTTATTCTTTTTCTGCTCATATTATTTAAACCTTTCACGAATAAAAAAATAACTATACATGTTTTAAAATGTATGTATCTTAATTTTAAAATAATAACCATTATGTAGTAGATCTAAATATTAAAGGTAAACATAACCATTTAGAATCTAAAAGCTTGATTATACAATATGTTCGGAAAAAATATGTATGAAAACATTTTTAAAATGTGAAAGTAATAATATTTTTCTAACTCAAAGCTTTAAAAAAAAAATTATATAAAAAAAATCACAATAATAATATGTTCACAAAATCAACAATGGTATATAAATAGTAACCATGACGATATAAAAGTTGCGAAAGATACGTGTACATACATGTACGCAACAAACGTATAATATATAAGTATTCTATGAAGGTTGCATATTGTACATAATAGAAACAGTACCAAAGAAAGTATTTCGAACATGTTATCATTTAAAAATTTACTATAACATAATAATATACCGTCGCGTTCGTTGCATATGTACCTATATGTTAAAATGTTCTCGAACTCTATATTATTGTGTACATTTGAGAAACTAGAAATTATTAACACCAGTTCGCAGTGTAAATTATTAATTCTATATATATATATATTGCTATTTAATACTATACCTAAGGAAGCGATTGGGTGTTAAAAATGAAATTGCGAGATCGCGATTCTATGCTCGATCAAATCATTATTACCGTTACGACTAACGACTGCGTTTTTAATGTTTTTAAATTATACTTTAATCACATCAACGCAGTAGGCGACAGCTTCGTAGTATAGTCCGTCACCGGTAAATAGTCTCACAGTACTACGTAACCGTATGTCCGTATTGCCATCTGGTTTTTACCGCGCATACCACGTGCTATTATACATTTATACCTCGAGCTTTCCGACGGCAGATGGGAAGTTTCGAGCAATCGCATAACCGTTGATCATTGTCGCGCCTACGCGTACCTCTATTACCTGTATAGTATAATATTATTATTTATTGTGTCGTAGTGTTCCGATGACAAAGCGTCCGTCTGTGTTGCAGCGACAATATTGTTGAAAATAGTGGGTTCTCGCCAAAGGCAGATGGTATGTGCGTGTGGGTCTCACACAAATCGGATTTCGGCGTGGAACGAATTTCCCAATGGCCGACGAGTGTCGGCCGTGACTTATGAGTCCAATGTCAGACGATTGAAAAACTCCGATCACAATAATATGTGCGATGCCCGTCAATCGGTGAGTACCGTGGAAAATGCGTGCTCACGCACACACACGCACACGCACCGCACGCACTCGACGTCGTCTTTCACCCTGCACAAACCACCTGGTTACACGCGCCTTACAGCTCCTCTGTTCAAGGCGATTAAGCCTCTAAACCATAATATGTATACATAGAGAAAATGTGATGAGCAGTGTTATTACTACAATAGATCGAAAAAGAAAAAAAGATAAAAACGAAACGTTAAGAATTCAACAACTTTTAAAACATTATATTCAAAGTATCCACGTGCGCTTATCTACTTATGTATACAGAATTACCTATTTCGGCTATAGGTACTTTGAGTTTTGTACGATAAATCTGGAATAATATACCAACAGCAAAACAAATATCATCCTTTTTAGTACGAATAAATGTATAGTATGCCGGGTTCACTGCTTGTATTTTATCAAGAAAACAAAGTAAAATATTACCTCAAACATGAACGATTCCCACTGTTTAAAAAACAGAAATAATACGAAAGCCAAACTCGACGTGGGCCATCATGCATTATTTTCTTGAGTTGTCATCAAAACCATTATATTTTTTTCATTAAAGACTCATCAATACAATCAATCTATAACTTAAAAATATTTGTTTTTAATACATATTAGTTAATTTATTACTAGCTTATTTAAACTTGTATATCCCACGAGTAGAAACTATCGGCAAGGCGAGATTGCAATTTGCGAACACTTATACAAAAGCATAGTATGATTAATAAATAGTATGTGAACGCGAAGATCTACAGTATTATATTATTGTACAATGTATAACTAAAGGAATTTTTATGATAAATTGAGAAGGGCTTTTCCGTTTTGGAACTCCTAAAAACGGGTATTGTCCAGTTGCCATCAGAGGCTTTTTTTAGGTATTTAACAAATATACTCATTTCCCTCAACCAAATGTACCAGTTGCCCTCAATCAAATCAACCGATTGCCCCCAACCGAATTGTTGCCCTCACATATTATTATATATACGATTACAATACCAACCCATAAAGTAGGGGTAGTAATTATGTAAAAGACGAATTATACATAAAATAAAATAAATGAATAAATATACTATTTAAAATTATAATATTTACTAGTCAAAAAATTTATACAATTTTATAATACAATAATTAATAGGTATGTATTATGTTTCATAGTAAAAAAATTCATATAGTAAAAAATGAAACTATTTAAAATTACAATAATTTATTCGTCAAAAAATAGTTATATACATATCAGAAAAATACCAGGTTTGTATAGATCGGTGCAATATTTCTGGTTGAAATCGTGAACGCAAACACAAAAAAAAAAAAAATACATAGGATAATAAAACTAATCGTAAAACCAAAATAGAAAAATTCATAAATTTTAATGTTAAAGAAATCAAAAACCGTAATATTGTAATATATTTACTATGTAGGTTAGAGTTATATCGAAAAAAAATTATATTAAGGTTAAGGCTCGGTGAAATAAACTCTATAAAAAATTTTTTTTTAAAAATGTTTAAATGTATAGTTATATGATCGAATTATTTCTCAAAATTTAATTGACTTTCACCTTGACATTGCTTTTTGATCAAAAAAGCTGTGATATAATCTCAAATAGACTAATTAAGAGCCCCTATAGGTATTAAGTTGGTACCTACTTTCAGTAATTTATTAAGTTATTTGAATTTGTTCCGAAATATTCACGAACATTATGAGTTCGGAGGTTCATACCAAGAGCCAAGAGGTTATAAAAATAACTATATATTAATAGTAACTGTTAAATCTCATGGAAAATTACTGCACTTTACATTACGACAAGCAGTGGAAGCCCTCCCGGTAGTCTCAGTTTTGCTGGTGCCTGCCGCCTGGTTATGACTTTGGCTAACGATATGGAATAGCATAACGATATAGAACGCATAATATATATTACATTCAAGTTTTTTACTTTTTTTAAGTAAGTAGTTATGAAACAAAACAAACATTTCAATGAATATGAAATTTGATTTCACTTTTGAATAACTGCTTAACCAATTAAATTGACTTAACCATCATTTACTTCATAATTATTTATATATTATTTTATATTTACATATATACATATTATATCAATATGTTATATAAGGTAATATGATAAAAGTGATTTAAATGTACTAGTGAAACATAGGAGAGTAAACGCTCCCGGCCGAAATCTTCCCCTTAAATTAATGTTATATTTTTTTATACCTTTTATGTTACAGGTATATACATCTTTATTTATATAATTCTATTGTACGTGTGTAAATCACTGAAATCCTAAACAACTGGACCGATTTGGATGATTTTTTTGTATGCGTTTGGGTGACGCCCTGGATGGTTTACATTCACAAATCAGTATAAAATCATAAAATGTTTATGAAATTAATGCATGTATAAAACAATCATATCTATGGTGAAATGTCAGTATATTAAGTCTTAACACAAATATACGTGTTCAATGCAAAACGATCCATTGGCAATAATTCACCGAGTAATTGCTTAACATTGAAAACGGAACAATATCATTGCATGGAGACACACAATTCATCAAATTGCCAGACAATTTCTGCAACATGGTAAGTACGAAAGATGATTTGATTGAAAGTAAATTTCCAGATTTACAAGCTAATTATATTAGTCATGCGTGGCTTCGTGAACGAGCTATTTCAGCCGAAAAAAATATCGATGTTGACGCTATTAATTTCAAAATACATCAATCATTGCCCGGCAATGAGATATATTATTCAAATTGATCGATACTGTTACTGATCCTGATGAGGCAGTTAATTATCCTGTTGAATTTTTGAATTCGCTGGATTTCCCAGGAATACCACTACATAACTTGGGATTAAATATTGGTTCACCTATAATTTTGCTTTGGAATTTAAATGCGCCTAAGTTATGCAACGGTACAAGATTAGTCATAAAAAAATATGGGCAATATTCTTAAAGCTACAATTTCGTACGACAAATTTGAAGGTGAAATTGTTTTCATGCTACGAATCTCAATAATCCCTTCAGACTCACCCATTCCATTCAGACGTCTGCAATTTCCAATTCGCTTGGCATTTGCCATGATTATTAATAAGTCACAAGGTCAAACAATGTCGATTTGTGGGTTTGATCTAGAAAATCCCGTCTTTTCACATGGTCAATTATATGTGGCGTGCTCTCTCGTTGGAAAACTGTCAAGTTTATTAATTTATACTCCTCAGGAGTAGACTAAAAATATTATTTTCTAGCGTATTTTCTAGGGCTGCCGAATCCGGCGTGTTTTTCAATGCAACGCGTGGATGCATCGGTTGCGCATGCGAAGGCGATAACTCACTATAATATTACGTATTCGCGTGTACGCATCATCCCGATGCGCGTTTCCAATCCAAACTTCACGAACACAATATTATAGTACACAAGAGTGGTACATTATTGCGCGTTCCGGAACGAATGCATATGATTGATTTTTTTTTCCTCTGGACGTTATATGGTCCGTTTGTGATCGACTCGTTTTTTTTTTTTTGGTATAGCGCATGCGCACCACTGCGTGTGTGTATACAATAATATAATGTACACGGCGAGCGTTTCGCCGGGACGCGAACGTCGTCGTCGTCGGCATGAGGACACGTACACCTATACCTAATCACATGACGTGATGGGTATTATTATTATGTGATATTTTTTATTCTTCTTTCTCTTCTTTGCAAAACAATCAGTAATGGCAACGATCTTTACGTTTGATGTCGCGGTGTACGCTGTCTATGCAAAGGTGAAAACACCTCATGCAACGGTATAACTGCACCGTGCACATGCAGTTGTTGAAACGATTGGCTGCTGTAAAATAATAATAATTACTCCGCGGTAATACGTCTTGTTGCAGAAAAAAACATTTTGTGACATTACCTACCTGAATTTGACGAACGCGTACAACACATTATTTTATATTACTGTTATTACCGTCGAAAATATAAAACTTATGAAGCCCGAAGAGCTGAGGACAATATTACTTGAATACGCGTTTGATGCGATTGTGTTGCCAAAGATTCAAAATTCCTTTCGGTTCTCTTTTCGTTTTACCGCCGCACAACTTTTCTACTTCGAAAATAGTTTATGCGCAAAAACGCAAATTTCTATTAAAATACACTCATTTTACACTAATAAACTCAATGCAAAATTATTTTTGTTTCCAGTAAACTAATTTAAATACAAATGTTCAAAATCTTTTGTATCTTATTGCGGTATTCTATAATTAGCTCACGTACCAAAGTCTGAAGTTTACAATATATAGTATGCAACACAGTTCTCGAGATATTTATCATACCCCATTATTATAACCATCTGCTTAACTAAACGTTTGTGTTCATTAGTTTTTAGTTTTTAATAGGATTTTAACTTGGATTTTATCAAAACTGTTACTGCAGGTATTATGTACTTTTTAAACAACGTCTCAGTACCATTCATTTGAGAAAAAATGCAGTGTTAAAATCTTTAGGGTACATCTTGTCACTAACAATAACTGTTCGTAAAATAATGTTTATTTCAAAAGTATAGAAAACATTTTAATTTTCCATTTCAAAATAAGCAATATTTTTTATTTTTTTAAATTTTTTTTTTTTTTTAACACGAATGCATTAGTTATTAGCACGTGAATAATATGTCTCATACACAGCGAAAACGATTGTAGAATAAACCATGTTCACTATTTATTGACAATCATTTGTCGCGATGCTGTGAGTTTCTAACAGGAGAGTAACGGTGGTAGCAAAATTAGCCCCCTACTAGAATTTCATACTTTTCCTGGAAAGTGAAAATTTCTTAAGGGATCTTGTCCTATTTGAATTAAGCTTAGATCAATATATTGAAACATATTTGGAACCATTTGGAATCCAGTTTTCCGGTTTTGAAACTATTTCAACTATTTTCAACTAATTCAAATTATTCCAAATAGTTCCAAAAAATTTGTAAAATTTTTAAAGTAGTTTTATGTGTCAAAATAATGTTTGTTTTTATATTAAGCTTCCTTAATTAAGGAATTGTTTACTTAAATGACAAAATTATTTTTATAAACAGATACATTAATTGAGTGTATATAAAATAGTAAACCACACATAATATAAATAAGTAACACTATATAGGTACATTATTTACTATATAACATAAATAATATACTTTGCTTGTTATTCGTTAAAAAAAAATCAACCAAAAATTATTAAAATTTCGTTTCTAAGTTATAACTTATTTCTAAATTAAAATATCATAAAAACACTTTGTAGCAAAACATAAAAAATTATGTTTTATTCTAATAATATTTGCATTTTATTTATATTATTATTTATTAGTATTCACATTACAACAATAGAACTATTGAGCGCAATTTGCTATGTTAATACTATTTTAGTATTTATAATCAATGGTTGTACGCAGACAACGCATGCGGGTGTGGCATCGGCTTAAACATGTTGGCTTGCATCTAAACCACTAATTAATTAATAATTAAATAATTATTAATAATTAATATTTAATCGTAATTCGAACCGTGATAGTTTTTGCTTGTAATCGTGATTGTGTTGTAATATTATTTTATTCAATCTGCGGGCAAATAATATTTAATAATATTAAATAGTTTAAATATCATCATTCATCAGTATTATCACTAAGTTCGGTACATTATTGAATATTATTCCAAGGTGTATTTCGTGTTTTTGTTGATCGATACACCTTGAATTATTGATTTCCGATAATATTGATGAGCTATCACGTTTTACAAGAACTCCTGGGGCAATCGTGTATAGGCCACTGAACACGCCAGGCACGGTGGTTATCACGTTATCAGAGTGATAAGTGATAAGTAAACCAAATCAACGGCAGTCGAGTATGTTTGTCTACAAATTATATTATTTTGCTTATTAGTTATTGAGTTATTCGTTTTCCTATGGAAATTAGGAAATTTACGGACCTTACAAAATCGCAATCGTCGGTGAATCGATTACGATTTACCGTTAACGTGCGGCCGTTGAAAGTAAAAAATTAGCTGGTTGCGTTTCTCTATTCAATCAGAAAATGTTCGTGTTACGTAACTGGCGCGCGAACGTGATCGGAGATAGATTGTCACGGGCGTCGCGTTACTGCATCAGTTCAACAGCCGAACGACAACCGCCGGAATCATCCAGATCGTGCGTACGTCCGGTCAGCACCAGACACCACGCTAAGGCCAAGAGTTATTCGCACGCAGCTTTTGCCCAGTTTAAGTGTTGGAACTGTCAAACAATGTCTGAAGCCAAACCCAGTTTGTTTTGCAAAACATGCTCTTTGATCCAGTCGACTGAACAGCAGCACTTCAATTATTTCGAGCTTTTCAACATTGAAAACCATTACGACGTAGACACTGGTCAGTTGACGTCAAACTTCAGAAAACTACAAAACCTCGTGCATCCCGACAGATTCTCAAACAAAACAGAAGTGATTGTCGATAAACCTCATACATATCGGGCTACGTTTTAAAATAAACATAATATGTTTTAGGAAGAAAAAGTACTATCAGAATCATTTTCTTCGTTATTGAACAAAGCTTATACAACTTTGATGGACCCACTTCTTAGAGGTCTCTATATGTTAAACATCCGTGGTCTGAGTATTGAAGAAGCTTCAATAACAATGGATAACAGTTTCTTATGTGAAATAATGGATTGGAATGAACAAGTAGAAGAGGCTGATTCAAAGGAATCCCTTGAAAATCTAAAGAAAGATGTTAATGTAGTATTACTGAATTTATACAAGTCAGTTCATATAATATCATGTTGGGATATTACATCATCATTGATTATAATTTAATAACTGTTTGTCTCTTGTTTAGGGAACTATCAAGAGCTTTCAGTGAAAACAATTCAAATCAAGCAAAGGTGTTATTATCAAAAGCTAAGTACTTTAATACACTGCTAGAGAAAATTAAAGATATAAATGTGTAATAAACTAATAAAAAAAATATACACATTTTTAACCGTTTTAATAATAATATGTTTATAAGTAAAAAGTATGACAATATATAAACTGTAAAATTTATTTATTAAATATATATAAAGAATTACATGTTAATTTTTTTAAAATATTTTTTGTGAAATTGATAAATTGAGAATAGCTAATTGATTAGTCCATTTATCAATGGCTGCATAACGGTTTGTAGCCGAATCAACTAGTGTCAAAGTCAATACTTGATTTGATTGATCAATGCGGCCTTTAATTGTTCTGAAATATAATAAGTTTAAATTATTATAGTATACTTAAGTAACAAAAATAAATTGATAGTTAAATAATACAATACTAACTCATCTAAAATACATGTAACCAGAAGACTTTCAACATCACTCTCTTCAATATTGAGCTCCTCAGCAATAAATGGTATATGAACACGAGTATATGGTCTTATTAATTTTATCAATACTTGAGTACGAATGTTACTCAATAAAGCTGTAAAATAAAATATGTCAAGACAGAACTATATATATATGTATAATGGTATAACGGAGAGTGGATAATTACATCTTGTTTAAAACAGGATTGACCCTTTATGATAATCATTTCCCATTGTCCCAACAAAATACAAATGGGACAATTTTTATCCCGTTTTTAGAAAATAGTCTTATTTTAATCCCATTATTTTTCCATATTACATTTTATTTTTAAAAGAGAAAAAGAATTATCACATTCATGAATAATAGTATTTTTCTTATTTATAATTAAATAAAAAAAAAAAATGAATCAGTATTAATATGTAAAAAAAAAACGGATGGGCCTCGCTCTGCATTGCAGTTGGGGATGGAATGCACCTCGTTTATAGGATAGGTCATTATTACAATGGATTTGTTAAATTTGAATGCAATGATAGGTATCATTGTATACGAATAACGATTCTAAACGGAGTTAATATGTTGGTCTAAGATGGGTATATAATAATATAGTATTTTATATTTAAATTGAAATATAATGCAATAATATGCAATTTCGTAGAAATTTATTTATATATTTTTGAGGATAAGCTTATCGACAACCTACTATTAAAATTTTGAACCTTAAGTATAAACAGAAAAATTTTTATGAATTTTCAATTACAAAATAACTTGCAAATCATCGCGATTTTAACATATTTTATACAAATTTGAAATTTATGGGCTTATAAAAAAAAATTGAGTAAAACAATCTACAATATTTTCTAATTACGATAAGTATAACTTATAAATAAACATTATATTAAATTTTCAAGAGTTTTCGGACAGCCAAATAAATTTTATAGATACTTTTAAAAAAAAAACTTCTAAAAATCGAAAATTTAAATTGTCCATAAATAAGTCAAAATATTTTGAAGACTTAACCATAAACGTGATTTTGCATAAAATTTCCCGTTTTTTGTAATTTTTTTATCGTTTTTTTCGATTTTTTTTAAAAAGTGTTGAAAAAGTTGGATTTTTGATTTGCCCAAGTACCATCTATATTCACTTTCTTTTCAGAAAAGTTACTGTTTAAGAAAATCGAAGCATTTTTACTATCAAAAAAGGTGTTCTCAGACACAAAAAAAAATACACATATCATTGTAAAACCAATAGATTCCATCACTCCGTTCAGAATCTAAAATTTACAATATACCTATTAGTAAATAGTTCAATAAAAAAATGTAATTATTATAATTATATTTAGAAATGGAAATCTTTTTTTGTTGGAGGGGGACAGGGAAGAATAACAACTGTCCCATGTTTATTTTTTCTCAAAATGGTCACTCTAGAGTCTAATGTAATGTAAACAAATTACCTTCAATGTGCTCTCTGATAAATGGATCATCCATAATGTTTTTACGATGATTTTTTAATATGGTTTCAAACTCTTTAATGTCATCATTCTGATAAGCCTGGACTAAGTTTGTCATAGCTAATATTTCTGGATCATTTTTATAAGGTTTAGCCTCTTGAGAATCAAATGGATTAATACCAGATTTCATCAACCTTAAATATTAAAACAAATGTTAATGTTAATGTCAATTAATAATTATTAATATAGTTTTTAGAAATGTTTACATATTTGCCAAAACTAGGTATTTTAAACAAGTTGTACGCCGAGGACTTCCAGATTCATCATAATTTTTAAAAGCTTCAAAAAAATCTGTATGAGCCTTAGAAAAATGACCTTCTTCCAAGTGCATCTTACCGCCACATTCTATAAAATTTACCATATAAGAGGATGAACATTATTTGATAATAATTAAATTTCTATTCACCTCGAATAACACCCATAATTAAAGGATGTGGAATAGCAGATTTAATATGGAGTGACTGCTCATACAGTTCTTTTAATTTTTTGTTGTTCTTTTGTGCTGTGTACATTTGTATTTCTAGAGCATAAATTTCCAATAGTTGAGTACCTTTTTTAAGATCATCTTCACCATTATCAGTCTAAAAACATAATTAAAACATTTTTTAATATTGTGTGAATAATTAGAATAGTTAACATGACATATTTTATTATAATATTACAATTTAAAACTTCTGACATTTCTGAAAAAAAAAAACAAAACAAAATATACAAGATCAAGTTAGAAACTAAGAGATAATATAATTTCAGCTATTTTTAAATTAATGGTAAGTTGAACCTTGAACATACACGAAATTGAAATATACTTAAAACAAAACTAAACATAATATGAAATTGTAAATACTGACAGCTAATAAATTAAAAATATAAAATTTTAAACAAAAGTCATATAGCATTACAAGTTTTTATCAAAACTTTAAATTAAATAATAATTAATTATATTTATGCTAATTAATCAGAAAAAAATAACATATTACTAAATAAAAAGTCACTAATACATTCAAAACAACTAAAAGACACAGGACATATCATTTTCCAATAACATTATCACTATTTAAATATTTTTAAAATACAAGAAACAAACACATTAAAAAAAAAAATAAAACAATAGTAAAATCTTACTTGGCAGGAAGCATGTAATTGTTTCAGAATCTTTGTTAATTTATTGTAATCAGCCAAATCAAAATATAATTTACCCAACTTTGTGTTAGTTTTAAACCAAAGTCTATCATTTTTGGCATCCTTCAATGCATCTAAGGTTGTTTCATAAAAATTTTGCAACAAGTCCATCTAAAATAAAAATTCTTATGTTAGTTTATAGATAAGACAATTTAATGATTGTAACTTACATTCTTTGAAGTAGATATATAATCCAGAATGGAATTTATAGACTTTTCACTATGATTTCGAGTAACTGCAGTTTTAATATAAGTTAATAACTGTTTATAACGATTCATCATTTCATCAAAGTTGTTCTAAATACAATAAGGAAATATATATATATGTAAATAAGAGTTAATTAAATTTTATTAAATTATCTTAGAAAAAGATACATAAATTTGATTAACTATATTAAAATCAATCATGGTTGTAAATTTAATTTCAGTAATATAAATATTCAATATTCTTTTTCACCAATTAATACACTACAAAGAGAAGAAGTTACTGTTAAATCTATTAATTTATACTTCCAATTAAAATTTAAGTATAATAAATAAATTTAGCATCTATTGTATTTTAAAATTTTACTAGAAATATTCTATACGAGTAAATAATAATACATTATTTAGGAAAGTACTTTATTGATTATATAAGGTAAAAAGAAAATTTGGTAACTACATAATTTAAACTCTTTTTATTTTAAATTAAGTTTATACAGATATACAAACATTTAGATAATGAAAATTAAATATTTAAATTTAAATCATAAAAAACAAATATTAATTTATAAGAAAATTCATTATGCTTTTACAACTGAATAATGATAACTCTTTTTATAATTTCTTATAATATAACTTATTTGAAACAAATATAATAAAGAGCATTGCAAATTGAAATAAAAACTTTATACTAAATAGTAAATACTAATAAAACTATTTTAATGGTGGTGGAATATTTTAGGAAGAATGATAATATATCATACTATATCTATATCACTTGCCAGATATAGTTAATAATTGCAATCACAATGTTAAGGGACATATTAATTTAACATTCCTTTTAACTTACAAGACGGAAATTTATTTTGATCATTTGCTTTAGTGCTTTAAAACCCCATTCTCCTTTTTCTCCAGCTTCAAGATCTAACACTTTTTGAAATGATAATAAAGAAGCATAAGGATCCTTTTCTTTAAGTGATTTTGAATTGTAATATTGGTTTTCCAAATCCACATCAGGTTCAGAATTACTGTCTTCTGAATATTCCTGTTTAAAACATAATTTGAAAATTCAACACAATTTGAATATGTCAATAAAGTATGCAGGGTGAGTATCATGTGATTTTATAAAATAGAAATTTGTTACCATACCATTCCTACTACTAGATAAATTAGTAAATTAAAGTACTTCATACAAAAGTGTAATATATAGGCAATATATAAGGTTGACAAAAAGAGCTTAGGACTTGTGACTCCTCATTCACTTGTTGATATTTTACAATTATCTTATTGACAACAATGAAAAAGTAATTAATGTTTCTTCCTTTTGAAATTTGCAAATAAGTCATCGATTACTTTACAAACCCTGATAAAGTGATAAGTATTACTTATAAGTCAACACTGCTAATAATGTAATATGTTTAACCACAGATTATGAATTGAAAATATTACTATCAAATTATAGAATAGGTATATTTAATATTCACAAGTAAAAGTGTACTATTTTAAAGGATAGTAATTAAAAGTAACATCAAATGCTGAATTATAATTAATGTTTTAATGATAATCCCAAAGGAACAAGAATTGACCGAATTTCTATGATAATTTTTTCCTAAGTACTAGTTTTATTAAACATTTTAAATAAAACTACGAGGACAACAGTGTATTTTCCATTGACGCGGTATGATGTGATCACGTGAACAATACTTACAAGACCGTAGTCCTCATCATCTTCACACATGTACACATCTTCTGTATCGGACATTTTGATTTTTCAGTTAAACGGTTAAACCGAATCTACATAACAATAATATTAATAACCACTGGTTTTATGCTAATTTTACAATAGGTATTATAATATACATCATTGTGGCGTTGAACAATACATTATCATCTATATATTTTATCGCATTATAAAAATGATTATACTGCTAAACATTGCGGCACAGAACAATTATTATTGTTCAGTGATTGCGGTATCCATCATCGTCAAATTGATAAAATGTTTGCGATATCTGCAGTAAACACAGGTATTAACCAGCCGTAGGGTTCCTGGACCCGGGTAACAGTACGCCCTTCAGTATTATCAAATAACATAAAATCTCGACATGATTATTTTCTTCTCGTTCCATATTATCATATGTTACACTGTTACAGATACAGAATAGTGATATTATTAAGTCTAGACTATTCAAGACTTCGTTGACGTTCGCCGTTCTTGCGATTGATTTAGTTTAGTCAACCGGTGTTTACTGTTACATTTCAGTATGGCGTTACCCCGTTTAGTCAACGGGATGCTTCGGACTAAGGCTATCTACACGGTGTCCAGTAGAAGTGCGGTTTCCCACGAGCCCTGGAAGCCTGGTCCATATCCGAAAACCGAAGAGGAACGTTTAGCTGCTGCTAAAAAATATGGTCTGTTACCTGAAGAATACGAACCCTATCCAGACGATGGTTTGGGTTATGGAGACTATCCAAAGTTACCAGACATTGGACAGGACGCCAAAAGTGAATATTATCCATGGGATTGTCCTGAACATAACAGAAACTTTGGTAAGAGACAAATAATTAAATGATTCGTTTCGTGGCTTGATAATTTTTCTTCTTTCTTTTCCATAGGTGAAATATTACATGTAAATGCTGACAAATGGGGTTCCGACAAAGCTGACCCAAATTATGATGAAAATGCTAGATTTCCTGCCTGGCAAAAATTATTGGCAACATTTGGTACTATTTTTGGAATAGGTGGATTAATGATTTCTGGAGATTATTGGTGTAAAAGATATAGACCATTTATGCCAAAACAATGGCCTCAAGATGGAGTGAAGTATTTTACTTACTCTGATAAATATTTTTGAATTGTATTACTGTTACATTGTATCTATTGTGTTGTAGCTTATTTGATTAAAATCAATTTTTGATTATGTTGTGTTTGAAAAAGTAAAAGCAACTATGTACTAAATCAATATATTGCTTATAAGAATATAATAAAATTTAGACTATTTTAAAATAATTGATTTTTTAAGTTTTTTCCAACTTCTTCCATGAAAAAGAATGGTATACTTTATTGTTGTATCAAATTATTCTATTTAAATATCAGTAATATTGGTATGTTAGGTATGTTAACATATAAAACAATTAAAATCTTTTAATTTTAAACATACCTTTAGGAGAATGAAGAATCATCCCTTCAAATATAAATATATTTTATATTTGTTTATTGAGTTCAATTATAATAATGAAAACTAGTAATACCTAAGGGTATGTTTAAAATTACACGATTTTAATAACCAAAAGGTTTTTTTAGATTTTGAATGAAGTGATGGAATCTATTGGTTTTACAATGATGTGTGTTTTTTTTATTTATTTATTTTTTATTTTTCATTTATTTTTTTTTGTGTCCGAGGAGACCATTTTTGGTAGTAAAAATGCTTCGATTTTCTTAAACAGCAACTTTTCTGAAAGAAAAGTGAATGTAGATGGTACTTGGGCAAGTCAAACATCCAACTTTTTTAATACTTTTTAAAAAAATTGAAAAAAAAAACGATAAAAAATTACAAAAAAACGGGAAATTTTATGCAAAATTATGTTTCTCTATATATGGTTATTTTCAAAGTATTTTGACTTATTTATAGACAATTTAAATTTTTGATTTTTGTAAAAAATTTTTTTTAAACATTTAATTAAAATTTAATCTCATAAAATTTAATTGGCTGACCCAAAACTCTTGAAAATTTAATACAAGATTTACAATAAGTTAAACTTATTGTCACTAAAAAATATCGCAGATCGTTTTTCTCAAATTTTTTTTATAAGCCCATAAAGTTCAAATTTGTCTAAAATGGGTCAAAACGATAATTTGCAAGTTATTTTGTAGATAAAAATTCATAAAATTTATTCTGTTTATACTTGAGGTTCAAAATTTTAACACTAGGTTATCCATAAGCTAATCTTCAAAAATATATAAAAAAAATTCTACCGGACTTAAATGAAAAAATTTTATGACTGTTTGAAATTTAAATTTTTACGAAATTGCATTATAATTCAATTTAAATATAAAATACTATATTATTATATACCCATTTTAGACCAACATATTACTCTGTTCAGAATCGTTATTCGTATACAATGATACCTATCATTGCATTCAAATTTAACAAATCCATTGTAATAATAACCTATCCTATAAACGAGGTGCACTCCACCCCCAACTGTATAGCAGAGCGAGGCCCATCCGGTTTTTTTTTTTTAATTTGCCTTTTATTAACCAAAAGGTTAAATCCAGGACCCATACCTAAATGCTAACATAAGATGATTTCTTTATGAAAACTCCGATAATCAAGATTACTGAACATGTTAAATTAATTGAGCTATAAGTGCTCCTAAATCATTCGTCATTTTCATATGAGAACTACAGCTGTAGATAGTATCTACTACTACTACTACTACTACTAGTACTATCTACAGCTGTGATGAGAACATTATAAGGTAATAATAAACTAAAACAGAAATCAATTAATCTATGAGCATCGAAAACTATTCATTATTCAAATCATAAATTGAAATACACTAAATCGTAAATAATAGAGGGTTGGAGGAAAAAGTAATTAGAAGGAATTATAGACAATAAAATGGTCAGAAATCATAAAAATTTGATAGTGAATTCAAATAAGATTTAATCAAATAAATAAAAATAAAAGTAATAACACAGAGTAAATGAAGATTTATAATTCTATAGTACCATAATACAATTAGTGTTATAATAAATTATTAAAAATATGATTACAATAAAACTTTTAATCCAGTTAAGAACAATTAATTTTTAAATAAGAATTTGCCATTCATATATTGCATAAATCTTGTAAGGTTATAACCTATCTTATAAGGTTATACTCGTCTAGAGCATAATTAAGTATCAAAGTATATAAATGAATATTGTTAATTTAAAATTCTGGATTAAATGTATTATGTAACATAATATATAGTAAATAATATATGTTTGCCTAAAAATAAATTGCACAAAAAAAGGTAAAATTATAAGAGTAAAATAGCCCTGATGGGTAACTTGATTTACTATAAATAAATTATATCACACTTCTTTATCATTTTCGTGAATTTGTATAAGAGATTCTGCTTGTTCAGCATCACCATCTCTAAGCCTGTTTAATGTTTATACATATTATAAAAACAGAAAAAAACAATATTATAAAAATAATTGTATAGTGTATAAACAAATATTTTTTCAATTCACCTGATTAAATTTTTTCTCTGGCAACGACTTAGGCAATTGTATTCATTTTGATTATAATTAAACTGGTATGTCAACCAAATAAGAAAAAAATAAGAGACAGTTGTAGGAACTAAACCTAAATAAAATGATGGTAACAAAAATCGCTCGTGATCAGACTTGTTTTGACTGGAGATGCCACGCAGCATTATCGACATAGGAATAGTTAGTCCTAAAGACATTGTTGCTATAATTGAAGATGTCAACAAACATCCCCTAGAATAAAAATATACAAGTTAGAATGATATTAAATAAGCAGTAGGGATAACATGTTTTTACCATAACCAAATGACTTCAGGCAATGTTGCTTTTACAACTCCATTAATTATTAATGATATCGCTTGTTGTTTGTTTGGCCATTCAAAGGTTTCAAGTTCAAAATAATGAAGAAAAATAAACAATGGCCAAAACATCAGAACATTAAATAGACCAACAAGACCTAAAAATAATGGAACAGTTTATTAAATAAAAGTACATGAATTAAAGTATATGATGAATTAAAACTAGAACATTTTACCAAAGTATAATATGATATCTAATTTATCTTCATGATCCACCCAAGACCGTAGAGTTACAATATTTAGTGCATAGAAAATAGCACTACATAATGATAAGGCAAATCCAATATTTATTTCACTAAAACTAAAATGAGAATCCGGCAATGTAATTATAACCTGTATACAAAAAATTATTTAATAAGAAAAGTTATTAATATTAAAGAAAGTGTAAATAATTAGTTTGTTTAAAATATATATATATATATATATTTTTTATTAAGAATACAATAATTAATGTTTTGGTTATACCAATGTTAATAATTTACAAACATCCCTGATAGAAAATTAAATAATAATTAATATAATAAATAAATAATTACATAGTATGATTTAATTTAATTTAAATATAATTTACATTATATTTTAATCAAACTAGGTTATTCATTTTTATTATTATTTAAAAATGAGTACACACATTTCCAGTTATGCTGAATAATACAGTTATTAGTTTAGCAACCGTAAAGCGATCTGTAGAAGGTGTGACAAAAAAAAGAGATAGTAGAAGAGTGAAAAAACTAATTGTAGACATAACAACAGACACTAGAGTATGTTCCATGTAAACCATAGACACTTGATGTAATAAATTAGCAACACCCCACTGTAAACAAAAGAATCAAATATAACATTAATATAAAAATTATAATAAATTGATAACTAATAATGCAGTTACAAGTTTATAATTTTTTAGAGGGGAACGAAATAAAAAAGAAAATTTTAATTGTTAAAATTATCATGAATTTAAGTACTTTATTCTTTTTTTTATCAAAGTAAAATTAATTTGTTATGATGCCAGGCATTTTTTACATATTTTCTATCTTTTGACTAGATTCAATATTTTGTTTCCCCTTGAATTTTATTAATACACCACTGATAATGATTTTTATAATGACTTAGTATTTCCATTGCTGGTTCAAAATAACCCTACTTTGACTCGCCCACTAGAGAAGATTCATTACATCAGAAATCTCAACTAATCCGTCATCTTAATTTTCTCACATCATAAGTATATTGATTTTTATTCTTTGGATTATAATTTTAATATTTTCTATTTGACTATCTTGGAACATAGTTCTTATGTTCCGAACTATACACTTCTTTTTGGAATTAAATTGGTAATTTCCTAACCTTGTCTGATACTCCAAATGTATCTGTACCAGTAACATGAACTTCTTTGTTTTTTTTATATTTTGCTGATGTAGTGACCACTTTCCCTTTTCACATCACATTTACAAGTTACAATTTTTATTTTTAAGACTTGATTTCCAGTAAATTTAAACAATTCCAGAGGTACTAGGAGTATTACTTCCCATATCTAAGTCAATTTTGATTGAATATTAAGACTACTTGGACAAAAGAAAATATTGTACACTGACCCCTATTTAAGGACATTCAAGAGCAACCCAAGACCATGGCAATTAAAGTATTATATATACATTATAAATAGATTTGAATAACTTTAATTATACAAACTGCACATTAA
This sequence comes from Chaitophorus viminalis, assembly GCA_025469195.1. Classification (NCBI taxonomy): domain Eukaryota; kingdom Metazoa; phylum Arthropoda; class Insecta; order Hemiptera; family Aphididae; genus Chaitophorus; species Chaitophorus viminalis. The sequence continues at coordinate 247,249 of JAIPRK010000054.1, read as the reverse complement.
AATAAAGCCAAAGCAAAAATAAATACATAATTACAGTTTGAATGTAGAAGTATAAAACACAAATAATTTAAAATATATAAGATAGTTGTATAATGTAATTTTAAAATATAAAATTATTTATGGTTTAGTTTTATTATAACTTTTAATTTATATTTTTAAAACATTTTAATATGTTAAGTTTTTAAAACATCATAAAAATATGAAAATGGGATAATATTAATTATTATACATAAAATATTTGTATAGCAGTGCTATTATTATCATTATTGTTATTCATAATAATATTCTAGTTTCATTGTAGTTTAATTTAAGCATTTAAGTAATAAAGGTTAAATGATTTGACATTTAAATTTAATTTATAAAATAACTTTTGTAAAAATGTATATACTTCAATTTATACTTACAAGGGGTGCTACTGTAAAAGCTAGCTTTGCAGTTTGATGTACATTGAGTAGTTGTCTAGATAAGCGACAAATTTCACGGGCTCTTAATGTAGCCGCATATGATAAACGAGCCATTAATGCTTCTTTAGCTTCTGCGTCAGATAAATGCCTTACCTAAAATAATATAAATAGATAATTTAGATGATTTTCTTATATAATTATATATAATCAAACAATAAATATACAAATTAATGTCAATTTTTAATCCAAATGAAATATATTAAAAAAATAGTAATGAATTAAGTACTTAATACTTTGTAAAGCATATTATTAAATCAGAATTAAAAAATTAACAAAATAATATGTTGTATTACCTCAGCAACTTTGTTAAACCGTACTACTTTATTATTTGACTTTGCAGTTCCTGAATCATCACTTTCTGTACCAGAAGTCATACTGGGATTTTTTATGGGGACATAACTGGCCGAGCTCTGTATATAAATAAAACATAAAAAGTTATAGTTTAAAACTAAGGTAAATAATTAATAGTTTTGGTTAATAATAGTTTAAATACAAATTGTTTGCATATAAGATGATTTGTTTATTTTATATAAATGCATTTATTATAGACTACATTCTACAAATTCTCAGAATTTGATGATTAAATGGAAATACTCTTAAATAGTAAATATTAATCTAATAATTAATAAAACTACTTTATGACACACAATTGGATTGTAGGTTTCACGAAAATCATACCAAGATGTTTTATTTTCTGAACGTAATAAACGCAATATAACTTTATTTTAATTTCATGGTCATTTTACTACATTAATAATACATATTAAAAAAAAAAACCTAGGAATATGTAAAATTTTTTTAATAATTTGGTATAGCACACTTGCAGGCCAAAAATCTTAATACGCAGGTATCACATATCCTAAACAATACATACAATTATTAAAATTAAATGTATAACGAGATACACAAATCATATTTTTTTGTAAAATGATTTCTCCTCAGTTAATATTGACATATTAAAATTGTTTATTATTTTTCTTTAACATTTTTTTATCCCTTGGGATCTATTTGTATAAACGACTTCTAAGTATAAAATATGTATAAACTCTTTACAATATAAATAATATTATATAAACATGGAAATTATTCATAGTACAAAAAGAATCCCCTGTGGTATTAACTAAACAATTGGAATGCAATTTGAGGAACGGAGTTAGTCTAAATGTTAAACAAAATGAACAAAAACATAATATTATAATGATAAATTGATGGATAATTTTTTTTTTTTTAAATTTTCAAAGTATATTTTTGTACAAAGATAAGATCTTAGTATTATTTTTTAGAAATAAAATTATATTTTAAAGTTCAGACAGTACAATAGTTTAACAATAAGCTCTATAATATAAAGTCTATATTGCATCTAAAAAGTTTGATTAAATTAATTTTGTATAAAATTTTGGTCAAAATTTAACTTTTACAATTTTAATGTTTCAGTCACTTTTTCAAATTTATATTTTTGACTATTATAAGACTATTAGAGTAAAATAATCAATATAAGTCACTGTAATATAAATATATGTTAAACTATAGTAACTTAACCCAAAATTGTTTTTTTAATGAGATATTTTTATATATATAACCAAGTTTATAATTTTATATGAAAAACAACATAAGGCATAGGTAAGTACTTTCAGAACCAATTTTTCATGAAATTTATTCTACAATGAATCTATAAAATTTATTGACTGACGTTTTATGATAAATCTATGAAAACATGAGATAATTCAAGTCACGTGAGTCAACAAGTCAAAATATTACTAAAAAACAAGCTTAGGCATAAATGTTATTTTTTTAATAAATTATGTAGATGGTGGTAAGACTTGATAAAATGATAGTAAAAATAATTAGTTGTTAATTTAAATTGTTAGTTCTGAGTTTTTTTTATGAAATGCTTAATATCAATTAGGCAATTAATAATATCTAAAAAAACAATACTTGTAATAATTATAATCACTAAAAATGAATTGAATATTTTCTATTGTTAATTGTTAGTAGTAATCAATTAAAGTTTAGATTAATTATTTTTGTTGTTTATATATAAATATTTATAAATTTAATAATTCAAAATAAAGTGCTTACTAATCTTGCAGTTTCATCAGTGAATACGTTATCATCTTCATCATCATCATCATCAATAGCATCAAAATTAACAAACTAAAACAATATAATATAATTAAAATGATCAATTAATTAATATCTAAAATTACCATATAATTTGTTTGATTTCCACAAGGCTTCCGCAATTCTTTAAATATTATATACAGCATAAAATAAATAGTAAACATAGAAGCTTTGGTATAAGCATAAAAAAATGGCTTTTTAAAGTCATTTTTATAAGGAACATACTAAAAACAAAAACCACATCAAGTCACATTAAAAAATAATTACATCAACAAATATTATTGTATATATATATATTTATTTATATTATTATTTTGATAAATATTAAAACATTTATCAAAATAATAATAAAACAATTAAGTATTTATCTTTAAGATTAAAAGGTATTCATCATACAACTATATGTGTTCAACAAAATATCTAATAGTAATAATTATTAGGACCTAAAACAACATACGTTGGTGAACTTTGATGATACGATCCATATTATATCTGCCAACAGTAATAACAACAAGCCATGTGTCAGTCTTTGGGACAGATTGTGCATTTTTTAGCAACAGTAGACCGTTATGGGAAAAGAAATTCCATTTGGTTATTTTGATTCCTATAGTTACACAGGAAACAAGAAGTCAGAGCAATAAATAAAACTTGATAAAACAAATTATATTTTATAAAAGACAATTTCATTAATTGTTCACATTTCTGCAGTGTTTATTATTATATTTACACAAAATTCAATAAATTACATGGTCTTCCTTTTTCTATCGTTATCATAAATTTGATATTGTTACTTTTTATATTTATCTAATTCTTGAACGGTGAACACTATCGTACTGTACGGTTCGTCCGTGCATTTTATACAATACATACATAATATTATTGTGTATTTTGTAATACGTTATCAATATTTACTCCCTTCGTTATCAAAATAATGTCACCGACGTCAAAAAGTCATAGATTATATTACCACAGCACAGACCCTAAAACCATGAATTAAGAAACATCATTCGGACGTAAAACTGATGAACAATGGTAAAAAAATTAATATAAATCAATTTAAATTAATGATGTAATAAATAAAAAAAAGTGATCTTCATGCCCTGTCCGAACCTGTTTAAAAATTTCGTCTAATAAAAATATTTTTTTAAAAAATCGAATATTTCAAATGCCTATAAGTTGCTTAAAAATAAGGCATATTAAATTTTTAAAACTGATTTGAATTCGTTGTGAAGTCTTCTTTAAGTTAACTATCTCATATTTCAGATTCTGAACAGAGTGATGAATGTATCGATTTTACAATGATGTGTGTTTTTATTCTTTTTTGAAATATCGATAAAAAATTTGGCTGTCTAAAAAATGTTTGATAATTTAATATAAGGTTTATTATATAAGTTGTACTTATCGTAATTAAAAAAAATCAGAAATTGTGACACAATTTTTTTTTATAAGTGTAAAGTTCAAATTTTTATGAAATACGTCAAATTCGAGATAATTTGAAAGTTACTTTGTCGTAGAAAATTCATAACATTTTTACTATCTACTATCTACTATCTATTAACCTACTACTTATTTTTATTACTATAACCACGGCTATAGATGTATCTGCAGCCGTGACTATAACTACTACATACTATCGCGATTTGACGTATTTCATATAAATTTGAATTTAAAGGGCTTATAAAAAATTTTGTATGAAACAATTTTCAATTATTTCAATTAGGTACAATAATTATAACTTAAAATAAACCTTTTATTAAATTATCAAAATATTTTAGACAGCCAAATTTTTTATCAATATTATTATTAATTCATTTTAGTATTAATTTTATATTTTAAATCGCAGTTGTTAGTGATGCTGGTGCTTGGTAAATGGTAAGTCACCACCACGAATTAAAATATATCACCACCATTCTATATAATAAATCTATATTATCTATGGTCACCATAATAATATCGTGCACAGGGCCGCCTACCGGTAGAAACACAGATAATAAATATAACCTCAAATAGTCCATATAATTGTAAATTTAAAATTCATAACACAGAAGAATAATATTATATTATAAGCATAGACTTATTGTATACAACTTGTGTACATGGTACAGACTACACTACTACAGAACTACTGAGTACAGATATATTATGTAAACAGTTAACATTAAAATTTAAACAAAACGTTTAACACACTAATTATTCAATTAATATAGGTTTTCACAACAATACAGTTAAATAAAAGTTGTTATTATTATATATTAAATTCTTCTAATGCCTTTTTATTTGGTTTAATTTAGGAAATATGTTGTCTAATCAAGACAAGAAAGTAGCGGAAATTCAGATATCCGAAGAAGAAAATGACAAACTTACTATAAAACCTCTGTAAGACATTACAATCATTACCTATTATTTACTTTAAGTTCATTATTTTGAATTATGGAATCTGAAGAAACTACAACTGTTAATCCTCCTAAACTAAAATCTTTAAATTGTGTAATTTATCCGGGTATTGTAATTAATGCTGAACAAGCCATTGACAATCTGGGCGGTATTGATGAGATTGCTCATGCATTTGAGTCTCCAGAAGCTTCACTATCTGTTAATTTAGTCAAATCAGAATTTGGACCACCCCTTATAGGTAACAAAAACTATGAACGTTCATTATTGATATCTGTTAAAAAGAAATATAAGGTTAATAAAACAACTGGTGATAAAGTTTATATTGAAGCATTACCTGTAAAAATTATTGGATTTGTACAAAAAACATTCACATTTACTAGTATTGTGGATTTTGCATATTTTCCACCCCAGCCAAATTGTTCTGAACTATGGCGTTCAAACAAATTATTGGATATTAGTTGGGCTCTAGAAGAAGATGTGCCTTTGACATTGTTACCTAGCAGGCTTAGTAAATTTAATGAACCACAGACAGATTTTTATGAACTTGTAAATCATAAAAAGTTGGATACATTATCTAAAAAACATCGATTAAGACCGTATGTACGTAATTTTACTAAAAATAATCATTTTGAAGATGATGACTTACCACCTATGCCACTGGATTTGTTGAAGTATTGTTTAACTGTCAAAATGTTTTCGCCTAATGAAAAAAGATTGATAGATAGACTATTTGAAAAGAGGCCTATTTGGGTTAGACCGGCATTATTTCACTTTGCTAAAGTTATCAATAAAGAAAAGATGAAATACTTGTTACCAACAACTGGATATTTTACTACTACTGGACCATTTCGACGGATGTGGGTTAGGTAAATAATTTCATAATTTTTTTTAATTTTTTGTTTATATAAGCTTAAAAATTTAAATACTATAAATTGTCATTGTTATTTACAGACATGGATATGATTACCACACTGATCCATCAAACTATATTTACCAAGTTATTGAGATTCGAAATCATTGGTTAGATGATCACAATCCATCAAACCCCAAAAAAGTGAAGTTCAAAATAGAAGATTATAATCCTAGTATGGCCGAAAAACAGTTTTATTTTTCTCCTAATTCTCTTCCTTTATCAATTGTTGCTAACTATCAATTATGTGATATTCATTTGCCTGAAGTCCAAGACATGGTTAAAAATGCATCTTTATCAGCTACATGTAGTAAGCATGCTGGTTGGCTTAAAAAGGAGTTCTTAGATGATATAAGAGTTATTATGTATGAGTATTTAGAAAGAGCATGGCAGAAATATTTAAATGGAGATTTACCTTCGTGTGGTAATGAACATATTAAGTTGTATAGTGATTACATGGAAGAAGACAATTTAGATTATACTAGACAACAAATAACAAAACAATTAGAAGGAGGAGAAAGTGATGAAGATAATCAGAACGAGAATGAAAATGATGAATTTAATACGGAAAGTGATTTGATTAAAGATACATATGAGGAATGGGCTAAACTTGATCGTGACGAACTAGCAAAAATAATTTTTTCAGATAACCGTAATAAAGCAGATGTTTCAAATTCTAATCCTTGTAGTGATGAAGAAGATGATATAGATTTCAAATTGGATGGCATGGATATTTAATAGTTTTATAATATAATTGTATCTTATAGTTGTATGTAACTTAATATGTTAATTATTTTTTATCAGGTTAGATAATTGTTGATTACAAATATGTATTCATTTTGATTTTTTCCATCTCACATTTGTTATCTTATATTTATTTATGTTCTTAGCATTATTTTAACTTTGTATTTAAATCAATTTTTTGTTTAATATACTGGTTATTTTTGTAAAATTTTAGCCTGACAAAATATTATTTCAATATTTGCTGAGTGCAATCTTATGTTCAAATGTTAATTTTTTTGTATAGTTAATAAAGTAGAAATAGGTAAATTTTTAGTATTCATTTTTAATAAAAATAATTTAATTAAATTATTTATTTAAAATGGCATATTTTTATATTGTATACAATATATACATTTAGTGAGTGTAAACTTTTATTTATGTTCTGATAAAATTCAGATTAATGAACTACACCAGCGATTCCCAAACATCTTTCATTCAAGCCGCCCTAAGAAAAAGCGTCCACAAATAAATAAAATAAAATAAGGCACAGTTTACAATATCTATTTTATTTTTATTTTTAAAATATTCAAAATATATTTACTGGTATGCCAATGTGATCTAAAAATAAATGTGTACAATTTTTTCCATACATACTTTGTTTAGTATTTGACCTTCCTAAAGCATGCCTTATAGTTTGAGAATCGCTAAATTACTCAGTTTTAACTGCAAAGATACTATATTAAAAGTATAAGCCCAAATTTATGCTTTATTAACATTTTGATTCTTTTAGGTAAAAAAATGTAATAATTTTATCAAAATATATGTTTTAAATTAAATGTTTAAGTATTTATTTAACTATAAATAGTTATAAGTATATTATATTGGTACTGCATTTTTATTCAACTATATAGAGTATATTTTATGACTTAATTTTATGTTTTAGCGGTGCTGGCCAAGAAGTTGGTAGATCATGTATAGTAATGGAATTCAAAGGCAAAAAAATTATGGTAAGTTTCCTTTATACATTTTTATATTCATATATAATTTGATCATTTTTTAGCTTGATTGTGGAATTCATCCAGGACTTCAGGGCTTAGATGCTTTGCCATTTGTTGACCTTATTGAAGCTAATGAAATTGATTTACTTCTAATTACTCAGTAAATGAAAATATTACCATTAATTATTAAAAAGTATAATTACTTTTATTAAATATTTTTCTATTCTAGTTTTCATTTGGATCATAGTGGAGCATTGCCTTGGTTTTTACTTAAAACTAAATTTAAAGGAAAATGTTACATGACTCATGCTACTAAAGCTATTTACAGATGGTTATTGTCAGATTACATTAAAGTCAGGTAATTTATTTTATGATTTTAGTACTATTATTTTTTTGGGAATAATTATTTTAATTAGTTTCTAGAAATAAATATATGATTTAAAATTTATTATTGGGTTCCAAAGTTACATTTCTAATGTATTTAAAAAAAAAAAAATTATATGATATATTTTATAATATTATGCATTACATAATATTTTATTAATTATAATTCATATTATGATATAGTTTTAAGTCATAAGGTATATAATTTCATCAAAACTGATAAATTTCTATTTCTATTTGGATTTTTTTTTATTTTTACTTCAAATTCCAAACTGTGTTATTTTAATATTAAATCAATATTTATATTAGTATCAACTCTTAAGTCATATATAAGTAGAAGTTTATCTTTTGTCTATCATGATAAATTATTTATAATTTTAGTAACATTGGAACTGAACAAATGCTTTACACTGAAGCTGATTTAGAAAAGAGCATGGATCGCATAGAAACTATTAATTTCCATGAAGAAAAAGATGTAGGAGGAATTCGCTTTTGTGCCTATAATGCAGGTCATGTATTAGGTGCTGCAATGTTTATGATTGAAATTGCTGGTGTTAAAGTTTTATATACTGGAGACTTTTCTAGACAAGAAGATAGACATTTAATGGCTGCTGAAATACCACCTTCAAGGCCTGACATTCTTATTACAGTAATTAACTATTAAATTTCATGAATGTGTTTATAAATATATCTAAAATTATTTATTATATTAAAAGGAGTCTACTTATGGAACTCATATTCATGAAAAACGTGAAGAACGTGAACGACGATTTACTATGCTTGTACATGATATAGTTAATCGAGGTGGAAGATGTCTAATTCCAGTTTTTGCATTGGGGCGAGCTCAAGAACTATTATTGATTTTAGGTTACAGATTAAATTTTACTACTATTAACTTAAATATTCTTGATTTTTAATAAAATTTAATTTTAGATGAGTATTGGGGTCTTCACCCAGAACTTCATGATATTCCTATATATTATGCATCATCATTGGCTAAAAAATGTATGGCTGTATACCAAACTTATATAAATGCTATGAATGACCGAATCAAACGACAAATTGCTGTTAACAATCCTTTTGTTTTTAAACATATAACCAATCTGAAAGTATGTTAATTATATATTTCTATAATTAATATAATTTTACATTTTAAACATATTCAAAGAACACATTTTAATATTTAATGATAGTCGAAAATTGCAACCCTCCCTTTTTTTTTAGCCAAAATATTGTAGTTTAATAAATAGAAGATAAAAAAAAAATATACTTGAGTACAAATTGTACAGTTAAAGTATTTTAATGTTTTGTTTTAATAATTAAGTTAATCAAAATTTAATTTTAAGTTATAAATTTAAAATTCTTAATTGAAATAAGACGATTCTAAATTTAGTGTTGAATATGATTTACTAATATTTTATAACAATGTTAAATTTAGAGCATTGACCATTTTGAAGATATTGGTCCTTGTGTTGTAATGGCATCACCAGGTGTAATGGAAAGCGGATTATCTCGAGAACTTTTTGAAATGTGGTGTACAGATAGTAAAAATGGCGTTATCATTCCTGGTAAATATAAAATAGAAACATTTTTTTTGTACATATAAATACTGTATATTATTCATATGTTAGGTTATGTGGTACAAGGAACTCTAGCAAAAGCTATTTTATCTGAACCTGAAGATATCACAACAATGACTGGACAGAAATTACCTTTGAAAATGTCTGTAGATTATATTTCATTTTCTGCACATACAGATTATCAACAAACTCGAGAATTCATCAATATGTTAAAGCCTCCTCACATTGTAAGTAGCACCAATTAGAACATTGGAAAAGATAAAAAGTTGTACTTTTTTTTTTCGATGCTTTAGGTTTTGGTTCATGGAGAACAAAACGAAATGCAAAGATTAAAGTCTGCTTTGGTTAGAGAATATGAAGAAAATTCTGAAGATATTAAAGTTTATAATCCTCGGAATACAGTCGGAGTAGATTTTTATTTTGCTGGTGAAAAAACAGCTAAAGTATATATATATATATATATATATATATTTTTTTTATATATAGACATTAATATCTAATTTAATATATTTAGTTTATTAAATAAATTGACCAATATAATAATTTAAAGGTAATGGGAGAAATAGCTGTTGAGAAACCAGTAGAAGATAATGTTTTAAGTGGAGTTTTATTGAAAAAAAATTTTAGTTATCATATTTTTGCTGCTGAAGACATTCCAAGTAAAATAACTTGTTCTTTTACCTATATTATTCATTATTTAATATTAACCAACAAGTTATCTTTTTTTTACTAAGGATATTCTGACATGCTATTAAGTGAAATTCAACAAAAACAACTCCATAGATTCACAGGATCATTTTTATTATTACAAAATATGTTGTCACATTTGACTGGTAGTGTGCCTGAAATAATTATTCCAAACAAAAAGTTAAAAGTATTAAATTCAGTGGATGTCTCAGTGGATAAAAACTTTGCCACTCTAGAATGGACTACTACACCAGAGAATGATATGTATGCAGATATTGTTGTTCAAGTCTTGATGAAAATTCAAGCCATGAACCATGGTGACATGAAAAATGTATCCTCTGTGCAATACATTAAATATGATCATATGCACTTCAAAGTAAAATTATCTATCCCATTTGTGAATTTCATTGAGTAATTTAATGTATGTTATATTAACATAAAAAACAATTTACAGGAATGCTTAATAGAAATTTTACAAGAAATGTTTGGAGAAGAATCCGTACCAAAAATATTTAGGGGAGAAAAATTATTTGTAGCTGTTGATGGGAAAAAAGCTAACATAAATTTGAAAAATTTGGTAAATTTTATTGAAATTTTATACATTTTATGTTTAAAATTAGAAATATAAATATGTTTTTTGTGTAGGAAGTAACATGTGAAGATGAGATCCTACAAAGAATGGTACAAGCTGCTGTATCTAGACTGCATAATACAGTGACACCTATTAATAACTCTAATAATTAATTCTTAAAATTGTTTAAGCAAACACATTTTTATGTATCACAGTTTTTTTTTTAATTTATAAACAGAAGAACAAAATTTCAGTGCAAAAAAAAAATATAATTTGGTAAATAAATTATCTATTAAAAATTAAGGTTGTACACTGTTTATTGTTTACCATTTAATTAAAATTGTGTTTCCATCTTCAACTGAATAATAATCAAATGTTTGGTTTAAGTTGTCCATGGAATATTCAACATCTGGTTTCTGAAATATAATTTTAAGAGTTAAAAATTCAATTTTGTTGTACAATATGTATAAAAAAGTTTGTACATAGAATTATTGCCCAACAAAATGTTTTAAAATTACTTTGCCCTAACTTTTTACCTGGTGGTGCCTTGTATGGATCAATTAGTGCAGTTTGGCAATATCTACTGAAGTTACAATTAAATTAAATTTATGTTAAACTTTAGTGCATTTCAAAGATTTATCCATCATAAATTTAAATACATACTAAAAATAATAGACTTCTTTTCATAAATTATAAAAACAATTAAATTTCATTACTAGTAGGTAAAAATAAATTTTACCATTTAATAAAAGTATAAATATTTATGTATAAAGAACTATGTAATTTATTGCACTAATAATATTTATATATTATAAAGTTAATAGTAATGGATGGTCTCGGGGGGAGGGGAGGGAGGGATATGAAAAATTGGTCTACTTTTAAAAGCTGTGTGACATAAATGCAGTTATTCATTAACATATCATTTGCAAATTAATGTGTAGTTTAAATGTAATATGAATAACAAATAATTTTTAAGTTCTTGCCCTCTGGTTTTTATAGATAATAATATGTTAATTGTGATTATAAGGAAGAAAACCAATATCTGGGTTTACAATACTATTACTTGAGATTAATAGAATACTTGTATAAATACTAATTTGTTTTTATTTTACTATAATTTAATCTTACTTCTTTTGTATAGTATGATAATTCAAGTTGTTTGCTGCCAAGTCCAAATAAGCGCTTTCCTAATTCTTTTAAACGATGAAGTGTCATAGTAACTGGTAGTGTTTTAATTATTACATCCTTCTCTGTACTTGAGTCTTTGCAAAAGCTCACAATTCTTAATTTTATAGTCTTTATTTTTCTTGATGTATTAAGATCTTCTGAGTAGTCGGAGCCATATTCTGAATAAAAAATGGAATTAAAAAAATCTAAAATGAAAGACCATTTATTTATTGTTTACTAGCAATGAGTTCCATATATCGTGGATGTTCAGCTAAAAATTCTGCTTTTTCTATTGGACTCTTTAATTTTCTATGCCATATTAAATCTAAATCTTTTAAGTAATCTCTTTCATTATTTTTTCGCTCTTTATGAGTAATCATGGTTCCATTTAACATCTTAATGAAACAGTTTTATAAATTATAATATTATGTAAACAAAATAAAAATTTGGTTTACCGTTAAATTGGAAATTCTAGCTACTATGTGTAAAGTGTAATTGGTTACACTCATTCCCTTGAGCAGAGGATTATTTTGAACTCTCAATGAATTTAATGCTGGTAGTTTATTAAGTTCACATATTGATTTAAACTGAAAAAAAATAAAAATGTAATACAAGTATTTATGGATAAGAATATTTCTTACGTGTAATAAGTTATTATCACTGATCATCAAATATTTAAGAAATTGAAATGATGATGGTACAATATAAACATCTTTTATTCCATTGCGATTAACGTTCAAAGATTCTAATCTAATACATTTTTAGTGTTTAAGAAATGTAACATAGTTTTAAGTATACATTATTAATATTAGTGTTACTTTGGAAGAGTACGTAGTTTATTGACTTCTGACCATGATAGATTATTATTTTCTAGATTTAAATATAAAAGATTCTCCAGTACTGCTAAAGGTGTTTCAAGTCGATTTATATTGTTATCTGGGGTCTAAAATTTAAATTATTAGTTTAATTATCAATTTTATTGTCAGTGGTTTCAGTGAAAAATACCTCTAATACTTCAAGTAATGGAAAAGCTTCACATAAAGACATGACTTCATACCAGCTATAATTGAGCTTACCTAAAATAATTTTCTTCAAGCATTTAAAAGATTCTTTTAATTGTTGATTTCGTTCATTAGGTAATTCTATAGTATTAAAGCTAAAAAAGTACAAATATAAAATAAAGCAAGTAATATTATCAATATGATATATATTTTAAAACCATTTACCTTAAGTTTAAACTAGTTAAGTGTTTTAATTGTTGAGCTATTTGTGATATAGTTTCCCAATCTTCAAAGCAATTGTTGCAAAGTTCTAAATCAACAATATTTGGGCAACAATTTAGAATTTCTCCAGGAAGTCCAGCATCCGTAATACATTGATGACTAAGGCTTACATGAGTTAACTTTTCAAAACATCTAAATAACAGTATAATTCATATCATTAACGCTGAGAAATTGTATGAAAAACTAGAGACTAACGCTTGTTCTGTTTTAATTTTTTGCATTCCAACTAATTCAAAAGATGACATCTTGGACTGTTTCATTAATGCTGATATCTCTTGATCAATTCCAGGATCACAATCTTGACCATATTTATTTTTAAATGCACTAATGAAACTAACGTTATAGCATACAACTTTTTCCAACCGTACAAATGATGCTCCGTTAAGATGTCTAAAACCGAACCAATGATTTTGCAAATGCACATTTCGCCATTATAACGCAAAATACTCACATTGCTTTAAAGTATCTGATGCCATTATGAACACCATCGTGTTTACCTCTTGACGGATCGTCCCACTCAATTCCAACCCACACAGATTCCGTCCCCGGTATTGGGCCTACATACCGAGCGACCCCAGTGTACGTACCAACAGCCACACGCCGTCCAACTTTCAAGGGTTTGATACCGCCATCAGTCATCGTCAAAACCTGTCAAAGACTGAGGACGATGGTATGTATACGACGAACAGGTTCTCAGGGCAATATTAGAGTGAAGCCAACAGAGTTGATTAACTGGTTACGACAAACGATTACTGAAGAATAAGAATACCGTCAATGCGGAGGAACAAGTCTTAGACGGAAAGCCGGCAGAGAATGTGCTTATTGAGTTCATAGACAAATAAAACTGTACAAGTACAGAGTAAAGCAGCGCTAAGTTCGGGCATACGTTTTCGTAGACTTGAAAGTCGATGGAGGAGAAATATCACATCCGTTGTTCCGTGACGTTGTAACGGTGTAAGTGCACCGATGTGTCTCGGAAAGTCAGAACTCGGAAGACGGTGAGTCGGTGACTGCCGACTGGCGAGCTCTGCAATAATATTTAATATTAATTATGTTATCTATAATCTATGGCTTTATTATCACGTCTGGACCCGCTACGGGTGATAACTGATAACTCGTCGTAGTTTTGTTGACGTTCAGTTGTGTATCCAACACACATATAATATCACAATATTCAAATGTTGCGTACGGTATAGGTGTTCCAACAGCCGCGGATCTCTCGAATAACGATTATCAATTTCGAATCGACCGGACGCGACGACGGCACGGCAACAGACGTTTTCCGATCGGGATCGGTCATCGCGCTGCAGTTTCGCCTCGATCGTAGTTTCTTGTACCTTCGCCGACGACAGTAAAATAACAACAATAAATGTCCGTGTGATGACAGTTTGTTGACCTCAGGCACTCACTAGGTGCACACAACTAAGTATACGCGTATTGCCCATATACTCTACTCTGCTGAAAACTATCGTACGAACGGTATGTGTTTCTCATTCATTCATTCATTCATTCATTCATAGTAGTGTGTATAATATTCTCGTGGGAACTTGCATGTAATTAATAATAATGATACGTTGTTGGTTCGTTCTGTCGTTTTCGTCCTGTTGGTTGACACTCTTATGTTGTTAATCTGTTTTACGGCTGCACCGATTCATCGGTGGTGTGCATGTTACCGACGTTTAGGGAGACTGTTACAATTCATTACACCTAGATAAAATAATTGTCATTGTATTTAACCTGGTATATGAGAACAATGTTAACATTTGATTTATTTTACTGAATAAAACACGAGTGCATTTATTATTTTATGTAGTTTTCTTTGATCTTACCCATCTACTCATATTATATCATAGAGACATAGACAATTATGTATAATGTTATTGGTATGTATGTTATATTCTATGATAAAGTTTGTACCATTTTATTTCCTACCAATGTGTATGAATGTTTAAAGAACTAGTTAAATTTAGTACTATATTTTGTACATAAATACTTTATTTAAGTATTGATTAAAAAATAATAATGAATATATTGATAGATGTCCAAGGGGAATTTAATAAATTTTCAATAATAAGGATTTTATTGCATTTATTTTATATTTGGTTTTCTATGTTCCATGGGATTGTTGTTAATATTTAATTTATATATTATACTTTCAGATTTTATTCAATATTACTTATTAAGTAAAGTTGTATCATGTATCTAAATTAATCAAAATATTATATTTATTAATTAATTTTGTTGCTTTTACATTAAGTTTTATTATAAAGCACATTAAAACATCTAATAAAACTTTTATGTTTATTTTATAATATATTTCTATAGTTATAGTTATGCTTATTTCAAATATACATGTGCGGCAATTGTATTTTCCTTCTGTTATATCCGAGGTTATATTTTTGTTGTTTAAATCAAGAACTAACTTTTGCTGCATATTGTATACCTATCAAAAGAAATTACATTTATTTAAAGACATACTTACTTTGAAATCAGTATGTATGTATTTATAAAATATAACTGCATATTATACTTAGTAAGTAATTTCAAAATTTTTGTGTTTCCCTTAGATCATCCAAGTATCTATATGTTGAGACATTTCCCCTCTTCTTTTTTTATCAAAAAGTTCTTTAATATTTTAATAATAAAAACCTTTTTGTTCTAAAATTGTTGTTTTTGTTTAGCAAATTTTACTTATTTTTGGTAGCATTTTACTTAAAAATAAGTTTATGACTATTAAGTTGGCAAAATAAAACTAAAATATATGATCATTAATTATTTGTTGTAACTTGTAACTATTGTAATATAGGAAATGGCTATTGAGTAATTACTGATGACTGTGAAATTTTTTAAATGAACCTGTAGTTATAGTTAATCATTTTTACAATACATTTATACCTACTCTCATTACACTTAAGATTTTATAAATTGCACGTAGGCTTACCATAAATGATACTAGAAAATGAATCAGGTAGACTTATAGTATTGGGTTTGGATCCTTGAAAAAAGCATTCAAATTGAAATTACACATAAAAGTACAAATTATTTACTTTTATTATAATTAATGACTAAATGAAAACATAACATGAGAGACAACATTGTGTATTATTTACTATTAGCTTACAAGTACCTATATGCTACATGTATATTGAAATTAGTCACAAAAATAGCTCTAGTATTGGGATATAATAAATAAGTAGCCAGTGTATATTATCTTATAATTATTAAGTAATTGTTCAATAATTTTTAACAGTGATTTTTTTTTATAAAATACCTTTAAAAAAATTTAACTAACCATTAAATATTAATATTAATATTAACTTTTTGTTATGTATGAAATGTATATTAAAAACAAAGTACATTTGTCAGTATAATATTTTATATTAAAAATATTATTGATTGAAGGTTAGGTTCTTATAATTATAATTTTTGAAGCATTATATAATGTATATAATTTTTGTATATAGTGTTAAATGTATTTTTAATTACACAATCTTAGTAATTCTGCAATTTTATAACCAATATACTGTGTATTTTCTAATAATATAACAATTGATAGTTTAAATATTATTAGTAAATTTAGAAACCAATTGATTAATTTTAATTTTATTTCAGCATACAGTTGACATTTACAAAATTTAAGAAAAAGATTTTTTTTTAAATTTTCATATTTAAAAAAAAATGAAAATAAATAAATTGTAAAATTTTTGTTGAAATATATTTTTTTTTCAATGCTTTAAAACCAGATAACATTATATTTGATTTTACTCTAGATTTTACCTTGGTTATTTAAAATATAATTTTGGTAGGTTCCACTATATTCTATTGAGTTAACTATTTTTGTTTAAGTTTTAATTTATTTACTCACTACAAACCAGTATTCATAATTATATAGTAAACACCTATATGTATACCAGTACCTACATGATTATAACTTATAAGTGAACTGTAAAAAGTAGGTTATGCAGTTTACCTACATTTTTCTGGTGTTAAATTCAAAAATGTGTATAATTATTAGTTATTAGTTATTACTGTTGAAGCGATCAGCATTATATAGGGTGTTAGAATGATTTATTATTAAAAAAGATTGGCAATTTTATTTTATATCTTTATTGTCAACTATTAAAGTTAATCATAGGGATCAATTTAGTTATTGTAGTAAAATACAATAATACTTACATTAGGTAATAACCATATATATTAGATAATTATTTGTGGAACTCAAAACTATTTCTGAAAGTATGATCTAATATGAAATCTTATTAATACCTAATATTAATTAAAATTAATACCCTTATGTGAAAAAAATAAAAAGTTTAAAATATATTAAATATGTAGTAGTTTTTTTTTTTTTTGTTGTAAGTACATCATTTGATTTCAAAATAATAACTTCTCTTACAAGTGCGTTCATTGTATAGTACATCCTATATATAAGTTGTTTATAAATTAGTATCAATCCACCTTACCAATAGAAACAGGAAGGTTTTAAACAAGACATTTAAAGAAATAAGTTCAGTTCGATTTCCGACCCCGACTAAACACATACAATTTCTTTATTATCTATATACACCTACCTTTAAAAAAGATGTAATTTTTCGTATTTATTTATGATGGTGTTAATAAATGTAAATTATTCTAATAATCATGTGTTAAAAAGTGTTCATGGACCATTTATTTCAAGGTTTGTAAATCGAAAAGATTTCATATACTACGATTGTTATTGTACTATGTTTCCTAGAACTAAAGTAATCATTTATATAAAAGTGTATTATAAAAGGGCGTTTGGACATTTTAATTCGCTTGAAAGCCTTTTGTTTTATTCACCTACAACTTCCCTTTACTCCATCTCTGTAGGTATAATATAGATTGTGGGTAGTGTACCAATCCATTATTGCACAGAGAAACATTGTCATGTGTCTTTTTAAATTACGTAACAATAAAAGTTTCATGGTACAACTCTACTTAATATTTTTCAATGTCTAAAGTCTAATACTCTAATGTATGGTGGAATCTACAACAACAAACTTGTGCAGTGTTTGTTTTTCCTCCTCGAATTTATAGTTCATTTTCAGAAGATTTTATTCAGTTAATCGTAACCGTTTTATGTTACCAGTTCATCTAGCAAATATTGAATTTAAATTATATTTTATCGAGACATAATTATTTCAGTTAAAGATTATATAAATTTTTAGTTACAGGTTTGTAGATTGTAAGATTTTTAAATTTGAAATTTAAATTTGTTTATTATTTATACTGTAAATTAGAACTATGTGCATCTTAATAAAGCATGTCAATTGTAGCAAGGGTACATTTGTTGATGTACTAAAATAAACCAACAGGAAAGGAGTGTCGCGAGAGCACTCCTTACTATTTTTGTACAAATATCTGGCAGTGTTGTTTGTTTCCTTACCTTAACCTGTTCACTTTTAGTGGATTATAATTTTATTTTGTTTTTAAATGAAAATATTTTATTATTTTTAGATTACGTATATGTTGCGTGATGCCAACAGCAAAGATTTCTGTGCGGGAAGAAGATATTATTCGTTTAACTTTGGAGTTTTTGCACAATCGCGAACTTCATATTTCTCAACTAAGTGTAGAACGTGAAACTGGTGTTATAAATGGAAGTTATTCAGACGATGCTTTGTTTCTTCGTCAACTTATTTTGGATGGTCAATGGGATGACGTTCTTGAGTTCATTCAACCACTTGAAGCGATACCAACCTTCCCTACCAATAAATTCAGGTATTGTATACTGAGACATAAATATGCTGAGCTAATATGTATGAAATCAGAAGCCTCGGTGATTGGAAGTGTAGACACTGCTGTAGAAGAAGTAGTTAAAGTTCTTAATGAGTTAGAAAAAGTATGTCCTACTAAGGAAGAATATTCTAATTTATGTTTAATGCTGACATTACCAAGATTATCCGATAATTTAGGGTATAAAGATTGGAATCCTAGTACAGCACGCGTACAATGTTTTAAACAAGTTTATCCTCTTGTTATGAAATTTTTACCATGCGACAAAAAACCTGTTATACCAGATGCGATAAATGATAGACTTATTCAATTAATTATTAAAGGGATGCTTTACGAATCATGTTGTAATTTTTGTAAATCAAAAGCAGTTGGAAGTAAACAACCATTTGGACCAAATATTTTGAATTATTCACATATATTCAATGGTTCGGAAGGATATAAAGATACAGATCTTAGTTTAATGTCATGGCTTCAAAGTATTCCAGCGGAAACGTTTATTGTCCCTTTCGAACAAAAAACTTTGAATGTTGAACTTGAACAATTAGAACGACCGTCTTTAGAAACATCATGGACGGAACACATGCTTGTTACGCCTATTAAACCAAAACAATTCCCTCATTCTGCAATGCCATTTACAAGACCACGATCTGCTGCCGATATTATGTCTCGTTCCTTACTGCCGAATCTCGACCAAACCACTTCATCTTCGTCTCTTATATCATCCATTGGGGTACTTAATGCACCGTCAAATCTAGTAAAATCATCTTTTGCTAGTTTTCATTTAACAGGACTGAAGAGTAACACGCCGATGACTAGTTCAGTAGATAAACTGTTTGAAAGTGATGTTTTTATAAATAGTATAAACGGAGAGTTACCGTCTATAACTGAAGTAGTGACACCAGTTAAAGAAAATACAAAATTTTTTTCGGAATTGTCGTCCCCAGAACCGGGAAGATCGTCGAATTCTACAACGACGTCAAATACAACCAGATCATCAAGAAGAGATTCGCTGACTGAGCGCTATCAATCTTTATCTATTAACCAATCGAACACTAGTTTTGATATGCAGAATAGTCAGTGTGATTTGTTTAAGGAGTATCAACGTCAAAAACAAAGATATCATGACGCTTTACAAGATCAAGAAAGAGAACGCCTTGAACTTATACAGCAATTGCGTAGCACAGAATCTAAGCTTCAAGATGAAAATAGGTTTGATATATAGAAATTATTATAAGTTTAAAAATTATAAAAATGTAATTCATATTTTTAGAGAAGTATCTAATACGGTTGTTCAATCTGATCCTGAAACGCTCGTCAAAAATAGTGCAGCAAAACCTCCAATACCCACAAAGATTCATGTAACAAATGGTAATAAAGGAGGATGGACTCCTGAGAATGAAAATTTAAATGAAACACTGCAGGTAAGACGTAAATATTTATTTTAAATAGTTTAAGCGATAACTATTCGTTTAAAATTTTTATGTAATTAAATAGGTACAACCTATTATTTGCAATAAGTAATAATTGTAAGAAAGTTACTATTATTGTGGAACAATTTAATTCATACAAATTGTCGTCGTTAAATGGTTTGTCATTTATAGGTATTAGCTAATGGTTAATTAAACATAAGTATAATATAAATTTCATAATGTATATGTGGAATAAATTAATTGAAATGGTTTGATACATTTAAAGTAGACTGAAAGTATTTCAGTATACTAAATATATACCTATATAATATATATTTACAAAATATGTATATACATTATAGCAGTGGTTTTCAAACTATGTGCCGCCACTGCGAGTAATTTTTTGGTGTGCCGAGATGTTCAAAATTTAAAATTCTGTATAAAAAACATTAAATATCGACATAAAAAATAGTTTTTAAAAATTTTCATGGCTTCCGTGCTATTTTATGAAGAACGCAGATGTGCCATAATTAAAAAAAAAAATTCTGAAAATCACTGCTTCCTAGGAACGGTTATGAAATAAAATAATTAATGTTAAATAATACTATATATACGTAAAATATATTGTTTTTGAATAATTATTTCTACCAAAAACGCGTTTGGTTGCACTCAAATTATGAAAAATATGATATTAATAAGTATAAAAATTAAAATACGCTTATTAATTTTTATGACGTTAAGTCAATGTAACTCTAAAAGTCTTAAGCATTCAGTCGAATTCAGATAAATTATCCTTGTTTTATCACTAGAATTTCTCTTTTAATTTTTTAATTTTTTAATTTATTTATTTAGTTATTTAATTACTATTTGTAAAAATTATGTACGTAACTCTTAAAAATGCCATATGAAAGAAAAAAAAACTAAAAATCAAATTAATTTATTTTATTGGTTATTCTTATTTAATATCACCAATCACAAATTCTACGAAAAAGAATTACTTAAGTAAACGGTTAGTTTTGTTTATAATATATTATACTTTAGATAGGTATTCCCCATTTGCGCCAAAAAAAATTAATTCATTTTGGGTATAGCCCATTTGCGCCAAAATAAAAAAGGTATGTTTTTTCAATAGCTCATTTGTGCCAAATTTACCTGCGTAAACATTTTAAATTAACAACTTGGTTAATTCTTATATTTTAAAGACGTATTTAAAACGTATGTCTGTAACGTAAAATAAAGTTATTTTTATAAGTCTATAGATTTTAAAGCTTTGTATATTATTACATCGAAAGATTAACAAACAAGTTTTATAGCAGTTTTATTATGTTGTACGAGCTTTAAACGATCTACATTTCACTACTTCTAAAAAACGAAGAATTATCTAATATAATTATATTTATATGCCACGAAAATTTAAAATCTATAGATTTATAAAATAAACTTTATTATACGTTACAGACATATGTTTTAAATACGTCTTTAAAATATAAGAATTAACCAAGTCGTTAATTTAAAATGTTTACGCAGGTAAATTTGGCGAAAATGGGTTATTGGAAAAAACATACCTTTTTTATTTTGGTGCAAATGGGCGATGCCCCTCTAAATATGTTAAAAGTTCTGCTCTATAGGTGGTAAATAGGTGTATACCCAAGGTTAATATGTTTTTATTTTTTTCACTCTTAACATTTTTTACTGGGCGAGGTCCACCCACTGGTTAAGGCGAGCCTTGTTACTAGTGCAAAATTGGTATTGTGTGAAAAAAAGAGTTGATGAATATCAATAAATTAACAAAATTATAAACCATGATGTAAAAAATGTATATCTTTATCAATATATAACTACTCTACCCATACGATTTTAATTATAAGTTACAATTTTATAAATCGTAAATGTTGTCATTATGTATAGTAAATACACTTAAAATGGTTTTGTTGTACTTAAATTTTCAAATTTTGCGAACTTCAAAAAAATATTGTTACCGTAAATACAATTATATAATAGTCTGACCATAATATGTGTTTGTGAAACACTGCATATTAATTACTAATCAGTTGTATGAAGTCGTATATCATATATAATTTGTGAAATAAATACAATCGTTTTTCACGATAATAAGACTTCCCGAACGGTATATAAATAAAAATTATAATACGCTCATTCGAGCACAGGTCGCACTACGTACAAGGCAATGGAATTATGGAATTTAGCGAAAGTGTCGAACCTACTTATATTAGGTATGTATATAACTATTAAATTTTCTCGATGCGCGCCGGCGATATATAGTTAAACGTATGACAAGCAATAGCTAAGTAATCGCAATGACGTATTGTTTCCTGAGAGGCGGGGGCTTTGCAAGACCGCGCAGTTTTATACGAGGTATTGCCGAGTACTCGAATTTCTTCTCTCCACCTCGTCAAATTTTTACGCTCGACTATTTAGTAATTATAATATATTAATATACACCTTTATTACAAATATATTCACGGCCAAGGTGTGTCAGCGCGTCAGAACAAACTTTGCGGGTTGGAACTTGTACATAAAATATGAATATTTACAAAACACTGCACAGTACTGTACGTGTGGTATACCGGAATCTAGTGGCGCAACTATATGATTTTCTCGAGGTTATCATAAAACATTGGTAACGGAAAACAATTTAATGATTGAATAAATCATACTAATAACCGTTTTACATAAATTACGCTCAAGGAGGATATCTTGACAATCGAACATTTTTTCATATAGTTGCGACCACAGATGGATCTTTGATGTTTGCATGGTATAAAAATTCTCAAAAAAGGGATTTTATGTATGAAACAGGTACTAGAGATCTTCAACAATACATACATTTAGTACGGTTTTGTATCATTGTATGTTGTTTTCTATTTCCAGCATATTTAAAACAAATTTTAGAGTATATTATTCATTATAAGTTATAATAAATGATTACCTATGTAATATACTAAGATATTTAGACAAGATAACTAAGTATAAGTTAGGCGCACATTTAAGTTATAGTTTATCAATGAGAGATGTCATAAAAGATTTTGTTAGTGGGAGTTAGGATATCTTGGTAATTATTACATGTTTTACTATTTTGAATAATTAAATGATAATAAATAATACATAATTTATTATTATTATATAAAATTAAAAACAGTCAGTCACAGCATACCTATTTATAATCGAATCGTAGCAAAAAATGCATTTATATAAATATTTGTTTGGTTGCGAAATAAAAACAGGTAAAAAATGGATTCCAATTGGAATCCATATTCCATTTATGAGTGCAGTGATTTGTGATTATTGTGTATTAAAAAAAATTCCCGAGTATGTCGTTTTCCTGTGGCCCCCAAGTGGGCCGTTTTGGACGTTTGATATCACACAGGTATAGTAAGCATTTTGAACGCCATGGCGGCGTCACTGTATATGGGATAATATAGGCATGTGCGAGTGCGTTCGTTACCTTTTCGTAAGTGTTGGACGGTGCTCCGTGCTGAGGCTGCACGCTCATGGGTGGCCGGCTGCACGTTTGGAGTCGGCGGCTGCGGTTTACGGATTTCGCGGACCGAGAACGCCCGGTGGTGTGCCGCCGCGTACACTGGCCGCTGATGATCGGACGCGTGGAACACACGACGGAGTGGCGGCCTGCATTATTGGAACGCACTGCCGAGGAACAATGGTGGAACATTATGCGTCATACGCGCGCGGTCTCGGTGCACGTCGTACGGCGGAACCACCCGGAGCAGCAGCGCGTCGAGCCCAATATGGTCGTTTGGTGGGGCCGCCGCCGCCGCGACGACTACAATAATGCTTGTTCGGGCGGCGGTCGCGCGGACCTTCGGCTTCAATAGTGTCCGCGTAACCGGTGCACGCGCACGTGAACACATACGCCGCTGTCGAAGTCGACCCGCCCGTTGCCGCCGTTCGCCGTACTGCACAAATTGACGCTGTTGCCGCCGCCGCCGCGCAAATGACGGCCACCGCGGCTGCGTTGAAGAGGCTCGAGGCCCTGTTCGACGACGTGAAGCTCGATGACGGCGAGCCGGCCAAGACCAAGAGGCCGTCCGTGGAAAAGGTGCACTTCGCCGTGACCGCGGACTGCGACGTGCACGGCGTGGTCGGCCGCCGCAAATCCGAACACCTGCATCAAAATCACCGTCACCGCGGCAGCGTGGTGTCTGGCGCCGCGGCCGCCGTGGCCGCAGTGCCCAGGCGCGATTCCGTGCCCGCGTCCATACCGGCGGCCAGCATGCGCCGCCGCGACTCCATCGTGCTTGGCTCGCCGGGCCGTGACACCCTGTGCCACCATCCGTCCTCGTTCCCGTCTTCGCTGCGCCGCGACTCTTTGGCTTCGTCCACGTCGTCGTTGCGCCGCGATTCCGTCGGCTCCGGGCACCGCGATTCGCTGTCCTCGCCGCCGCCGCCATTTTCGTCCACCGGTGGCTTGGTGGTGATGCGCCGTGATTCGACGGCGTCGGGCCGCAAAGACTCCTCGTCCGCGGTGCCGGCCTGGCGGCGGTTCTCCACCGACTCGCTGGATTCGTTGCGCAGGAACTCGTGGGACCCGAGCAACCGCAGGGGCTCGTCCGGTTCGTCAGCCGGCTGCGAGGATCCCATCTGGGAAGAAACCCGGGTAAGTCGTGCATACCGTTACAGCGGGTCCGACCACGTGGAATTAAGTAGAGGAAGGAACAACGGTGCTATATATAGCCTAGGGACTTAAGGAAGCCCGGCAGAAAAATATTGTGGTTGGATTGTCATTTTTATAAAATTATTAATAACTCTATAATTACATACGAAATTTAAAAGTCGTAGCTTAAACAATATATTATGTGTATTGACACATTAATATAATTATTTGTATCGAAATAATATGTCATTGTGAGTCATCAGTTATTAGTTATTATTTATTACATAGTATTATTATTATTTCTAATTATTTATAGTTCACATATAATTATATATATAATCATATATATATGCAATAAATAAAACGAATTATTTCAAACCGCGATAGCGATTATCATCAGATAAGTCGTTTGTGCTGCTCACAGATTTATAAACTAACCGCTTATTTATCTTATATATATATCTGTGGTGCTGTTTGATTTTTACCTATAATATACCATAGATTAAATAAATACAAGTATATTAATTAAACTATGCTACTACCTAGTATTTTTGTAATTTTTGTAGTGTATATAGTATATTATAGGTTTATACACCATGTAACTATTCTGAGATGTAGAAACTATTCTGCTGAAGTGTTTCAACTTGGCCCTTTTCGTCCCTCATCAGTCCCGATATAATCCTCACTTTGCACACATCTCAGACCCAAAGCCTCCCTCACGTCTTCATTGACTTCGTAGAATTTCTTGCTCAAAGACCTTTTCTTCGTTCAGTTCTCATGGTACTAGTTCTACAAAACTTCTGTTACCTCTTTTTCTCGTTATTATACCACCTAATCACTGCATGTGATTACATGTTATTGTACAGTTCGCGTAATGAATTGTCTACTTGCAAAAATAAACTTGGAATTTTTATTCTATTTGAATTTTTGTTAATACGCTGTTGGCAGTATGCGATAAATAATACTTACATTGCTTGCCTATATATTTGTAACGTACAATTTTTATTCGCTTTGTGTGTCGGTGGGTGGTACACTGGTTCGCATTGTACGTGACTTATTACTACGAAACTACGATACTTCATTGTTTATAATTGATATTACATCACATGTTCCGGGAAGAGAATACAGTAGAGGACAATTACCATCTTGTAGATATATTAAATTGTGTTGTAGCTTTATAAGTTATAACGAAACGGTTTTGGTGAGAAAATGTCCAGTTCTATACTCCAATTCGAGTTTCATGTATACTTTTTGCAGCAGAAAGTATATTATTATTTAGTATTTGCGTGGGCACGTGTACATGGCGAATTTCGATAGTTCTTCAAGTAGATTCAATCAAATTGGTAATTATATTATTTTATAGAACATTTTCTCCGAATTTTTTTTTTTTTCGTACACTACCTCTGTATGTATTATTAAATGCGTACGTTAAAGTCCTGGAAATCCTTGAGCGCTGAGGACAATGAGAACCACTTTTCATGACGGTCGGTACAGGCATGGCGGATGAGACGACGACGTTACATTATACGTTTTATTATGTATTATTATTTATTATATCATTCTTTTGTTGTTCGTTTATTGTGACGCCTTATAATCACTGGATATATAATATATAACGTTGACAACACCAATTTATTATTTACGTGTATTATGTGTTCGCGCCTCTGGACAACAGTCGAAAAATTATTTTTGGGTCATTGGCTCGCTGTACGCGTACTTTCTGTTTAATGTCTTCATAGTTCTTACTGAATACTTTAACCAATGTTATTATTATAGATCTCCATTATTTGATATCGATCTAGTTACAAAAGGAGTTATCTATAATATATTCTACAAAATATGTTCCCTGCGGTGGTGTTATTTTATTATATTGTTTTCTTAAACAAACATAATTAGACGAATAAGTTAAGAATATTCTATTTCGTGTACCTGCCATATTATCTATTATATATAGTAGGTAGGTTGATTTGAGTTCAAATGATTATTTAAAAATTTAATTACTTATTAATTGTATACTAATTATCAGCTTTTATAAACCTTATCTGACCGTGAAAACAAAACCATAAATGATAATATATAATATGATAATAACAAAGTGATACTTATTTTTCTTTATAAATATAAACCATAAGTTCTAAGTTCTATTGAAATTTTTAAAATATTTTAAAGTTATAACTTATGATTTTGATTTATGATAAACGATTAAACGCTTTTAACCTAAATCTATAGTATTATTGTTCCTAAATAATATGCCGACTTTAAATTGAATTTTATTGGTATTTAAATTTAACACAAGATGGGTATAGGTATACATATTTATTTTTGAAGTATGAAGTTCGTATATTTAAATAAAATTTGATTATGTTTATTTGTTTTGTTGGTTATTTAAACAATTTGACTATAAAGAATCATTATTTTTCACGTTTATAGTAGGTAACAGTGATATTATAACATTAAGTAATAAACATTTATATCATTCTTACAAAAATAATTTTCATTAGTTTCCGTACAACCGAATATTTGATTTCCATTCAAAACTTAATTATTAAACTGATTTTGACCATCTATAATAAGTAATATTATAATATAATACAATTAATAATTATTAATAAAAAATTATAACAGTTAAAAAAGGTGAAACAAAAAATTTCATCTAAAACTTTAATAAAGTACCTATATATAACATGTATACATAAAATTAAAAACTAATCATCTTGTACCTTTCATATTTTTCATTAATTAAAAATAATAACAAACGTATACCTATTATTTTATTTTTCCCACACAAAATTGTTCTACGTTATACTCGACCTGATTTTTGTGTAGTTTACAATTTTAATAATGCGATCTCGGCATTTTTGTTAAAGTTTATATTACATTAGAATAGTCACAATATCTAAATTTTAATCATTGATATTAAAAGCAATTAGCAAAGTTGAATATTGGTTTTGATTTATTTTCCACGTTTTAAAGCATTTCATGGTTTGTAATCTAGAATTTTGTCGCCGTGTTTTTTTTTTTTTACACCATATTATTTAAAATCGATTTGATAGCAAATATATCTATTTCGTCCGACCCCCGTACTTTTGGATACGTGGTGTAGAAAAACTACGACGACTTTTCGTCGTCATCAAGGTTCATTCAAGGTCTATGCCATACGAGAAGATGCGTGGTATGTATAAGCTATTGCGTATGTCCTTCCGACTAGCCCACATGACTTCCACACCTATATGAGCACACACGCGTGTACGGTAACCATCAATCTATTACTAGTTAACGTCGGTCAAGGATTACGTAGTGTTACGGAAACGCGTAGATAACAAAAATTTGTTTTACGTAGCTACCGTGTAGTATATAAAATACATATATTAGTTGCATGTTTACTTTTATCGATACATAAAAATATGTTGAGATAGTTCCCTCGAGACGTCTTATATGGTCATATCTCCATTTCGGAACGAACATATTTTCCTATTATTAATTAGTTATTTTACTCGTGTGACCTTTAGTCCTTATATTATATTACCAAAATTTTTTTAAATATTCTGATATCGCCTGTGGCGCAATACTGTACATACCTGTATATTGTATCTATTCATTTTATACCACGGTGTATAATAAAAAATATAATAAACTATAACAAAGAAATCGTAAATTTCTTAAAAGTTATTTTTTTTTTTTATCCTTGTCGCATTCGGATCCTTCGTTTTTCCCATGTAAAGTGAAAACGAACAGATACGTATTCGTAAATACCATTCAGCACACAAACGTATTCGAACGAAAAATACATCGGCGGCAACGCATAAAATAGGTACTATATATTTGTATATCGTCTTAACGGAACCTTATACTCGTAGCGGATGTCTTTCGTTACTTCATACAAAAACCGGTTTGTTTTTTCGTGTTGTTTCGAGAAACAACGGGGTCCCCCCGTGCGTCTTACCCCCGGGTATTCCGTAACCCATAGTGAAATGATTTACATTTCACGCATAAACACTCACGACACTGTGGCACTCCGTAGCTCTAGTATGCAGTAATAATAATAATAATAATAATAATACATTAATCGACTAATCACAGTAAATCGGACGAATCTGGTTTATGTTTATTTTTTAGTACAGTTTTTCTCTTTAATCTTTTTAACGACCTCAGGTAAGTGCACGTGGACGATAAAGGTTAAGTCGGGCGAACGTCGTGGCACAGGGTCGTAAACAACGCGTAGCCAACCACTTATCCCCTCCCACCACTCCCAATACCCCTCGCTGAAGCCGAGCACCAAGTATTATTATTTTTATATTTTAATATTGCTGACACCTATATATGTATATTTACCGTAACTCGGTGCGTGCTACTCAATTACAGCGACCGGACACAACGACATTGATACCAATAATGGCAAATGGTATAGTATAAACACGGCCGTTTGAGCGCATATCGTATGTACATGTGTAAGGTATTTTTATTCATCACGTTAGTCCAGGCCGGCCACTGTTGTTACGGCGCAACTACTATATTACCACTTATATTATACCACGGTACAGATAGAACATAGCAGCCCCACACTTCACTTTGCCCAATGCGCGTGTACCTACTATACTGTTGTCGTCGTCGCGATGGGAATAGTTCTTCCGTCGAAAGAAAGTAGAACACTCCGATGATCAGTCGACCTGACCAGAGTTTATTTTATTTATTTTTTTTTAACCGCGCAGTTTTCCTCAGTAAACGCGCGTCGGTTCCGTCTCGCGTTTCGTAGTGTGTGCGTGCACATCCGCCGTCGTAATTCCGTATTATTACAATAATATGTAGGTATAGAGGTAGGATATACGAGTACATCGTCGCCGCAGCGTTTGCCGTGTCAAATTTTTGCCGGATTCAATCCGTTTTCGGATCAAACGTCGCCGTACAGTCGTGTTTAGCGTGATGACTGTATATTGTAATATTATTATTGTAACAGTAGTCGTTTATCGTACATCTATATACAGTCTATAGTGGTCGTGCACGACGTTTTCGCCATCCGTTCGTGTTTTTTTTTCTTCTCTTTTTTCAATTTTTTTTTTTGGAAATTCGTATATGTACCTGCAGTTGCACCGAAGTAAATATTTACTGTCCGCCGGTGTCCAATCTATTCTAACGTTCAATGCAGGTAATAATAATTATTCACGTTTTCCAAACAACGTTATTATCCTATAGATGGTGATTTTTTTTTTCATTTTTTCGGCACTGAACATATTATATTATGTAACATGTACATTATATTTATGTATACACGTATGTAAACTATATTTGTACAAAACACACACATTTTTGTCTTATGTTATGATTTACGTGTACTGTTTGCGCGTAAGTTAAATTTATTTTGCGCACTGTATAAATGTGCCCAACTGTTATCGATTCGGTTTGCACATATGTGACAGTTTTTAGAATTACATATTTACAAACTTCTCACACGTCGGAGAGTACACCTATATTGTGTGCGCGATTGGATTAGGTATACTGTAACACTAATGTATACATTGGTCAGTATAGTGTCCCAAAGTGGCAAAGCATAGTGATGGAAAATTAAATGCCCGTCACTTGTTAAAAACAAAAACAAAACTATAAATATGGACTTCAAGTTTTTGTCAATTGTATATTTATTCAAATGTATTCCTAATTCCTATAATGTTTCTCATTGTGATGCATATATTATAATGTTATGTACTTAACGCACTACGCATAGGTAAAGAGGAAGACGATTTGTTTGTATAATGTTGTTACCGTAATATATTGTGACAGAATTTAGTTGTGTGGCACAAATCGATGAACTAATGGTTATTTATGGATTGGGATGTTTTTATTTTTATTTTTACAATTGCACAATATTTATTTGTTTAGGTTGCAAAATAATTCCTAGGCTTTTTTTTTTTTTTTGTATAATAAATATAAATTATAACATCATTCATTGGACTCTTAACAGTCTTAACATATTATAGTCGATTGTTTAATAGAGATTTTAAATTGTGACTTGATTTGTGACAGTTAAAACATTAATACATATGTGATAAAGTAAGTTAAAATTGATTCAAAGAACATTAAAGTTCTAATTTCTTACATTTTATTTTGATTATCAGTCATAGATTTAATATGCATTTATATAAATCCATATGTTTTAAAATAATAAGTAAACAATTGTTCTTCTACTTTAAATTACTAAACTGTGTTCTTTGAAAAATGCTACTGGTAATATCAATATTATAAATTAAAATAATTTTATAATTTGATAAATACTACATTTAACTTGTAAGGTACTACTTATATTATAACTATTTAATCCTTCACGTTGCAATACGCATGTATTGTTATCCATACTATCATTATGTTCTTCAACTACATATTTATTTAGTAGTAATTATACCGTTTATTTAATTTCGTTAATTTACTTTATGGTACTTTCATTTTGGTATAATATTTGAGTAATTAGCTCTGGAGATTGTATTGTTTAAAATAATAATCATGTTATAAAAATGTGTAAAAGTTTTTGTTAAACATTGTTTTTTTTTTAAATTTCTTTATCGTTATTTTTGATATTTTTGTTTATTAGGATTTTTATATCTTACATGATGTAGTATTTGCCTCAATAAATTATGTTTATACATTTAAAAATTTCATGCTAATCTATTAATGAAATATTTATGTTTTTTTTTAGTAAGTAGGTTAATTTGAAGGTTTAATATTGAAAATTGTTCAAAAAATATTAATTAAAGTTGTAAAATAACTGTTAATAATTGTCATTATGTATGTATAAATGTATAATATACGAGATTTCCATTTACACTAAATAAATCGTATGATGTGAACGAATATATTTTAACTTCTTATATTTATACTCTGTAGGATTATTTGAATTAGGTTTTCCCTTAATTTTTTTAGTTTATAAACTAGTAGGTACAAGTCGGAATTAGAATATATTATACAATGGAAAATTAGCTTGCAATTAAATGTTATGCTTTAAACTTTTCAGTTATTATTCATTTAAAAATTGATATTAATATTAAGTGTTTCATTGTTTTTAATTATGACTAAAAGTTTTTTCACACATTTTTATAATAATATGATGCGTATAGTAACCTAAATTGTATTTAGATTATGAATAGTTATTTTAGAACCTTTGGAGTACTTATATTGGATTATAGATTGGAAAAATTGGTTTTACTCCGATATTTTACTATAATACATTGCCCGAGACATTGCCATAGTTTGAGATTTACGTTTAGTAAAATTATTTACGAAAAAATGGAAACATAGCGATAGTGATAACCTAAATAAAGACGACGCCAAGTATTATAATCCGTTATTGTCGAGAATTCTTTTACGAGTATTATGTAACATGAAGTCAGAGGTTATCGAAGTTACTTGATCTGGTAAAGAATTATGAACTGTGAAAGTTATATTTGTAGATTTATTAAAATGTTGTGTATTGAAAGTCAGTCAGATAAGGTCAAAGAAAGTTAGATTTAGTAATAACTTTACTTAATACTTTTTTATATGAATACCTAAGTAAATTTTATATTTTTAATAAATTAATTGATTTATGAAATTTTTGGAATTTTTTGTTAATATTCGCTTTCTTAATTTAATGAAGTTATATCATATAATTGTTGAAAAATATACCTTCTAGATTTGAAGTACCTATGTTATTTATTTGATTTATTATTGAAATTTTATTTCTATTTGGTATATTATAAATTAAATTAAATGTAGCTAACACCCGTTAGCTAGGTGACATTAAATTTCAACAGTTTTATTTTGTAATGCATATAAATATATAATAATATATGTTTTGAGGAAAATTAAAAACATATTCCGAATTTTTTAAGCTCATAAACCAAACATTTTTTCTGTGGTGTAAGTGCTAGTGTAGAAGTGAAAACTATCATTTCTAATGATAAAAAATAAAATAAAAAAATAAGATTAAAAATAATCTATTATTTGAGTAATAATTAAAACTTTATTTATGTTTTAGCTGGTTAATTTTGTTAGTATATCAATACTTCATAGTTAAAAATTGTTCATCCAATTTAAGACTTGGAATACATTACTTCACTTTATAAACTGTCGGATTCGATATTAAATGTAATCTGGTCAAAATATTTCATTTTACCTATATGCGTAACTTGTATTGTACTTAAAGATATCGTCTATATCAGACATATCTCATTTTAAAACTATAAATATATACCTAAATATCTAAACTTACTATTATTTTAAATACGGGATATTATTTAGGTACGGAATTCGAAGAAAATATCCAATTCAATATCTTATTTAAATTATATTAGCTTATAATATTATATCCATAGGAAATAGGAAATTATTTCAACAAAACTAGTTATTTCGTGATACTATAAGATATGTTCAAAAGTGCAATTAAGAATTACGCCGACATTTTTTATATGTACTCGTATATAATAAATAATGCAGCTGATGTTTCAATCAAATTATAATTTAATTCTGCGTGTATATTTTAAGAAATTTTAATTTTTAAATAGTTACCATAGTTATGTAGCAAATACAATTTGTACTGCTATAAAACAAACAGGAAATTATAAATGTAATACAGTTAATACAATTAATACAGTTAGAAAAAATTTTAATTATGCTTAAAAATTTAAAATTTTCAAATTATATTAAACATTATTATTATTACGTCTTTATAAAGTTCATTGTCATTTTATTTAAAATATATTTCCTCAAAAGTCTCACAGATAAATTCTTAGAATATAGCAAAGTCTTATATGATGTAGTAATAAATTAAATTTTATATTACCTAAGTATTAATATACTGTAATTAATTGTTTTATTATTCATATGATTATTATGGTATTTCGTATTTGTTTTTTACATAAAACCCTTGAAAGTTGTGGCGTATGTAAAAGCAACCCAAGTGTCGTAACTATAGTAGATTTTGTAAGTTTTTATTATTATTTCTTTACAGCTATATTTTTTTTTTATTACCGAGGATTTAATTAAATCTGAGAAGTATTGCATTGAACATGAAATATGTAAATTTTCCAGTATAACTGCGAATGTTTGGAAATTGTATGTTGGAATTCGTAGTATTTGCCTTCACTAATATTCTATTACAGTAATGTATGATATGTTGCATCGGTCTATGTACAGGGGCAATAATATATTTTTCAATGATTGTCGCAGAATACGTAACATTAGTTAATTTTGATTAAAATTGCTAAGGAATGCTTCCATAAATATAAACCTGGTACTTTTCTGATAAGAAATATTTTCTTGTTGACCTAGACTCTAGAGGGCTGGTCATTTTTCAATTTCTCTGAATAATTCGAAAAAAAAAAAAAAACGGAAAAATTGTAAGCCTTTGATCCCGATACCTATTTGTTATTTTGATTGTCGTATAAGGGGATTCCACACCGACCGTTTGTAAGGAGTTGAGTATAGGCAATTTTTAGACAAATTGGATATACGTGCGTGCGTGGCGTACATGTGTGTGTAAAGTAAATGATCATTAGTATGAGTGACTCCTCTGTACCGCGTATGGAGCGACCTATCTATCGTTCCACCACCGATCCCGGCGTGCAGCGTGTCGTGTCTAATATTATTTTTATTGCTACCAGCGCTCCATAGACCTATTAACCAAGTTAATAGCAGCGCTCTAATGATTATTTAAAACTGAATGTTCCAGTCTATTATCGTTATCACTTATTCCGCTATTACGTATTGGTCATACTAATTATCATTAATTAATATTCATGTATTATTTATTATAATAAAATAAAATGAATGTAGTATAAAATAGTAGTATGTTATAGTAATATAAAAATAAAATATAAAAATGATTTGCAAAAGGTTCATTCTGTATTATGTTTTATGATACGTCTTCTACGATCTTATGATAAATTATATTATGAATATAAGTATAAAGACCGATAAGTACGACTGATAAGTAGAATTTAAACAACTGTCAATATAGTTTTTTAAATTTTTTATTATTGAACGATTCACATCAATGCAGTTGACCGTTTTTTTTTTGTTATGTGCTTCTGACTCTTCTGAGGAACAAGCGCAGCGAACTCGCTCCCCAATTTATGCTCACAACCTACTAATTTACCATGGATCCTCTTTACTTTAATATGTGTACTTATATATAGCACACACTAATTTTAATATAACACAGCTTGATTTATATTTATAACCTTATCACCAACTTTTTAAAATACGTATGAAATATTCAAATATGTCTATTAGAAAATTTTAAGTAGGTGATTCTTACACTCTACTTTTTCTATCATGAGATTATAATAAATATATTTATATTTTGTTATAAAATGTACAATGCAAAATTAAATTGTTTACATATTAATATGTATTTGTATTGAAGATTTTTATAATAGAATAATAAATATTAATAATAATTTAAATTTTCAATACAAATAAGAAAAGTTATTTTGTTATTTATAATAATTTTAATTGTTAAACTTTTTTTTTACTTTGTTCATTCATTTTCCGTTCGTTCTTTCTCCGTTTCGTTTCCAGTATATTGTTCGGATTTCGAATAGGCATTGATCTTGGGTGTCTTGGATCTACTAACTCCGGTAATAAACAATTGAAAAAAAATATCATGTAGTTTAGGAAACATTTTTGTCTGCCACTAAGTATCATCTCTTTCAATTTTTTCATACTTGATTCCTATTCTAGTTCAACAAACTATAATTCCATATTTTCGCTTAGTAATGTGTAACTACTGTCCCTGAACTTGGTAATAATATTTGTGATTTCTATCTATACCCGTTATTTCTTTATTTTTGTTAGTTTTTCAAATAGTTATTTTTTTTTTTTTTAAGAATTGCTTCGTCGGGATCTATATTTTCTACTGAATACTGACATTTTATTTCGACTAAAGTGTTTTCCCCAATTAAACCATCAGGAGTAGCTCCTAAGAAAACAATAAACAATCCACAATCGTTAATTTCAACTTTTAAAGCCAATTCTAAATCTCGTTTTGATATTCATATTCCCTACCATATTCCAGGGCCTTGGTATCGAGATTTGTAGAGTAAAATACATTTTTTAGCACTCCTTCGCATCCAGTGTCCGGGCGTAATGCAATAATTCTTCCAAAGTTTGAGGCTGTAATTCTATTTCTCCTTAATTCAAACCATTTAGTGGAATTTGTTTGATCAACTGTCTCTCTTTCAATATTTATGCGATTATTGGCCATTATTTGTAAGTTATTTAAAAAATTTCTTTTTCTTCTTCATACTCGTTTTCAGTCATATCCGGTTTTTGGGCATTATTTTCGTATGATGGATCTGCATAGTATATATATATAGTATTTACTGTGATCTTAAATCTTAATAAATTTATATTAGTATTTTATTGACATTTCATTATTTTTTTATAAAATATTTTAATGAAATTTGTACTGTTTATAAGTCCATGGGATTTTTGGTTAAAAGTTAAACTTATAAACTTATATATATATATATATAGCATTGATTATATATATAATCAATGCTACTACTTGTACCATTCATCTTTTCACCACAAGGTCTTCCGTCCAACCTCAGAATCGTTTTTCGAGAGCAATGAACATTGGTATACTGGTTTCAATTTTAAACGACCAATACAGCCATTCATTCCAATTCATACCAATCATTCCCCCATTCATGTATCTCATCCGACTTAGGAGTTAGGAGTTTTTTTATATTACTTTGGGATTGGCTTAGGATTATGAATTGAGGTTTACAGACTACTCGGTGCCCGAACGCCCTGAACCCTACATCCTATAAATTGTAACTGGTACACAACTTCCAATTGTCAAATAAATGCATGTTCTAAGATGAACGACATGCTTATATTTGGTGGGAGGAAAGATTTTTTTTTAACATTTACCTAAATAATATTATGACAAAAAACTTTTCTTGAAGTACAATTAATTTTATTCTGAAACTAATTTTTGTTTTTAAAAATCGTATATTTTTAAGTATTTTGTGATAAATGTGAAATTTTTATTACAAGAGTCCATGGTATGTAGTTTATAAGTGATCCGTGGTCGTTATTTTTAACTTTTTAATATGTTAGATTTTTAAAACTTGAAGTTTTAGTATACAGATTTATTATATTAATCTACAATGTTTGAATACAATTCTATATTTCTTGGTGTATGTTGCGTTGCTAAGGCTAATCTGAATACGGCGTTCAGTATATTTATGTAAATTTGTCACTTTAATGTCTGAAGTGCAATTTTATTAATTGTTTTATATTTATATTATTTTGTAAGTTAAATTTATATTTAAACAAATCAAATAACTATATTTTTATTTAATCCAATATATTTTAAAAAATATGTTCTTAATGATAAATGTATCTACTTTGATGATTATTTCACTCCAAACATAATGTTTAGAACTAAGAACCAATACAATAATTACGTTGTCCATATATTTCTTTTAAATAAAATCTATTATTTATAGAGTATATTATTCAGTAAGCATAATGATAAAATATTGCAAAACTAAAATATAACCAATACGTTGTGTGATTGATTAATTTAATTTTAGGTATTCATACCTTAGAAGTATTTATTATTTTATAGTAGACGACCAAGTAAAATACAAACCTTTTTGTTGTTATTTTTGTTTGCTCCTTGTTAAAATTTAAACCCTATTTGATATATATAGACTTAAATGTATAAACTACACATTGATGATAGTTAATTTTTTGTAACAAAAACTATAAAATCATTGAAGTGTTACGAAATGAACCAGTGTATTATTGTTACAAGTGGTTATAGTGGGTTTATATAACTTATATAGGCACCGTGCAAAATATTCGAGAGACTTATTCAAAAGCATGACATTCGAATTTTAATATATTTCGATTGTCGATATGTTGTATTCGATGTGTATCTACAGCCAAAAAAAGTGTTAAATAATTTAAATACATTTATTGTATATCATACATGAAACAATATTGTAGTATTATTATTCCCTTGTAATTCGTTTAAAATATTAAAACCTAAGTTTAAAATATGTAACCTAAGCTACATAATATAATATATTACTGATAAATATGAAACCATTAATGATCAAAAGTGCAGAGATTCTCAGACATTTTTCACTGAAGATATTGAATGGGTAATCGCACATTTATAATTATACTAATTATTTATAGTGTGACGCATAATTTTTACATTTTTATATTAAAAAACTATATTTTTAAATTTATTTTTTTTCTTTGCCGATTGCATTTTATTTTCGAAATGTACGTAAACAAATGTTATTTACAAATGTATTTTTGAAGAAAAATAAA
Organism: Chaitophorus viminalis; assembly: GCA_025469195.1. Classification (NCBI taxonomy): domain Eukaryota; kingdom Metazoa; phylum Arthropoda; class Insecta; order Hemiptera; family Aphididae; genus Chaitophorus; species Chaitophorus viminalis. The sequence continues at coordinate 208,845 of JAIPRK010000054.1, read as the reverse complement.
AACTTCATACATTCTCAATTGTTATAGTCAATAATTACAGTAGTTTTGGTAGTTTTTATATAGCTATAGGCTTATAATTTACAGCCGTTTCGATAACTGCAGTTGGTTAAGTGTATATGCTCGTATATGTGCTTATATTTTACTAAATTTACGTGGTCTACTGTTGTTTGTTTGATAAAAACACTACAACTCTACGTGTAGATTGTAGAGATAGATTTATGGCTATTTTTTAATAAATTTCAATCTAATAGGTTTTTGAATTGATTTGTTATACTATAAGTCGCTTCTTATGCGAGATATTATGATGAACATAATAATATATATTAATATAATGTGCAAATAGAAATTGTTTAAACGAACAGTTATTAATCGAATCAGTCGTACAGTCGCAAATGCAGTTGAAACAATATATTATTTTATGTTTAAAGCAATGAAATTACTTTCGTATTCTTATTACTTCTAACGGTGATTCGTTAATGTTGAGTCGCACTGAGTTAAATATATGTATACGTGAGTAGTAAACTACATCGTTTTCTTTAAAATTATTTTAATACATATGATTAGAACTCTATTTTAGAATTGTTCGAGCCCAGAAGCGACGAATAATTTCCGCTTCTCACATCACTAGTTAGTAACTACAAATTACATCAAAATCTCCTGTTTATGTTAATCCTTGTGTATACCAATTGATTAAAACATTTTTTTTTTTTTTTTTTTTTTTTACTAATTATATATTTTTTTTTATGAAAATAAAATAAAATAAGATATCTATTTTATTTATTATTATTTTTTTTTTAAATAACTTTAGAAGTTTGTATATAAAATTAATAGTTACAGAATTTTACCGTACAGGTATTTATACCAAACTATAAATTGTGTATTTCAATTCGTTCAACATTGGTCATTATTAACTTAATTATTGCCTCTAGCTCGACTATTTAATTATAAAGTATTGTTGAGTCCCATATTATCGATGCTCCTACAAAATACCCCGTTGGTTACTCGTCATCTCTTGTAGCCCACTGCTGCACCATATATATGCGATATATTGTATCGGATGTAGACCATCAATTTGAATATAAGGCGTTTCTAATCGTTCTTATGCTTCTATTTATTCTGTTTATCAATATGACTGTCAGTACATATTATTATTGCGTTGTATAGATCAATAATTTATTACATGATAATATTCACGAATACGAGAGCTCATTGTCCTTTGCTGCATGTATTATCTATTCGTGGTGTATGAAGTATCATATTATTATTGTTGTAGTTAAATTTTAATGCGGTGGACGCGATCCGTCGGTCTCGCGACTTTCCTCGTTACGCTGGCTATGCGGTTGTCACACTCCAAATATCATTTCGCGTAATAAATTAAACGGCAAGTCCTCTTGGTTGCGGTTAATACTTATAGTTATGCGATTACTACAGTCGAGTACATGTTTTATTAGGAGTTAATAAAATTCAAAATCTCCATGTTCTTTGATTTCGAATTGTTTATACCGCGACGCACTTGTATCGTTTCTATTCAAAAATTCAACTCCAGATCGTCAGATCATGAGATTGCATAATAAACTCACTATGTAATATGATGTAGCGTATCACAGCAAACTATATAATATTATAATATATTATTATCATTGTAAAAATGTATATTAAAGTATCTTATTAAATTACAATAACACGGCGGTGGCGCATATACAGATAGTATATAGGCATTATATTTAGCGATGTAAATATAGGTATATATGAATTTTAATGAAATGTTAATTATTCATAATTTTTTCTTTCGTAATTCTGCTGCAGTGTAAAGCCCACGCCGTCTTCTGGTATATTGTATTAAATATTTTATGTATCAGTTAAATCATTCGTGTCTTGTAAACATTTATCGTTTCTCACACACACACGCACACACACACACACACACACACACACACACTTCATTATAGTCAATAATAGAAAGTATGTACACACTGAAGCCCTGTGGTATAATCGTATAGGTACTTAAACCAACTTAATGTAATGAAACCAACGAATTATATGTACATTCACAATCAATAATATTGGTTTATCATTATGCGAATGTATGAACTATTAATTCCGGTTTTCATATGACAAAAACAATATCAAAATCAAGTTTTGGATGCGCGTGTAATTTGCTAATGTATACAGTGTCAATAACTGCAAACTGCTTCTTTTAAATTTATACTACATCATTACTTGTTCGTCACTTAGTAAATGTAGCTTTTTTTTACCTATGTAAACTGAAATAATACACTGCTATAATTTTCAATAATATAACATTCTTGTACTTCGGTAAATCGAGGACCAGTAGCGTATACAGAATTCATTTATGGGGGAGGTTACCATAAGTATAATTACAATTTTTTTTATACAATTCTATTCTTATATTAAAATTTTTTCTTATGGTGGGATTAAACCCCTAAACCCTTCCCCCATCGGTATACCACTGAAGGGACGTCACACCCACATAAGTTGTCTTCATCTTATAATCGATGGTAGTACATAGCAAATCTGCGTTCACTAGAATTAATTTTGTGCTGTAGAATTTAAAATAAAAGTAATCTGATCTATCTGAACTTAATGTTAAGAACAATTTCTGTGGCTCCACGGAAGTTTTTCACGAAATTTCAATTAAAAAATTATTGACAATTTAATTACAATTTAAAAAACTCATAACTCTCTTAAAAATTAAAATTCCGTAGAAAACCTCTGTGGAGTCACAGATAATGTTCTTAATGTACATTTGTAAGACGGAGACAATAAACGCAAGTGTGGCGTTCTCCTAATGAATTTAATTTTAATTTAATTTAATCTTAATTTTTATGATCTGGAAGTATTTTGTCCTGTTTTCAATAGATAACAACAGTCTATATACGAGTATATGATACAGATGTGAACCATTAGGGGTAAATATAAGATGATTTGCGAAAGATTTCTCCGCGATGTATTTCCATATATTCTATAGGACAGTTTGCGTTTACGAGAAAATTGCGTCATCGTCGCGGGAAGATATCTTCGCCTACAGCACGCGACAACTCGATATAACGTGGTACACCGCGGTTGTAGGCTGTAGTGCACTAGTACGAAATTCGATTAAACGCATGTCATCTGTGTGTTATAATATTATAATTTAGTCTGACGGAAAACGAGCGATTCACCATTCATGTAACACATGGTGAACGCACGCGTTCGCATGTTCTGCTACAACACGAGTTAACAATCTTATGTGCGGACTACTGAAACAACCGAATATAGAGCCCTCTTTCATCCGTAAGTTGACACGAAGCCAATACATTAATATATACGATTCTGACGTGGCCCAAGACGCAAGAATCGCACGGCAATCGAATAGTAGAGTATTCCGGACAAGATTGTATCCGGACAGATATCCGCAACACGACGTATATTGTATATAGACATAAAGATAAAAACGGCGAACAAAATTGACAACAGTAAAATAAATAATGCTCATGTTTCTGAACATGAGCTCGGTTTTAAAGATGCATATAGCTCTCGGTGACGACGAGACGTTTTACAAATTTGTCCTCAACGATCCGATATAAACCTTCGGCTGTTATAAAAAGCACAACTAACGGATAGTTTTGGTCGATAACCATAACAACTCGGCGTAAATAATGTGTAATTTTTCATTTTTTTTTAAAAAAGATTTTTTTTTTTATTCAATTTACATAGTATATAATGTACTATTAATAAAGTTTATTATTAAGTATTAATAAAATAACAAAAATTACCTACACCTTTAATCTCATAATAGATTGTAGTGATGTAGGGAGTTATATATATTACACATACAATTAAATTCCTTTTACATAATAATAAAAAATAAATAAAAAATATAGATATATAATATAGTAAGCGATTAGACATTACAATATAGACTTACTTTATATAACCTAACAAAAATTATAAACATTGACTTATTTCACTGAACAAAATATCATTTATACATTTTTTGATGCATTAGTATATTATTATCTAGAATATTTTTTCTTACAACACTTGGCAAAAAGTTAAAATTAACTGGATTAGTATAATTAATGCGTTTTAGACGAGAACTTGTACGAGGTTGTGTACATCTTACGTTATACTATAAAATAATCTACCTCCACCCATGAGCTCATAATTCTGTTCAATAACATTGGATTCTTTTATGCACAAACGTATTATTTAATAATTAAAGGATGATTTAAAGGATCGCGTATTCTCCAAAGTTATCACGTGACTAGAGTGACTTGGAATATTTGTAAGATGCGGCGAGAATTTTCCGGAAAAACGGGTGACAATTTTTATTGTTATTATTGTGTCATACGGTGTGGGATTCATTTGGATCGTGTGGCCGCCGAGACGCGTAAACACGCACACATCGGTTGTCCGGAGAAAAGAATCGCACTCCTGCAGATCCGTCCCCTCCCCTTACGACCGGTGCATCCTAGCGCACGGTTCCCCTTCCGCGAACATGTACTGAATGAGCGGACGCAGTAGGGAGAACGGGCAGCGGTGGCGGCAACGAGTTATGACGCGTATGCACGGTGGACGCGCGCGTGCAACCACCGCTGCCGCCGCCGTTCAGTGAGTACGATGAGACGCGCGTGGCCGCCCGTTTACCGTCCGTCGCATGCAGTGCAGCAAAAAGTCGTCTCGTCCGCGGCCGCGGTGCCGCAACCGACGACGGTCGCGGCGCCGCGTTACCGCCGTGAGACCGCGCCGGCCGGTACGTGTTTCGTGATAGCCGCGCCGTGTTCGTGCAGTCCGCCGCATTCGACCGCGGGCCCGCTGACCGTCCGCAACCACCACCAGCAGCACCACCAACCGCAGCATCAACACCGCGGACCGCCGCCACCCTTGCCCGCCCGTAACGCCGGTGCCGCCGGTTGTCCGTACCGGTGTTGCGCGTCCGGCCGGCCGCAAAAGCCGTCGCTGGATGCGGCCCAAACGCGGCATAACCTGCACCAGCAGCAGCAGCAGTACATGCAGCCGTACCAGCAGCAACTGCAGCACCACCAGTACCAGCCGCACTACCCGGAGAACCAACAGAGGCGGTGCGCATACGTCAGGCCCCGGCCATCCAGGTCGCTGGAAAACCTGTTGCGCGTCGTCGAACTGGACGACGCGGCCTCGGTGGTGATCGGTGCCGTTGGCGGCGGCGGTGGCGGTGGTAGTGCGATTAACCGCGGGGTGTACGAGAAGAGCTGTCACTACGTGAACCCCAAGCGTAAGATGAAGGTGCCGGGCAAAGAAAACAGGCACGCGTGGAAGCGCAGGTCCATGGAAAGCCTGCTGTCGGCCCGCGATGCCGCCGCAGCCGCAACGAAACACTTTGAGTTCTTCCGTTACGTAAGCCGCGCCCGACCGCGTTTTCGGTTTTAATATTATGTATTGTTATTATTATTGTTAGCCTTATCGCATTGTCCTGGCGTGCACGTCCTGTCAGGTTTTGTCTCCCCGCGTAGGGCGGAACAAGGGAAATTGTTTTCCTCTATGACGCTATGTCCTGACTAGTGCGTTCGCGTGCCGCCTAATATATCGCATGTGGCGAAAAAAAAACTATATTTCGATTTTCAAAATGACTAGTACGGTACAATATTGTGGATTTCCCGCATGCCGCGGACAACATTCTGTTAGTTTGTTTTTTTTTTCTTAAAAACGCGATTTGCGGTGCGTGCACACGTACCAGCTAGGAAATAGCGTTACATGCGTTCTGCAAACGATATGTACACATTTTATGGCGTTTTATCGTTTTCGTCTGTGTTATAAAACGAGTGATTTTAAAATGTTTTTGTGAGACTGTATATTATATACATGTACATTATTTATGCATAAATAATTTTTATAATATAGTAGACGGATTACTATATGAAATGTATACATTTTTATATTTCAGACCGCGCACACTATGTCTCCCCTATTAACGGAACGCCCATATTATGTGTTCCCCTATTTGTATTCCTCGAGTACTGAATTTTCTTGAAACGAATCGTCAAATAAATTCATGTAATAAACGTTACTTTATATACAACAGGCATATCACGTTATATTGCTCATATATTTACGTGTAATTACACTTAGGTGAAAAAAAAACCTTTAACGTTTTTAATCTTTTAAGAAGTTTTAGCATATATAGAAAAAAAATATGTATGCTATAGGTGGGAAATATACTGCCCTTATCTACAATAATATATAATAATAATAATAATAAATGTTCTAAAACGAGAGATTTATTTTATTAAAAAAAAAATATGTATTATATACAAATGAAAGTCTTTTGTCTTATATTTTATATTTATTTAAGTGCTTTTATTTCCGTGAAAGAAAGTCTTTTATTTACCGCATTTATAATATCGCCCATCGACACTACATGATGGATTCGGGAGAGTATTTTATGGTAAATATCAATTTTTATTATTGCGTAAAACTTTAAAAGCGTTATCGTACTTTTCGTTTACTGAATAATGTGAGAGACTTAGAATATTTACCTGTGTATTCTATATATATTTTGATATTTTATCATATAGAGGGGATTACATTTCCTTTATTTTTCTATAAAGAATTCTGTCCATCGTGGGCGTATTCGTATAGTGTTTACTGTACTGTATACTCAAATAATTTCTGTCACAAATCGAAAAACGTCCATTATACGCAATATACGATTCAACAGTTTCGTCAATTCTAAAGATATTTATATATACAATGCAGTTTTCCGAGTCATTACTAATTTTTAAATTTTAGTCCGCTTGTTTAATTTTTCAAAATGCGAACGTTTTAAATTGATGTTAACAAGCCATAAAAGTGGGGTAATATACTTTCATTGTGTTATTATGTCCACCTTGCTTAAATTGAATTTTCGTGATAATATTATGGTTGGACGTTGTCTATTTTTTCAACACGTGTACTACCTATATGTTTTTTAATCCGACCATTTTCAATCGCTTTCATTTTATAGTAATGATCATGTGTGTGTGTGTGTGTGTGTGTGTGTGATATAATTTAATTATTAGAGGATGACAGGTTTTTAGATCGACATAGTTTAGATATTGGATTACAACTAATAACAATATACACTCGTCACACGCACCACACAATCATTTATGTCACGTAAAGTTTTTGAATCAAATGGATAAAAACAATCAAATTAAATATGTTTTAGGAGTTTATTGATTTATCTGGGTTAAGTATATTTAAATGTGATACATAGTAATTTATTGTGTGTTAAGTTTTAATAAGCATTACAATATAATTAGTAGATGTACCAAAAGAATATTATTAAGACATTATTATCCCTATAGGTATACTATAGCTAGTATACTACTCTTTAATATATTATTGCAATATTATACACGAATAAGACTGTATGGAACATTAGGTAAATTATATGGCTAGAGAACCTCGGTCATCTACACAAAATTTATACGAGTACTTGTGTGTGTTATGATTAAAGTCGTTTCGATTTTGCTTCACGTGCTGTATACGGTTGTAGCTTCTTAAATACGAATATTATTAAAAACATATAAATAAACTGCACATTTGACACATATTCGCATATTAGTATATAGTACTTGAATTTTAATCGGGATGGGTGTTCACTAGACTCCGAAAAAAAAACAAATCCATATGCAGCTGTGTTGTAGTGTGTCAAGACCCGATTTCGATTAATTTATTCGTTTATATTATATATATTAAATTTTTCTCCGTAGCAATAAGTGCTCTGCGTAAAGTATACCAATATACGAGTAATATAATAAAGCAGTATAAATCCGACGACTTACGCGTAAACTAGTTTTTAGTATATTATCGAAAACCGTACCGGTATTTCGACCATCATAGTTGCTCCGTGATCCACTGTATACTCGTATATATATATATACATATAGATACTTTCGCTGTTGTCTTAAAGGTTGTGCGTAAAATGAATTCTTCAAAACCGGAGTACCTAAATGAATTGAAAAACGGAAAAAAAGAACGAACGGTCGGTTTTCACTTTTGGAAACTCGTTTTTGTCTCAGCCGTACGGACTTACGCATATACACCTGTGCGGCTGTACAACATATCAGTGAGCCGTGGTGACTGCGACTTTTTAAATACGTAAAACACTGGAAAGAAACAAATTGTCACTGATAAGAAGAAAGGTCAAATCTATATAGGTACATATATATATATATATATATATATATATGTATGCACTTGGTGTTCGCGTTACGTTTGAAAGCGATCTCAGTATTTACAACTATTTCCATTCGCTTATAGAAATCATATTACCATCGTCGCGTATATATAGATAATATAAATGTAGGTGAAACACGTCTAAACGTTCACCGCGACTAATATGCTCATACGCTGTTCATTGCGAGCTGTGGCAATCATTTGTACGTCTAAAAATGCAGTCAAGTTGAACGAATAATCATAATTACAATAATCAATGGCTTCGGGGCTGTATTGAAATAATAATAATATTGACATATGTCAACAAATGTATTAGCATAACATAGAATCCAATTGAACAGGTAGATCGTAAAACTCATTAACTACATTATATGTATACATAATATACGTATATCGACATGATCCTATAACGTTATAGAACGTGTATGTAATATTGAAAATGTATTGTCGCAGCATTTCTAGAAATACTATAAAACGATAGTTGAATGAAGTGTAATTCAAACATTTTTTTATGAATAGATCGTTGACATAAATTGGATTTGTGTGAGTCTATATTTTTAAGTATTATTGTAAATTGTGAATTCAAAAATTAACTGACGAGTAAACACTGATTTATCTCCATGTATGTCATCAATAAATATTAAGCCATGTAAAAAGCTGAAGACAATTTTGACTTATTTTTAATTGAAACTGTTCGTATACCTATTGATTTCAAACTGATATTCACGTTTTCTTAGGAAATCTTTTAATCGATCACTTGACAGTGTTGTATTGCTAAGTTCGGAAAGTTTTATTGAAAATAAAGTATCACATAGAAAATGATCAATAATAAATTGTAAATATGTTCATACAATAGAGGTTATTTTGGCTTAAGAAGTATGTTTAGCTCAAAAATCTTATCGGCAAAATTAAAAATAAAATTGTACATAACCCTGATAAGACCAGTAGTGTTGTATGGTTCTGAGACGTTGACTTTAAGAAAGGTAGAAGAAACAAGACTTGCAGTGTTTGAGCGAAAAATTCTTAGAAAAATTTATGGACCATGTCGAGTCTGACACAGGGGAATGGAGGATACGTCACAATAATAAATCGAAGAACTTGTTTTAAAACCAAATTTTATATCAGAAATTACAAGGAAAAGATTAATGTGGGGTAGGCATGCTTGGAGGAAAGAGGGTTAATTTATTAAGGTGGTTATTAAAGCAAATCTGATTGGGAAAAGACCGTTAGGTAATAGGTAATACACTTTTACGATGGAAGGATCGTATCAAAAAAGATGTTGAAACGATAAAACCAAATGCATAATGGAGAGAAATTGCTGTAGATAGAGAAAGATGGCGTTAAATTTGTTTGCAGGGATGGTCTTGAAGACCGTGAGCCACCAGAAGAAGAAAATATGTACGTATAAAATAAATACATTTTCAGAAAAGTTTAATAATTCTAAAAATATAATAAAGTGTCTTAAAAAAGTTAATTATTAAACGATATAGTGATTTTCAAAATAATGAAAACTAACCATATACACAAGTGTATAATATAATGCGTTATTAATCATCATAACTAGTAAAAGCAAAAATAATAAATTACAAATTTTAACTTGTGTTTGCAAGATTATGTGCAGTATGCAAGTATGTATACGGTACGTTATCAGTTATTTATTCTCAAAACAAGTAAATTTACCGAGCATTAAATTATTTACATATCATATAAATAAAATAAACTGAATTTACACAGTTCTTTTAGAAAGTATTTTAGTAATTATCTTATAGAACACCTAGCTATAATATCTTCACAAGATAATTATTATACAATTAGCGATATCGAAACTATGTGGTAAATTATATTTGTATTTATCTTGTTTAAACATTTAACTCAACCATAGAAAATGCATAATCGCGAATATTTAATTAACTATTATTATTAATAATAACATTTTCTTATAATATTTGTTTGAATAATTATTTAAACTAATTGTTGTTGGAAAACACATCATAATAGTCGCGGATATTCGTTTGTTATTTTAATAGCTATGGTAATATAATATGGTATAACTAATTGTCTTACGATACTCACTGTATGGCACAGTCGTGACGATGATTAAATGCTGTATACGAGTTTATGACCGTTATTTGAGGTGTCACTGGATGGTGAGAATTAATATATAATTTAGTACGTGTTATAGTGTGTTACCATTATGACGACGATAGACATAAGCTGACGGTTCGGGTATTTCATTAATTTATGCTAATATCTCGGCGTGAATATATAGCAGTGAACCTATACAACTACAGGCGTTTGGCCTACTAATTTCACCGTATTAATCCAAAGGTTTTTGTGCATTAATCATATACGTATATTATAATATATACTTTTAGTTTTATAAAGTTTTTAATTATAGTTTACAGGATAGGTTTTTTGCTCTATTCATTAGTCGTTGCCGAAGTCCAAAAACCGCATTCGAACATTGCGAACGTGCGCGTTTCTCTCGATATTGTATTGTTTTATTACACGTTTGACGGCTGCAAGCGTGGTGACATGTTTTCAAGTATAGTCGCGATGCCAGCTCGTCGTGTTTTCTATTTCTACTATCCAAAGATAATAATAAATTACTTGACTACCTCTATACCGCTCTACCGCGTACATATTATTTAATGCTCGCGTGGAAGACTTCAATTTTGTCTCCGGCCCTTAACGTATGATATATAATACGAGTACACGCACGAAGTCTTAACGTGCGCGAGCACCATTTCGAAAAAGTAACTGAAAAAAATAAAAATAAAATATACATCAAGATAACTGCTGTGTTATCCATACTTAGGGTTGGGATATTAATCACCATATTATGCGCAATTCACATTATAACTATATGCAATTAATAATTATAAATAACGTGTTATGACTTGTACAAATTTTTCATGTTCATAGATTATCTTTTCTTTTTCAAAATAAAAGTTGTTTCTATGCGCGTACGTCCCAACCTTACTGTACTTATACATAGCCTAATGCAACCTGGACGTACGCCTAGCCATAATATTTAACGTGTGTGCTTACAAATTAATCGTGATCGTTAAGTTGTTTTCAATAGTTTCGACCGTATATGCATGTGGTATCTGTGCTAATAACGAGGATAATTGAAACGATCTCTTGTCGGCGGAGTGGCGACGCACCGTCGGTAAATTGGGCGGGTGGGCAACAATATTGTAACTGAGAAAATTTTTCGTCTCTTATCAGAACTGTCTGAAACTGATAGGAATTTGAAAAAGATTTTACTCCGGGTAATGGGTATGACTATAATATACGAGCGAATGCGTAACTAGTGCTGAGGAGCAGCTGGAGTAAGACGAACCACTGGAGTACTCCGAGGTAATATCGACTTTTGTTTTTCAAATGGGAACATCATTTTTTTTATGTGAATAGCTTTTCAAGAACTTTCCCTGGTGGTAGTGGGAGGTGGCACTATCACATGTATACGTGTAACCTGGGCTTGATTGATCATTTGCGGGCCCCTACGAAGTTCAGGCTAGATGGAATATTATTATTTCTGTTGTCAGGGGTCTCTTGGCAAATTGGTAACATATACGAATATTCGCTCGATGCGCCCCGTGAACAATATTGCAATTATTGTTGTTGTTTTACGATTATTATCGAAGCTGTCGCGCGGTTTGGAGCGCACCGACGACCGCACGATATGGTGCCGCTGCCCCGGTCGGTCGGTCGATGATGAAGCACGCGGTTTTACGGCGTTTACTGCATGGCGCGCGATCGGACTAGAAACCCACGTGACCGTGGCCGACCGACGATGACCTACCCCGTCGATCCGGAATGACATATCATGTGTGTTCTCGTTCCGGACGGGATTGCAGCATATGTAATACAATATTACATAGAAATGGGCTTTATAGTGTCTTTTTACCAATATATAACAGTGTGATGCGCCCGAAGAGAAAGCATAAACTGACAGTGGTTATTACTGGTTATCATCATTAAAATTAATTATGTTTTATATAAATCTTAAAATTAATTAATATTTATGTGTTATCATTTATAAATTACCCATCGTCACAAAACAAAATTATCAACTTTTAATAACCATATATAATTTACGGTAACCACTGCAAATCACTGTGACCACCTACGACCATTTATTATTGAATAAAATATTATTCTGTTTGTTCTATAATCAGTGCTATACTGCTATGACGTTCTCTTCGGGCCCAATATACAATCTGTGTATCAAGAATAGAACCTGGGCTCATCTGGCCATCCACTTCTCTATGGCACCTATTAATATTATGACCCGCAGTCGTTCGCTTCTTTGTTTTTCCAGTTCGGGCACACACCCACCCGCAGCGCGGCGCGATATTTAAAATAATAATTTAATTACAATAACGTTTCGACGGACCGCGTGTAATACGTGCAATTTAAGCACAATGCCGCGGTTCGTTATTGTTTTCCGTCGACGGACGGCGGTGCAGCGTGTCTCACCGATGGACGTATTATAATATGTACACGCCTTCAGTCTACCTACGCGTTGTATTGTTGTGTTGTGTTTGAGAACACGCAAAAAACCAATGCAGAATTAAAACGATAATAGGTAAGTAGTCATATTATTACGGGCATCGCGAGCCGTGCAAATCCGTATTTAGGGCGGGCTTTGAAACGCGCGTCAGTGTACATCTACGATCCCGACCCCAAACATTGCCGTAGCTTTCAATAGTATTCTAAATGTTGCTTAATTGTATGCACATTACAGTGTTATACTTATGTTTAATTTCACTTCACTCCGTTGACTATTGAGTGTATAGTACCTATATATGTATTGCATGAACTATGCATAATAATTGGATCTCCTGCACGAAAAATGCTTACCGACTATTGTTATATATGTACCACGTAAAAGAAATAACAATTGAGATATTAAATTGGGTTCATAGATTTCACCTCAACCGAGTTCTGATACTCGTATTTGAACAAATAAAGGTGTATAATATATGGTTATTGATAAAAACAAGTATACCTGATTGATTAACTTATAAGACAAATCGTTGAAGTTGTACAATTTGAATCATATTGTACAGGCGTCAAACAAGTCGAATGGTAGTATAATATTATCACTTCTAATGTGTATATATATATATTGTGTATTGCAGAATCGCTACTCAATTGTTTGATTTTCATATGATTATATACTATTAAAAGGGGAAAAAAGGTTAAATTCTATTATATTGAACTGCTAGGTTTGATACCTACCTAGTTATTTATTTTTGTATATTTAACTGTAGTTATATTAACATATTATACTTGTCGTAAAATATTGCGGAATAACTTTCACGACACACGTGCGTCGTATCTTATAGAATATGTACCGTACCTCCATTTAAGATTTAACAGTGTGTTCATATTATGGGGTTTTTTGTGTTTCAGCCGACGACAACGGGCTTCGGAGGCAGCAAGACGACCGCGGGCGCCAACAGTACGGGTGGAAATGGGCAACTGGACGGCAGCGGGTACAGCGACCAGAGCGGCAAACCCAGGTTTATAGCGGTCACCCGATTGGAGGACGTGCAGGCCGTTCGTTGCGCAGAGTTCCATCCTCATGGTTCCGTGTACGCGGTCGGATCCAATTCTAAAACGCTCCGGATATGCGCTTATCCAAAAGTGACGGATATCAGGTTAGTACGTCGTTTTCAGAAATTTTTACATCATCAGACTTTAGAGGTATAAATATAGGCACAGAGCAAAGAACCATATGGAGATAGAGAATTGTCTGATTTATAGAGATGTATTGGAATGGATGTAAATACATATATATTGAATAGATGTAGAGAAAGAGAGAGAAATGAAAGCTTGCCATATAACAATTCGTCTCTCTAATCTTAATTCACGATTTTTCTTCGCGTGCACCACCCGATGTCGAAAACCGCGTGCCCCTTTATCTGTACGTTCACTCGCTGGCGCATCATTCGATTCGCGCCGTCTGACCATCACCTACCGCAGTACCGTTCTTTATCGTTTGTTATAATTAACCTGCGTATCATGTTCGGGCGCATGGTATAATATATTGTATATAGCTGTAGTTGCCTACACAAACTTTATAGGTTTAACTTCTCTGAAATCACTCGTGTCCGTTCATTACAGCGATTTTCGCGGTCCGCAGTCATAGCCCCGAGGTTCGTCTGCCATCCGTATGTAAACAAATGGGAAAAAATATTATTATATTGTTATTGTTGGACCCGAGTAGTGTTTAGGCTTTCTCTATAGATAAATAGCGTGAAAATATTTTAAATATTTTTTCCTTCACCGCCAGAACCCAGGATCTATTCGTGTAAGTACATCGTAATTTCACTAAATGTGGACTAACTACCCTTACCCCGCACTATGTGGTGTTTTCTGTATTAATTTATTTTCAGTCGATCTCAAATAACATTCAATCGCATATTGGATAGAAAGTTTGGAACTTTATTACAACTCTCTTTACAGCCTATATTTTTTATGAAAAATCAATAATTTTAAACGATTAAACGATTAAACGTATTACTGGTTCGCTACTTCCTGAGTAAATCAGACTAGATCCATTAAAACTGTTAGTTGAAACATACATAATATAAATAAATACAGTTTTCGTATATCACTACCTAGTCAAGATATCTGCGTGTTAAAAAAAACGTCTATTTATTTTAGCAGCAATATTTTGATAGTTCTTTCAAGTTCGACTGCCGATCCGGATCATATTTAAAGTTTTCAATACCATTTAAACCATAAATATTATGATTATAATATAAATTAATAAAACTAATTTCCGAGTGTTTGCTCGGCGCGTTTTTATATACGTGTCCAGTAAAAGTGATAGATTATCGTGCGATGTCAGTTAAATCTCGTTTTCAACGATTTCACTTATTCATGATATTTATTGTTCGGTTAATAAATAAATACTAGTTTTGGAAGTTTAGAAACGTAACGAATATAAAAATAAAAATTAATTTAGGTGTGTTTTTCACATCATTTCAAAAGATTGACAGTCGCACAAACTGCGTATAATTGTGCGTTTTATTATAATTCAGAACAGTAAAACACTGTATATTTTCTCAACTCCAATTCGGAAATAATCACAAACTTAATTATTAATTTTATTTTGGAGGCTGGTTTCATAATATGATTTCTTTATGTACTTTACTTTTTAACACTTTTATCTATTATTATTATTATTATTATTATTTTCATATGATTAATTCTTTATATATTTTTTAATATTGTATTCTATAGAATTGTTATCCTGTTATGTCGTTCAAATAATCGTTGAGCTGTAATAGTTATACTAAAAGCTAAATAAAAAAAAAAAAACACTGTATATTGTTCCGTGCATTATATTGAAATTGTGGTTTTTTATACAATATTAATATTTTATTTCAATTATTATTATTATTATTATAACTTTTATGTAATATTCTTATATGCGTATGTCGTGTGACCGTTATGCAATATTTCAAAGTACAAAACTCGTATTTTACGATCAGCTGTCGTGTCTCGTGACTTAAAATCAACGCGTGAGGGTATACGCCGACCGATTCTTTGAGTTATATAATACGTAGAACGTTTTACAATATCTTCGCATGCGTTTTACAAGCTCGATGCAGGTTGATTCTATTTTATATTATATATATATATTTTTTTTAATTTCGAGAACTACACCTACAAGTTAATATATTATTTTAAGGTCCAGGTCTAATTTGATGTGTGTTTATAACAAGATTATCGTTAGTATGTGTACCCAATACCTATATACCTACTACTGACTACTGTTATGTGGACGTGTGGTATTGTGTCATGATAGAGTCCGCACGTGTTCGGGAAATATTTGCTGCAGAATCTTTTTATTTATTTTAAATCGATATTAATGATTAAGCTACTGAAATTGATTCATCATTCAGAAGAATAAAATTCTGCCGAGAACTACAAATATTTGTAGACTACAAATGCATGCGTTGATTAGAAACGTTATAAACGTTTCGAAACGGGATTAATGTCCAGACAGGAGTGTTATACAGTTTTTTTATCGATTATTGTCGTTAAAAAAATTGTATACAATTGATAATTATGTTAACGGTGTATAATATCTTGTTGATGTGGTTTAACTGTTGATTTACCAACACTAATGTTTATACGACTATACCTAAATAGGTAAACGAAAACGCGAAAATGCGTAATGTATTTAATATAAATTATCTACACTTGCGTCGCCGAGTTTTTAATATTTTTATCATCATCTATAATAACCGCAACATAATCAAGATGCACAGCTTTAATTTTTTCATCTCAAACAATAAAAATTTTAATTTATAAAATTTTATTATTTTGTGTGATTTGCACGAATTTGTAGCGTGTTTTATTATTACGACTATCGAGTTGGACAATCATTTATTATCATTAATTATTCTATATTTAAAAGTTGGTAATTATTTTAGTTTTCTCTGGTGGGCTCGTTAAAGTGTATCATATATAAGTATAAATAACGTTCTCAAACGGTGCGTTTATACATTGGTAGCTTAAATGTCGTAATCACAGGATGACATATAATTTTTAAAGTCCGCTATAATATGTTATTTACTTTTTAGTGTCAAAAGAAATCTAACGTTATTTATAATCAATTAAAATATATGTAAGACTCGTCCGGTTTGTAGGTTAGCCATAATCGCGGTCATTTACTCGATTTGTTCGATAATGAGACGACGAGGAAACATAATAGAAGAAAAAAAGAAAAGCCCCTTCAGTGATCAGTGAAGCGGCAGCGGTTTGATATTTATAAAATTGTATGTATGTATATATATTCTTTGATACTTATGGTCGCTATTGAAAACCAAGTGAAAGCTATTACTGCTTACGTTATTCTAATGACCGAGTTGTGTCATTTTTTTCTACTCAAGTATCGTTCAATTCGAGAAAAAATGTTTTTCACGATTAATGTTTATTATGATTTATGTTCCTTACAAAATACCATTTTGTCGATTTGCAGTAATCCGTAATAAACCGTTTGAACTTTCTCGGATCTTGAAATTCCACGTGGTGAAAACCGTAATTATTACTTCAACGTATGACGCGCAAGTGTTAAAAAAATTCTTAAAACGGTGACTTAAAGTCAACAATGGCATAACCGAAATCAGTATTGTAAAAAAAAAAAAACATACACATATATCTCGAACATAATACATAACGCATAATGCATTAACGCACACATTAATTAATCGACACTATGTAGTTATATAATACGAGTCTTAACTCATACATTGCTCGTGTGACTTATCAAATCATGATCGGTCCATATTTTTTATTCGTTGAAAAGGTTATTTATTTATTTTTTCTCTACATAATAATAAAATATAATCCCGTTGTAAGCCAATTTTCTAGTTGGTCTGTTTAGTTTCATCTTGGATTTATTGTATATACCCATAACACAACTCGTCATAAACATTCCTTTCAATTAATCGAATTACGGATAAAAAGTATAAACTGGTATGGAAAATCGACAGTGCAAAATGATTTTAACGGATTCTGCAATTACAAGTGGATCGCAACAGTGTTTATTTACTATAAATATATCTTTAAACTAATGACAACAGTTGTATTAACACTATATATATATATATATATATATATATTTATACATCAAATATATGTATGTTCAGTATACGTGTTATAATTTCTATAGCCATGTATATTTAAACTGCAAGCTGTTATGTAGTTGTGTGTAAAAAACATTTTTGTAATCCAACGCTCTCCTTATACGCATATTAATCTACATTTGTCCAACATTTGGGGATTTTGATTTTTAGTCGGAAAATATATGAAATAATAAATATTTATTTATGTAAAACAAATTTTTTAAATATAGTATAATGCGGTTTGTAATTTGTTAATTTTTTTATTTGATTTTGTGTTGAATTGGGAATTTGTGAACGCAAGAGTTATATATCAAGTGAAAAAAGTAGAACGTCATTTGATTGTTTACCGATAAGCCTGTGCGTGATGTGGATTTGTGACTAATTAGAGGAATTAAAAAAAGTTGTTTCCGGATATTAGGTTGAATTCGATTTGTAAATAGTAAGAAGAAAAAAAATGGATTAGCGAATCGTTTTATACAGAAATTTACTGAATAAGTCGGGTTGCAATTTTTGTGATTGAAATCCCGAAATCACATAAACTCAACAAATGGTTTTGTATCGTAGAGTATTGTAGAAGTAAGTAATAAACGGCGTATACGCACTCGAACACTGCGTGTGATGCATTAAAAAGTTTTTGCACCATTCCGATGATATTATATATATTGTTGCTGGCGGCGCGCGACGGTGTGTAACGAATGAAATTGTTTCATTTTACCAACGCGCGTTATTTTCCCAATCGAATAATTCACAGTTTTTTTTCCCGCCCGCTTGCATCTGTAGTTGCGTAGATTTTCTCGTTTCCGTACGTCCGCTGTGCGTTTATTATCCCTACATCCATGTATCTATAGTGTATCAGTAAATAACCGCGGATTAGGTATACTGCATTAGCATGCAAAGGATAATAATATGATCGCGCCCGATGCGTACGATTTGTATTTTGCGGGCCATTGTTATAATACGTACGTTTATACGTGTATACATGTATAAATATATAACCATTCGAAATCACGTGGGTAATATTGTACCTAAAATTTCACTGCGACAACGGCGGGTAGTAGCGTCACTGACATGGCGGATCGTCGTTATACGACGTGTTATTTTTTTTAAAAACATTTTTCTAGTCACAAAAACGACTCACCACAACTGGTTTCCTCTATAGACAGTCATGTATAATATAACGTCAACATTTTATTCCTATCGAAATCCGCACTCGTATATACTACGCGTTTATATGTGTAGTATGTGATACGCGTGGTCCTGGCTTGCTTACATTGTACGTATAAAAAAAAAAAAAAAAAATTACCTGTGCAATAACATGATTTGGAAATCTAAACTTGATCCCGAAGCGGTGCCGTCTTCTGTACGATCTCTGTCCGGGTATACTTATGTGCATCCGACGGCGAAAATAATATCATCATTATTATTATATAGATATTACGAAGTCGTTCCGTTGGCCGCGACTACGGTTCGACGGGTCGTGATAACGCCGTTGAATGGTATATCATTATATCCTTCCGGTAACTGTTAAAATGTCAAACACACAACTGTAGATATAATATATAATAATACGCAGCTATTATGTACGTAATATATATGTTGTAGTCTCATCTGTCGTCCCTCGCGTGTGTATAAGTTGTTTTGAAATCGACGTATACATCATTATCGCTTGTTGTCTACATATCGACGAAATGTCAGCCGGCGTTTATATAATATTATTATAACGCAACTATTAATTATTTGCGCGGAATCGCCTGGTCGTAGCTACATGTATGTATATATATATATTCTAAGGAATAGAAAAAAAATAATGATAATAAACACTTCCTTCCGGATCAGTCGACCGCGCGCGCGATTCGACATTTAAATATCGCCTTTCACTAATCGCGTACTTGTGCAGGTAATATTGCCAGTGAGCGTATTTTTGTATAACGTTCATGACCAAGTTGATTATATTATAATATTATCTCATACACAAACAATTGGTGGGGAGTTAACAAGGAAAAAAAATAAATGTACCCATAGATAATTAAAAGCAATTTTACATTACTTTACATTTTCGGCAGCTTTCGCTGCGTTATTTTTGTTTACACGCGTATCCAAGCATCACCTGCAGTAACCTCTCGTTTGATAGTATATTATTATCATGTATATATATGTTACATATTTTATTTAAAATATACCTTTACAACATACGTACGTCTTATTAAACGACTAAGAATCGCGTGCTGTTATGCGTGAATATATATGTATTGTACACCATCTCTGCGCTACGTACATGCAGATAGATAAAGGTCAACGGTGAAATCTATGCGTTTTGTAAAAAAATATTACGTATTTAAAAAAGACACCTCCTCCTATAGGCTATATAATCATTGTATGATGAATATATTATTTCGACTAATGCGCGTGTTATGTCCATCAGTATTGCCGCCACCATGTACATTTCTATATATTATACACCGCGCATGGTTATTCGAAACACCCACGTCCCACGCATATGCAATATTAGCTCGTTTATTTTTGCACGCCGTATATGAAATAAGTACATATATATATATATACTATACCTACGTATTATATATTCAATTCCGTATCATTACGCGGTCTGCGTACTGCGATATTGGTTATATCGTATACGAGAAGTTATCGATTATGACTTGGTTCATGTTAATCATTATTGGCGAGTTTATAATATTATATCTTCACTTTTTTTTTTTTTTTGTGAAAATCTCCTGGAAGCAACTTTGTACCGTTTCGCTTTGCGGTGAAGTAATATAATGATTTGGACGTATATATTATATACTTATATATCCACCAAGCTCGCGTAACGACCTTGAAGATCTGGATACCTCTTGGCGATATAACTTTCTCGCGACACAAACCGTGATAATGATTTTAATTGAAAACATCATTCATCGAATTCTTAATATACTGCATTACGATTCACGGTTATATGCCGTCAATTTAAATTAGAAACTGATGTATCTATTTTATCCAAATAAATCCTATCGGTTTTAATTTTCACTAAAAATAAAATCATTAGACAACGCTACAGGCGTATTAGTCGTAAACCCACAAAAATCTTGTACTTATACTAATATTCTTGTAATAACAGTAAAATATTATAAAAAATATCATATTAGGAATCACAAATTTTTCGTACTTCAATCGGGTTTTTATTTTTCTAAATTATTATCGTTTGACATTTATTTTATGTCGTTAGAAAGTTCGTGATATTTTTATATTTCTACATTAAAGACTACTTATAAACATTATTTGAAGTACCGTAATATTATATTACACAGGTTAACTATCCGGACAATATTTATATAAATACAAATATTCGTTTTGGTTTTATAAACTTTATATTGTTATTTATACAGACTTGGGATACTTGTTACTTGTTAGAGTATATTTTTTTTGAAAATATACTAAAATGTTTTAGTGTGTTTCATATTATTGTAAGTAGCTTAATTACTCATACTCTTCTTAATGCAAACATATGTGTTTAAATGAATACCAATTAAATCTAAATTATTTACATTAATCTCAAATATTTTAGTAGACGATTTCCTAATCACTGTAACTGTATCACTGTATGATTTATGATATAAATATCTATACTTCATCATGTCTTTGTAGAATGATAATTAATATAACATTGGTTAAGTTATTTATTTTTTATAAATGTAGAGATATTGTATTTATAAACAAAAATACATTTTGTAAACGTGTTGGTCATAAAATTTATAACAATTTTTGAATTTTGCTTCTGTTATAATAATTTGATAACATAAATTCACTTAAAATAACATTATAATAAAGTATTGGATAGTGTTAAGTTTTAAATTAATTTAAATATATAGCAGAAACAAGAGTACATATTTTATTAACGCTTCAAAAAATCATTTTTTTAAAACGTCGTATGCAATTTTATTAATAATATAAATTTGCCTATTTACTTATAAATCAAATAATGCGAAAAAGTAATACATATATTCTTTCTTTTTATCGTTCTAAATCTATAATTCTACAAGTTTAAATCATTCTAAATCTGGGTATTATTCTAACTTCTATGATGTACAATACATTTAAATTACATAACTATGAAAAAATAGTCATTGGACTAACATTTTAAATTAAAATAACCGTTTAATACTTACAATGAAAACGAAACCGTTTAAAATTATATGTAATTATATTCATGTAATAATATATATTCAGATTTAAACAGTGTTCCGTTTGCGATTTTCGAATTATTGCCAATAATGTTTGAAGAAATCTGGTCATGTAAATTGTCATATGCGGATAACAGGAAAAAAAGACCAACAACTTATCTATGGAGTCATTTGCGAATGACGGTTCTAATGCGATAATATAATATGTTCTAGGGTTATCATAAACGTATTTCATCTATTCCAGATAATCGTCGTCAAACCATACGTGTGTGTGTGTGTGTGTGTGTGTGTGTGTGTGTGTTTGTGTTTGTTGATAATGCGGTACAGTGGTTAGAAATATATACTTAGGTACTTATATTGACTTATATTGATCGTCACTCGACCAAGGACTAACGCGTGTCAATGTAGCTGTTATATTCGCGCGTTTTATAGTTTCCGACCGAATTCCTTACGCGTGAATACATCATGTACAATCGAGTGTCCCGCAAAGTTATTCATTTTTTTGACGAATGTTTTTTGTTTTTCATATTTATACGTGTGTAATATGACCTAAACACTCGCAAACCGAATCAATAACAGTATACTTAACGTCGTATTAATACGGGATACATAATAATAATATCATTGAGCAATATATGAATATGGCCTATTCGGCTATTCATATGTGTACACAGAGAAAAATATTTTAGGGAGTGTTTTCAGGCTTAAGGACTACACGATAATAACAATTAATATATAACTTTAAATAATAACAAATAATGATGGAAAATTTGATTTAGTAATAACCTTTAACCATTTATTACATGAACAAAAACTATAGATTTTTAAGTATGCGGGTATAAAAATATAAACTTTAATTTTCTTATTATCTTGAAGGAGGTTTTGGAGGACCCCTACTTCCTACATTCCTTGTAAACGCATCTGGACGTATTCATTTTCAATGTAGTTAGACTTCACTTACTCGAAAGTCGCGAGATGAAAAAAGTCAAGGAATAAGCTGTAGAGTTTTCGAGTTTTAGCGAGTGAAGGAAACTAAAAACATTCGTCTCGTCTCCTCGCCGAGATTGTACGTTTGTTGAGTAGTTGTTGAAGTAAAGTCGTTAACTTATATGCGTCGCTCCAGATGTGGTCTAGTGTGTGCTCGACGAGACCAATAAACAGACGGTTTCGACGATACCTAATGTCGTAGTACACACGCCGTCACATATTATTATGTTTACTGAGCTGGCCACCGGACGCGGTTTGTTTCAGAGAGAACCACGTGGCCCAACAGCCGACCGTGTTGTTCAAACGGACCCGGCACCACAAGGGTTCGATATACTGCATGTCGTGGACTCCGGACGGCTCGCTGATAGCGACCGGGAGCAATGACAAGACAGTGAAGCTGATGAAGTTCAACGCGGAAACGTCGAATCTGGAGGGCCAGGAGATCGAGTTGGCCATGCACGACGGCACAGTCAGGGACGTTTGTTTCATCGAGGACACGACCAACAGGAGCAGTCTGCTGATCAGCGGGGGCGCGGGCGACTGCAAGATATACGTGACCGACTGCGAGACCGGGCAACCTTACCAAGCGCTTAGCGGCCATTCCGGTGCGTATACATTATCATCATTATTAGTATAACATATCGTACGTATGTATAGGAAATAATAATAATAATAATAATAATAACATTGCGGACGACGATATTTGGTTAACGGCCGCCGCGTCGGCGTGCGGAAAAACCGTAGAAAACTGCAACATCATCGTTTTGTCGTTATTCCAGGTCACATATTGTCCTTGTACAACTGGGGCGGAGCCATGTTCGTGAGTGGAAGCAACGACAGGACAATCAGGTTTTGGGACTTGCGGACGAGAGGATGCGTAAATGTAGTCACGCCGAACACTTCTATGGCTAGTCGGGTTAGTAGCATAATTAATATTATATTACAAAACACCTTTGTTGGGGATACGCGTATACAACGACGAATAAATAATATGTATTTGGTGAAAAAACCGAAACATTTCCCAAAACGATTACTCGGCTGGATATATAATGCTACATTAAATCATAATCGATCAAAGTTCTAAGGTGTTCGAACCATAATTTTTTCATATAATAAGTAATAACAATATATTGCCTAAAAAGCTTATTGTCGGAATAAAGTTGTACTATAAAAGTTCGATGATTTATAAATATCTATTAAAAATATATATATATATATATATACATTTCTTGCGAACTATTCTAAGGATAGTCTTATTAAATTATGTCAACAATTTCTCGTTTATAAATAGAAAGATTGCATTGTTCTTTATTTTCCTTCGTGAACAATTTAAATTTTAAAGCTTATAATATGAAATAATACATAGGTACATCATATTATAATATTTTACACAGATAATCTAAATCTAAACTCTATAATTATGTAATTACACAGATACCTGTATAATGCATTATGTGTGAAAACTACGTGTAGCACAGAGCATGCCCCCGATTTAGTGAAATGACCGCGGTCCACTGCACAATCGAATAATATGCCCCTTCACTGCATATAGACGTATATATCATGATATTAGAGTCTGTGGCGGAGGTATTTCTCAAGCAAAAAAATTACAAATCATATTCGTGGGAGGTTTCGACCCTATCCCCTCTTATTTGACTTTTCTAAACTACTAATTATTAATAATTATCATATTTTGTTCTATTATGTTGTACATACATATTTTACTAGGTATGCATAAATTAGGATTAAAATCCACACGAACTTCATGAGATAATATTTAATTTCACATTTGCTTAAAGCTTCCTTTCTTTAATAACGGTGAATTGAACAATAACACGATAATATAAAATTTAAACATAAGGACATAATAATAACAATAAACTCTTATCATTAGTGTTAAGTTCTAATTTTTAATAAAAATCAAATAATTTTTATGTTATTACTTATTTTTGTATACAGATGTTATAAATGTAAATTCTCTCCCTTGAATATTAGTGGGTACTTATAGTGAATAACTTATATGCATATAAAAATTTAATTCTAGACTTTATGTACAGCTGATTTTGTAAATACAAAAATTACAATTTAATGCGACGGACGCTCGTAATTTTAAAGACTAGTTTTCCAGAGTAGCTAAAATCACGTTTTTTCGAAGTTATGCACTTGAGCCTAGTATCCATGCTGATACGAGTTGTTTACCTCAAAATCATACGGTTGCACAAATATTTTATTTATTTCTTATTTTTCTGTTTCGTTTTGATGAAATCCAAATGCTGAATATTCAGACTGTAGTTCACCATTTCCCCACGGAATGAAATTACGCATTCATTTAGAATCACGCGTGTATTGAAAATGTTCGGCACGATCTACACACTGTATACGCGTATGATTGCAAGTGCACCACGATTGTCTTTAAATATAGCCGTCGGGACGGAAAGATGGGAAGAGAATAGAAGAAGACACGATTGGAAGACACGGATAGTTCATGTATTCCGGGCATAAAAATGCATTCTCTGGTCACACGGTCAATATTATAATCATATTAGTGTATGGGAATGAAAATTAATAATGAAATATATTCGTAAATAGTTAATTAACCGATAAAATAATCGAAAAAAATATACGTATACCTAACTTCCTGTTTTATGTAAAATTTATCAGTGACCGATTTCAAAAGACAGCCTAATACATTGTTCTAACCCAACAGCCGAATAGGCTTATAGGATAAGTAGGATATTTTTAGAAAATTAGTAAGAATTAAAGTGCGGTAGAATCGTGAAATTTTAGATTAAATGCGCGCTCGATATTTTGTAAATTAATCATAGATTTAAAACTAGAAATTCGTGACATTATGGTCAATAAATTTACATTCTGTTACAAAAGTAGATTATTTAACAAATTGCTTTCAGAGAAAAAGCCAATTTTAAAACCGTATAGTAGTTTTTCCCCGTGTGTATGCATAACTGTAGCGTGTTCAGGAAAAATATGAAAAGGTTGATTTTTCCGGCATCACGAATAAACTCGAATGGGCAAAATAATTTTTAAACGATCGTCCCAAACATTGCATGAAATTAATTTCGTCTTTATCTGTACAACACACGAATGCAATGTATATAATACCAGGGTGACCCTTTGTGCGCGTAAAATATAAACCTGCTATTAACAGTGACGTTTAAATGTTACGATAATGTGGCTTGTACGTGCGTTGTAAAATAAATAGAATAATGTGGCGAACGTATATATGGCTGTATAGTTTATTTCTATTACGTTTTGACTTCTGGACGGTTATATTTCTATAACATAAAACGTTACACCATATTTTTATTATACACACACACACACACGGTTCGCGCACTCTTGATGATTCGATTGGGCACGACTGTGCGTTTTACTCTTCCGTGTTGACTATAAGAATCTGTACTGTTCGTATACGATTACAAAAATATTGTCTTCGAAACGTTTTTTTCTAGTATTGATAAACGCGAAAAATAAATATCGTTTTTATGTGCCGACGCGCTAATTTTTTGTTGTTGAACCATGTCTGCGCGTTGGTGCGGGGCACGTGCTGTGCAGTACACCGAATTAATCGGATTGCGTTCCTGAACGTGTTACAGCAAGGGTCTCCGGTGGCAGCCGTCTGTGTGGAACCGTCCGGCCGACTGTTGGTCAGCGGTCACGAGGACTCGGCGTGCGTGCTGTACGACATCCGGGGTTCCAGGAGCCTGCAGTGCTTCAAGCCGCACTCGGCCGACGTGCGCTCGCTGCGGTTCTCGCCCAGCGCTTATTATCTACTGACCGGCGGCTACGACAACAAGCTGGTGCTCACCGACTTGCAAGGTAACTAATGATAATAATAATAATAATAGTTTATTAGTTTTCCAACAATCGTGTGCAAATATAGGATTAACATAAAAAAAAATGTGGCTATTGTTGGTCACCTCCAAGCCGTGGCTGTGTGGAGGTGAGAGTTCATTACAGTTATGAATTAGCAGTTATAGATATAATAAATGGATTTTGATAATTATTTTAGTCAAATTATAAGTATACAGTATAGACAATTATATAATTATAGACAATAAATAGACAATAAAATTAATTCATATTTTTAAAACTAGAACTAAAACTAACAGTTATATATTGTGGAGATAGATTAATATTAACTTATATTTAAATATAAAGGTATACTTTAATATTATGAACAGGTGTTGAGCTCACAATTCATTAAATAGAGTTAAATTAATAAAATTCTTAAAATGGCTTTAATATTGAAAGTTGTTGGGATTTAATTTATATTTATCACAAAATTTAACAAATACATAATAAGGTGACGATTGAGCTAGTTTTGTTCTTAGTTTGGGAGTAGTTATAACTATGATATTGTGTTATTGTTATTGTTATAATATTATTGCGCTGCGTTCAGCCGTCGTGGTGGCACGGTCTCGTGTCGTCGCTTTTGCTGGGCACGGGAAAGAGATGCATCATTGCTGTACATAATAGTGTAGGTATGTTATTTTGACCTTAATAAGAAAACAAAAAAACTTCGCATCTGAACACCGGAGACTCTAAACATTTGTCGCGAAGTTGACATCACGTATACGTGTAGGTTCATGGTGAAGCTTACTCGTATACATCGAATAAAGTTTGTAAAATATTTCAGGTAGCGCGTAATATATAATATATAGCCATATAGGTGATAATGGTCGTGCAATATTTGTTTTGTCTCCGAAGAAGTAGCTAAAATCAATACGTACGATTATAAAGTTTCATGTCCTGTGACGAATATTAAAAAACGTATCCGTTCATAATACTCTATTCCCTGACCAAATTTATTTTATATTATTCTCCAAACATACCGTTTAAAGGTTTAAATACATTTTTTTTTTTGTTAGGGAGATTTTGGCATTGTGGCCATTATATCTCAACGATTATATTTAGGAAGACTCATTTACGTGTTATAGTTTGACGATTACGCACAGCCGCCTTATGCCGCTAGGCTATGACATTACTCCAAAACACATTTATGGTAGCATTATTATTATGCGTTATCACACCTACAATTAAGTCCGTCCTCATTTGGATTCAAGGAATAAACGAGCAAATTAATTACGTTTACATACTTGGTAAAAATATTTTATTAGTACGCCTACATATATAATTAAAGGCTGTGTGAATTTGTTTTTGAAATATCGTTGAACGACCATTCTTATTTTTTCTTATTCTTATAATTTTTGTTTTTCTACAAAATTCACTCCGCGTGAACATTTGAAAATTGTAACGGTATTAAACGTGCATAAAAATGTATAAAAAAAAAAAAAAAACACGAAACTACGCAATATCATCATGGTGCGGATAATTGACGCTCGTAGCACTGTACAAATAGATTTGTATTGAAGCCTACAATCTACAGTTCAGTACAGCAGTTTTTAGTATTATGTTATTCCTGTATAGAGTTCCGAGAATTATCATGAGCTGACTTTTTTAGGAACATAAATCCACACCATCTCATAAACCGTGGATTTCGAATTAATATTTATGCATAGCTGAGAAAAATTATTTTATCATAAGATTTGAAACCAGTCCTATTTTGAAGGTCATTTTATGATTTATATATATATATATATATTATATGTACCTAACAGGGAGGCATCGCTCTCATGCCTAATGTGAAATATACCAATGCACAGGAATTCTCGTCAAAAGGCAAAAGCACGCCACCGACCACCATCGCCATTCAACGATGGTTGTATGTTGAAAAAAACCAATTCTTTTTTCTTTTTTTTTCAATGGTATTACTTTTAAGAACGCCGTAAGCTAGTGAAACGTGGTATACGTATAGATGGACAGATGGTATATATACGTTTATACTTTGTGTCATATAGTAGGGTATGAATTTGTGGTTATATAACTCCGTAATTTATCGGTGACCGTAAACCTAAACCACGAATGTGTTCTCGGCTGCTCGCGAACCTGCATGTTAGGAACTGAACCATTGTTTTGAACTCGTAATTTATTTCTACCCGTGGGCGAAATGCGACTTTGCACGTGACAACTGTCAACTACTACCGGTCACTGTGATTATTCAGCAGTGTTTCTCAAACTAATTCGTTGCACGGCTCCTTAAATCATGTGAGGTCTCATTTTTCTCCTGAATGTAAGGATTTGAATCTGAATATTACAGAAAAATGTAAGTATATTATTTGTACACCGCTATGTACAAATATTGTCGCCGAACCCCCTCACAGTCTGAGAAACACTACTAATTAATATAATATAAATTATAAGCTACGTTGGTTAATGAAATGTGTAATCCCATTAGTCGTTTATAATATAAATAATAAATAAGATTTCCTATATTATAATGACGTGCTGTTTTGTATTTCACAGGCGATTTGACGACTACATTGCCGAGCGTGGTGGTCGCGCAACATCAGGACAAAGTAATATCGGGCCGGTGGCACCCCACGGACTTTTCGTTTTTGAGTACCAGCGCCGACAAGACAACCACTCTGTGGGCTTTACCTCCGTACAAACAATAACCAACGAAGAAATCCACTGTAATTAATTATTCGCGTTGCGGCTTTGTATTACAAAATATCAGAATGATTTTTATTTTAAAGAATAATAATATATATTAAAAAAAATTTTTAAAAAAGAAAAACAGTGATTTTTGCTAACTTGTGAGCTAACAATTTAATAATTAACCTAGTGTTTATTTTGATATTTTATGAGCTATTTTATTATTTATTATATATGCATAATTTGTTCTGTATCTTTTTTGTTACTCTTTTCTAATTCTACCAGCTGTTTTTTGTTAATGATATTATATTATTTTTTAATGTTTAATAATAAAACATATGTGCCTAAACTTTTGTATTACTTTTTAATGCTAAAGTATTGTTTATCTGTGAAGAATAAATATCTTAAAGTTTTTAGGATTATAATAAATGGCGTTTTTTTTTTTATTCACACCTAACTTAGATAGTTCTAGTCCTTGTATTAAAGTTGTTTGTATGAAAACGTGTACAGTATTCATGACTAGCTTAAATAAGTTATTTAATTAATATTATCTATTGCTATTTGCTCCTCAATATCGTCTTATTTTTGCTTATAAATGTAGAATTTTACTTTTAAAATATGTAGTAATAATAATTATATTACTAAGATTTATTCAAAAAGATAAGGTTGCTTTATACTATATAATTGCAATTTGTAAACTATAGACTCTATAGTCTACAATTTGCAATTATATAAATACTCATTGTACATGACATGCACATTTTTTTTAAACAAATATTAAATTACGTACTTAATATTTTAGCTATTACAGATATTAGTGCAAATTTAATAACACATATTGTTTTAAATAATATTCACCAAATATAATATCTGAGTATCTGACATATAAGGAAGCTGAAAATTTAGCACCTTATAAGGAGCTCAGTTATGTAACTGTTGATTATTAGAGATAAATAACCAATTGTATTTAGACACTAAAATATCCTTCAACAGTTTTAATTTTACACTTTTTTAGGTTGATAAAAAATATGTGTATAGAAACTGCATGTGATGAAAATGCTAGTTTGGAAAAAGTCAACGTTAAACGGTATCCAGTTAAAGACTTTACATTTATTGATTAACATGTTGTTCTTCAACAATGTTGTCAACTATATAATTCCACTACTCCAGGTTATTATACATAGCCAATGTTGGAAGGTACTGATCATGGGCGTACCTACTCACTGGTGGGGGGGGTCATGGGGTTTGAACCCCTCCCATTGATCGTATTTTTTATATATTTCATATACGTATATTTATACCTATATTAAATCATTTATATTTTTACTGAATGGACCAATAAATTAGAAATGTATGTATCAGTAATGTCATTTATAGGTAGGTATGTAATTTATAGCAGTTATAAATTTGAATTACAACAATAATAAAATTAGGTAGGTACATACGTTTTCCTGCGGAAAAATTCCAGCGAAATTTATTATTTTAAATAATAAATGATGATTATGAAATAGGTATACTATATGTACGATCTGAGAGATTTAATTAGACAAATGAATATTATAGAAACAGCATACATGGAGTATATATTTTGGAGCTATATTTTACATATAACTTTAACAAAACTAGTCTTCTATTACAATCTGTTGATATTGATATAAGCACAGTAATTAGTTTGTATTATTCTTTAATTGAATATGTTCAAAATTTACGATCAATGTTTAATGATTATGAAAAATTGGCAAAAGCTATGTTTAACAATGATTATATAGTTCCTGATTATGAACAGAATAATAGAAAACGTAAGAAACGTAATGATATTGAACCAGATGCTATTTTCAATGGACACCAAAATTTCAAAATTAATACCATTTTCATTATTTATGATAATTTAATAAAAGAACAAAAAAAAAAAAATCTTCTGATGATATAATATTTAAATATTTATTTTTCTTAAATAGTAGTGAACAAAAAAATCAGAAAATCGTGATGGTGCAAAAAATTTAAAAAAAATATACAAGAATAATTTGAAAATGAATGTTTTCATTTTCAAAGCTTGCTTAAAACCATCAAAAACCTTCCAACAAATATTATTAAAATGTTAAATTTATTAAGAAAAATAACATAGAAACTATTTTTCCATATGCTTATGTTGCTCTTCGAATGATACTATGTACAATGTACTCCTAATTTTAACTGTTCAACGGAAAGATCATTTTCCACATTATGGAGAATTGAAATATATCTAAGATCAACTATGTCATCAGAAAGATTGAACAGTTTAAAACAGTATTAAACATAGAGTCATTTATAACCAAAATGATTGATTACAATGAAATCATTTACATCAAAACAGTCTTACAGAAAAGTTTAAGAAAAGCTATGAAGCTATAAATTAATTGAACATTCTTATTTTTCAAGTTGTTTTGTAATTTTAAAAATTGTTTTGAATAATATATTAGTTATATTAGTAATTTCAATAAAGTTCCATTTTTTTTAATATGGGCCTGAAAATGTCAATAGACTATTATTATTATTACTGATTGTATTATAAGTTATAATTTATTGTATTATGCATTAAAATATTAAAATATTTTAAAACAATACAAATTATTATGACTAATAGGAGATGTAGTGGCAAAGCCCCCCCCCTTATTTATTCTAATGAAATTCTTGAGAACGCCCCTGGTACTGATACTTATTTTTTTCAAAACTTGAAATCCAGTGCACGACCTACAATAGATATACGAGCATTTCGATATAAGGGCATAAGCCTATAACTTTTCTGACAGAAAATTTTGTCTAGTTGGTGTGTCAAGTTCATTTTTTGAATTTTTCAATACTTTTCTGAATAATCGAGAAAAACAACGTAAAACTTGCAAAAAATAAACTATGATATAAGTTATTTAATTGTTATTTTGGATGTCAAAGCGACCCCATACATTTAAGCCTTAAGGGGTATTTCTATAATATAATTATTATCATTTTTTAAACATTTTATCGATATTTGTGCGCATATTGACACTTGACATTTCCGATTCAAAGTCAAACCTACCTTACTAAGAAATTTGGTTTTTCTTCTACATATATCATTAATCTCTATAAATATAAACCAAACCGCTTTTACACAGAATCATTTTTATTTTAAAAGCAATGGTACATTGTCTTCAAATTTAAAAGACTAATACAACAATATTATTCAGTTATCTCTGTAACTCAGCCGACCTTAGAATCTCACTCAACCAAGGAGTCTAAGTCCTTTTTAATAATACAAAGATATTAATGTATGAACATCAATATCAATTGAAATGTAAATTATATTTTAAAATGTTTTAAACCATACACAGCAAATTTTAACACACTGTCCAAGTGTATTTATTGTGGGGATTGATGAACAATGAAAAGATAAAGCGTTGACAGAAAGTTAAAACAAAATGATTTATTTTTATTATAAAAAATTATCATTTCAAAACAATATTAAAAAAAAAAAATTCATAATTGATTTTGATTGAAACTAGTACTTTACAATCTAATCTTATAGTAGTAATCTATAAAAATTATAAATACAAAGCTTAGTGTTAGGTTTTGGTACAAGTACAGTAATAATAATCATGATGAAAAAAATATGTTAAAGGTCATCATTGTTGTATTCATAGATAAAATTAAAGATAATAAAAAAAAAATAATAATAATAATAATAAAATTATAAATAAAACTACCATTTAATTCAGACGTACGTGTTTAAGTCTTTATTATTTTTGTTTGGGTGATTAAGGCACGTTCAACATCACATTATTATAATATATTTATACATTTTTTTTTTTTTTTTTTAATTAGAATTTATTCATATTAATAGACAAATTTATGTCGGCATTATGGATAAATGCCATACAATGACACCCTGTAAAATCAGTTCTGTAGTACGCCTAACAATAATTATGATTAATAAAATTATATTATGGAGTAAAATCATTCAAACTTACTCTAATACTTTTTAATAGGCTACATAAAAAAAGGAAAAATATAAAGAAAAAATGCACAAATAAAAATTATTAAAAATATTATTTTCCAGTATACACCATAGTATACTGGTAAGTACATATCTTAAAATAAATGTGTTCAAATATTTTTGCCTACTATTTGTATTATTTTACACTTTAAAACAATATTTTCTTTACTAATTACCTAAATTGTTTCGCAAATAAATAAATAATTATAACATTACATTGATAAATTACTATTATAAATACGAAACTAAAATAAAAAAATGCTTAAAAGTGTTTAAATATTAATTGATTCAAATATAGACCGTAAATGTTTGTCGATAGTGGAATGCTTAAGATCAAATAATGGGAGACTGAACTTGTACCATTTTTGTTAAGTTCAAAAGTACCAAGAGTATTTCTTTCATAAAAAGAAATTAAGAACCTCAGAGTTCCTCATCAAGAAAAATACGGTTTATATTTAAAACAATAATGATGATTACCTTTAAGATTGTAAGATTGTCTAAATATGTAACTAATATTGTTCGTTAATCGATAATTAAATTTAATGTATTGCATGCAAATAAGATAAAATCATTTTTTTGTCAAAGCTGTATGGATTTTTGTCATATATTTTTAATAAAGATTTGTGCTAAATTTGAGCAAAAAAATTATTCAAAATAATAATTGAATAAATAATAATTTCAAAAATTAAGTAAAACACACAATTTTTATTCCGAGGATAGATTCAAGCAAGAAAGGAGATCTTATGTATTTATAATATATATTCATGTGTGTAGGTGCAAATGGAATAATAATAATAATAATATTAGGCGTTATGGTCTAGTTTTTCTCTCAACACAAAAAAAAAATAAAATAAAACTATTAACGGATGGGTATAACCTCACCGGGACCCTTATTGTAACCCTTGCAAGTCCAATCCACTCTAAACCGATTACAATAATAATATAATAATAATAACAATAAATAATCTTAAATAGAACTTAAACAAAAAGGTATCCTACGTATAAATAATTAGACTATTTTACGATACAATAATAATATAGAATTCAATCGGGTTTTGTTAAAAAAAAAAAATTAATAATAATAATAAAATAAAATAATAACAATGAAATTTCCCGTAGAGCGTCTACAAGATGGTATAAAAATATATATATATATATATATGTGTGTGGAGTGATCCGGTAACTATTGATTTCCTTCGGGAATAAAAAAAAAAAAAAAAACAACTACATCATGTGTTGTGTGTGGACAACGGTCAGAGTTTTATGTTTTATGTAAAATTATTCTAAGCAAATATCGGATCTATGTGCTCTAAGTGTAGTTCGCGTCTACAGCTTCACCGACAGCCTCGTGGACGCGGACGGTCCGTCCGGTGCGGTCGCGCTCTTCACGGACTTTGCCGGCTTATTGGACGCGGTCGGCGGCACCGGTGGCGGCAGCGTGTCGGACGCGACGCTACCCGAGTGGCTGTTCCGGCTGTACCAGTCGGCCACGATACCGCTCTCGGTCGACTGGCTGGAACACTGGCTGGTCTGTCGCGCGCCCTCGCTGCTCCGGCAACTGGCCCCGCTGCTGCTGCTGCCGCTACTGCTGCTGTTGCTGCCCGCGCTGCTGCTGCTCACCGATATGATCGAGTGCGGCCGCTTCGTGATCGAGTCCAGGTCCGACGGCAACGCCACAATCGAGTTGCGGAACCTCGGGGCAGCTGCAAAACGTAAGCGCGTTTCAGGTGTGGGGTTTTTTTTTAAATTTTTTTTTTTTTTTTATATAGGTTTTAGGTTTTATTTTTATTTTGGTTCGTTTCGCGTGTAACATTTTGAACACGTTTTAAGCTTATTATTTTCCATATCGATCATTTTCACATTAGAATGCCGTGCTTTTTTCCTTTCTTTCCCGAACATTCGATACAAAACATGTATACTGCAATACCTAATACTTATAATTAACTCGAAAGCGAATGTAATCTTTTTTTGTTTTTCTTACCAGCGTTCGCATTAAATTTTTGTATATCAAGATCCGTAAAAAGTTATCTTATACCCATTTGTTCCCCATAATAAATATACGAGTACACCTAACGAGTAAATGATTTTGAGCGTCCCACTTGTTAATATGTTTTTTTGTTCAGTTGATAATTTTAAACAATATTTTTTATGCTGTATATAAATTGAGAACCACGCTTAAATGTTGCGAGCAGATTTAAACAAATTCGTTGCGTATATTTTTGATATCCGTATATAATGATGTACATTTCAAGCCGTGTCTATTTATTCGCACAACTGTCTTACTTTAATCATTCTTTGGATTAGTAAATTTCGATTGTCGTAATTGGATAAAGAATTTCTTCAAAGTTGAAAGATAATAATAGGTAGTTATAAGACGTATTAATAGTCGCACTCACTTTTACTGAGCTGCGCGAACGTGATGGACCGATCGTTGATTTGGTCTGCACTCGGCCGGATGTCCAAACAGGGTTTGTTGCCAATTCCCATAGAAGACATTTCCGCCAGCCTAACTTCTGTAATGAATAATAATTAGTGAGTTATATTGACCGTTTCGAAAGACGACGTACACGACGATAACGTGAATTGTTAATTCATTACCGCCGTGTAGTACAACGATCCGAACGTATTAACAACCGTCTTGGGGGGGGGGGTACAAAATACCAAAAAATCTGGAGTAAAAAATATTCTGAACTTAAGTACCTCTGTTCCGGAGAGCCTGTTTCCACAGCAAGTTGGACAGCTCGTCGGTCCATGATTGTTTGATATCCTCGGACATTGAGATTAGCGTGTACGTGTCACCTGGTTTGCGTTTTCGGAACCATATTTCGAATTTCGTGTTGCTGTCGCCGACTTTAGCGGTGAACCCGATGTCACTGGTTTTTATACTGTTCTTGTAAACGTACAAGTCCAGATTCTACGACAGAACAAAACGTTTTTATATCAATTCAAGCCGTTCTAGAAAGACTGTATCCAACATTGTGCGGCAAACAACTACCGGTGACCATTGCAATCGGTCCCTGTGACGATGATTGCGGTCAGACTTTCCGGGTTGCGCCCTTTGGCTTGTTGCGCACTTACCGTTCGGTCGGGGAATCTTCGAGCCTTGCTGAACAGTATAAGCTCCTCGAACAGGAACACCTGTCGCAGACACTTCTTGCCCTTGCCCTGCCACACTAGGAACTCGTTCTGCCGCAAGAGTCGGCCCTGCTCCTTCAGATTGACGTCGCACTCCCTGAGCGAGTCCATGGCCAGTAGATCGTTGCCGTGACGCAACTGGAATCTGACCATGCTTTCAGCCTGGCGCAGATGTTCCGTGTCTCCTTTGGCCATCTTCATCAGCTGCTGCAACAGCAGCGCGTACTTACCCATCCTCTGCACGGGCTTCAACAAGTAACTAGCCAAGTCCATTCGGTCGCGGAGTTCCATTTGTTTTGTCTATAACGTATTAGTCGGGTATCAGTATAATAATATTAGATATATTATATGAGTGTTAAAACGAACAAAATAATTCGTACTAAGTCATCACCACACTAACCTTAAAGAATACAGAACCATACTCGGACATCAGCGAATCCGAATTCGGTTTGTTCTTGTTGTACAGCGCGTACAAATAGAATTTTTTTTCCTGTATAAATAGTAACGCGGGATCGTTATTATTATTATTATTTTCGTATAGTGTAAGATATTAACACTGTATGTGCAAGACGTCATCACTTACGTGTTTTAGAAAAGATTCGCCCACTTGCAGTGGACAG
Source organism: Chaitophorus viminalis (assembly GCA_025469195.1). Classification (NCBI taxonomy): domain Eukaryota; kingdom Metazoa; phylum Arthropoda; class Insecta; order Hemiptera; family Aphididae; genus Chaitophorus; species Chaitophorus viminalis. Next base: position 171,545 of record JAIPRK010000054.1, on the reverse strand, counting down.
TTCTCGTGTCTTTCGAGTTCCTTGAGGAAGTGTTGGCTGTGAAACTCGTAGATCTTCTCGATGTTGCCGAAAATGACGTTACGCTGACCGCGCAACACTTGTGGTATTTCTTCCTTGAGGAGCATCGGAACGTAGTTCTCAATGACGTATTCAAGTGACTTGACGTAATCTCGTTCGGTTTGTATCATCTCCCTCATGATTAATTTGACAGTCCTACGAACGCATTACATGCACAATTACGATAATGTTTTGTTTTTGTATTTGACAATAAGCAACTCACTTTTGCAGTTTTAGCGTCTGTGTACCGCAATCCATGTTCAACTGCAAGTTGGACATGTGGTGCAAATGACTGTTGACGGATATAGGTGGTAAACTTTGGTTCTTGCTGCATGCGGAATCGGGACAGTTGGTGTAGTCGCTTTCTTCATTGCTGTATAAATGCAAACAAAATAATACGCTATTAGTACACTATTAATACACTATTTCTATAAATCGTATAGAAAATAGTATTTATTTTATTTTATTATTATTTATATTATTCTTTTAGTATTATTATTATCCATATTATTGTAATTTAGATATTTTAAATTTCTACTTTTGACTTGGTCATTTATTATATATCTATTAGTTTTAACAGTTGTTAATGACTCAATGTAGAAATATTCTGCCATACGATGAATAAATAAATAAATAAATAAATAATTTTATTTCAAGTACCTATACTCAAGTGTTTAACATTTTTTGGAGATTATCGCATAATGGTGGATAATTTGTGAAATGAAATATCACACATCGAAACCGGAATTATCTTTGCTAAAGGGATTTTTTAATTAAATATTAATTTAATGCGAACATTACGAATTGCGATATACCTTCATACACGGTTGCCACATTTTTGAATTCCTCTTTAAACTACGTTTCATCATGTACCTAATCAACTAATAACATTTTATATTGCAAAATTTTTTCGAAAGAATTATTTTAATCATATGCTAACTACTTATTTAGTAATATAATTATTAATAACACACTACAACTACTATAGAAATGTGAAAGTATTTTTGAATAAAATATAAGTTTTTAATAAAATTTCTCTACAATAATATAGATTAAAATCCAATGTACAATAATAAACTGATTATTTAAATATATTGATTTATAAAATATGATATTAAGTTAATTTACTTGTGCCTATGCAATATATATAAATTCATTACGAATACGCTCCGTGCGGGGCTTATAATTTAGAAAGGGGTGGGAAGTCAAATATAATATGTATTAGTTAAAATTTTATTTGTCCTTAATAATAAAAAATGTTTATAATAATATAACAATTTTTTGTATGAAATAATTAACTGTTCAGTTAATATTTTTTTTTTTTAATTTTTCAAAATTAATCAAAATCTTTTTAGTACCTGTAGATTTTTTTTTTAACTGAATTAATTAGTACCTTTTATTTTCATCGCTCCCTTCAGTCGTATGAGAGCAGCTCAGCTTTTCCTCGTCTTCTTCATCATTGTAAGTCCAATTGGCAGACGGGATATGACTGAGCGCGAGTCGGTCGGTCTCGCAATAACAATTATCTTCCGCAGCACCTACCCAGCCACAATGGTGGTTGTCCGTGGTCGAATTATCATTTGTTACATGGTGCTCCGGGGCGGACGTCCTTCTAGATGGCAGGGGGGTGCTGGTCGGAAATATATCTGGACCTAACAGATGCTTCAGTTGATCATTGGTCTCTTCGCATCTTACCATGGCCACCTGTTTGAAAAGAAAAAAAAAACGTATGTATTTTAATAATGGCCATTTATGGATCAAGTCAAACAAAAATGTATTATACGTGAACGGTAGTCTCTATTATTACCTTGCACTGTTTCATTAATTTTTCGTTGTTGAGCTTGTTGGCTAACATCATCATCTCCGAGAATTGTTGAGCAGTGGGAGATGGATGTGCCATTAAGTATCTTCGCAATTCTTTGACGTTACGTGTATCGTGCTTTTCGGATATGTATTTCATACATTCCAAAGCCCAATCGTAAGCCTGCAATAATTATTAACACAAACTTAACATGAATATATGTATTATTATTCAATACTATTACAGTTGTACAGAAACAGAACATTTTTTACACATTCTGTATCAGCAGTTAAAATCTGAACACAAAAGACCGTACCTTGTCAAGTAAATAAAAACAACGTGATGTATCTTCGAGTCTTTCACGAGTTTCTTCAAGTCGATCACTGAAACCTCTTAGATGCTGCTTTAGGGATTTGGCTAGATCTTTTAAACTAGTGCCATTACTACATTGACCTGCTTCTTCCAGCAAATCTCCAGCTTTGTCGAGATTTTGCTATAACAAAAAAACATAACATTTAAATAAAAAACTATCAAACGGAAAATCTAATTAGGTATTGGTTAATAATTAAAGTACTTTATACAATTGTTGGGTATTAAAATTCTCTACTTATAGCTATAATGATAACCATTTCAAACCATGACATTGAAACAATGCATAAGCAAACTTTTAGAAAACGTACATGACGTCTTTAAAACAAATATTATGCATAAGTATTTCAGTAATAGATCTATAGACATTTTTAAATAAATTCAATATTGTTCTGTACAATATTTGTCCAACCACGCATAACTAAATTTTGCATAACAATTATCACTAATATTCTGTTTAATGAGCACTTCTAGAAAGACATTTAATAATCAAATTGAATTATTTTTACAAATAAGTACAAATTATTTCAAGGATGCAATATATAATAAAATCGGTTTAACTTTTTTATTTGATTTATTAAGTGATAAAACGTGTAAATTGGTTTTTTTTATGTATACTGTTAATTTATATTACAAATAGTAAATGCTATATTGTAAAAAATAATATGCATCTTCATGCATGACGTGTTCATTGTTTTAAAAACATTCACGTCATACGTGTGAATTCGTAAAACGTCGAAGTGTAATAAATTTGAGCGTATTTACAAAATATTGTGTTTCTTGCAGTTTGTTATAATTATAACTTATAAACATAATATGTATTATGATGAAACTCCTCGGCAAGGCTACACTTTTCGCACATCACTGATATGCGTATTGTAAGAATCCCAAACATATAGCCAGGAAATTCAACAAGCACCTATCGCAATGATAATAATTTTCGTATAAAATACTTGGTGGATTCGGATTAGAATAATAGATTACAATTATTATAGGGTATAGAATCCCAAGCTATTTATTTCGTACAGAAGGTTCCATGAAAATGTACATGAGCCGACGTTGCATCGTCTAAGGACGAAAACTGCTGACACAAATCACAGAACATTCAAATCATTTTTTCTCTATGTGCGACAGTCAAAAACTTATTTAATCGCACTTGAATGACGAGTACACAATGCATAATACTAACAATTAATCGCATAAAACTATTATTGCAATAATGTTAAGGACGTATATGGCCTATATTATATCTACTCCACACGCAACTCGACATATATTTATATCGATGTGATATTACACTGTCACTATATAATAGAAAACATTAATTTTTGACCACTTTGTCGTAAGAATAAAAATATTTGAATACTTATTATTTTACTTGTTTATGGGAGATACGAATATTCTTTATTTTTATAAGAAGTCGGATGAAAAAAGTTTTGGAACATGCGGTGTTAACCTAACTTGTGCTTAGTTTTATAAGAAATTACCACTGACGGCCAGTTTTTATACCTTTATAATCTATAACGAACCAGAAAGCAAAAACTAAAACTACGATCTATAGTTGCAACGTATACGACTATATACTGCGAGTGTTAGCAATGGGGACATGTCCTATAACATATTTTAGACATTTAGCAATAAAAATATAAATGGGTTCGACAGCAAATGAGAATTAACGTTTCATTAATATTATAATGAACATTACATACAAATACGATGTAATATAGATTTCTTGAAATTTAATCGAGTAATTTTTATGTTCAAACTAATCAGAGCTTAGACTGTTAAGAGTGTTATTAAATTATATAACGCGGGACAGATCCTATATAAGTACGATATATGGTACACGGACCGGAAACGTCCCGCGGGCCACTGGTTGACCATTCTTGTTACAGTTAATCAACGAACCACGTGCGGTCAAATCGAACGCTATCTCATAACTGAGTAGGTATAGCATATAGTGTGCATTAACCGCAATGTTTGTATAATAATATGTGCATACGTTTCCAAGGAATATTTGCAGCACCGAAAGGCTATACAGCAGTTATATGACGTATCACTTATTATGGTGTTTGTCTTGGGCTAAATATATTATATACTACTACATAATATACTAGGTATGAATGCAGTAGATTTTTAAATTAGCGTTTCTGACCAATATAATATAATGTGCGTGCAGTGCCGCGCGTATAGAAAGCCGCGTAATACGACGGAAGGACGAAACGGCACAATGATCACACACGTACCTACGTGCACGAAAGTGGATAATTCGCGAGCCACAGAATATGCTTAGAGGATAATGTGCATAACAACCCGGAGGGGGAAGGACTTCCATGCCGTAGCGGCCGGTAAAGAATAAATTAAAGTCCATATTGATGATATAAATAATAATAATAATAATAATATATTGCTACATCGTGGTTATCGGCGCAATCAACCGACATAAATTGGCCAAGTCTTGTGCTCGCAGCTGCAGTGAGAAACACATATAAAGGATGAGAGCTCACCGGGTTAAGTATACCTATATATATATACACGTAAAAGTGTACGACGCGAACCTCTCACGCGAAAACTTACCAGTCGCACAGCACAGTGTTACGAAACACTTTGACTTATGGCCTGCGTCCTTGCGGGTAGTCGCGAACGTTGTGCGTCTGGTTACCGCGCATACCGCGATTACCTGGTTATTATTATAATTATAATAATATTATTATCAGTCGCAACTACTCTGGTGGCGGCAGAGGTACATAGTGTACATAATAATAAATTATACATTATGTGACGCGCAGCCGAACAAAATCGTTGCGATTGCGCGGGCGCGCGGTGAAAGCTCGCACCATGGTTTCTGTCGGTCAAGAGCTTTCAGCGTGCGCATGCGCTAAATATTATACGCGCCACCCCAGCACCTCGAGGGCATACGAAAAATTTTTGTTGCACTGAGTCGTAGTCGTAAAGGTCGCGGAGGGTAAGCGGAAATACCGTCGGAAACCCCAAAGGGCCTTTCCTTTTTTTTTTTTTCAACACGCGATTGCAATTTGCAATAATTTTACGGTTTTTATCCTACACACTCAATCTTCCGGAGGTTTCACAGTTCGACTATCTGCAGGGTTTATACCATATATAATTGAGTGCCACACGCTGTCGACCTATAATAGATTATTTGACTCTGACGTCTATTTCCTACAACAGAGAGTACTTTTTTATTGTTGGCCACGCGTGGACTTTCGATCTAGATATACAGTGACGCTGCAATAAAATTATGGATTTTTCCAAGTTGGTTACACGCAACACAGCCGAATTTAACAATGTCCCATCCGTATGCATTTTTTATGTTATCACTCCTATCAAAAAAAAATCCCTAAAAATATGTTATATGAAATAAAATAAAAACTTTAGTTTATACGGTAAATGAAAAAAAAAGAATATATTCAATAAAAATTTGCCTCTGCATATACACATGTATTATTATTGTTTTTTATTTGTTTTTATGATTGTCACACTGGCGCTTTATGCAGTCTAATCATTAATGTGAAAATAAAGAGTGACAAAAACAAGGAATGTTATGATTGACGAATTACGGTTTTCATAATTGTTTAGTCGCTGCAGCTATCATAGTTATGATATATTATTGTTTAAATTTCTCAATTTTTCATCCAACTAAATAGCTACAAACACTTGACCGAATAAATGTATTGTTCGTTGTATTTTTAGCCGTTATATAATATTCCTATTTGATTCGGATAAATTTAACTGTAGGTATATCTTATATGAATAATACTCGTCGAAAGGGAAGTTTGACAAGTTTCAATCCTACCAGAATGTTTTTTCACTATGGTCGTATCACAAATTAGTCCTGGAGGCCTATAGACTACAATGGTTCATTTGAGGGTTAAGTCTTGAGTGAGTTAAGTTTTTATCATTATCCAGCAATATAATTATAACTTTATTATTAGACGATATTAATTGCTGAAACACATTTGTTTATCGTTTAGAAACAACGGTTTTTCTTTTCCACCCATATACATATATTTGTAGTAAATTTCAAAAAACGGGTGTGTGTGTTTGTGTGTATGTACAATGTACCTATATTATACATTCCAATATTAATTTAAAAAAAAAAAAAAGGATACGCCCATAATCCGGAGGCCGGTGATGCACTACTACGTGCCACCGATAGGTATGTGCGTTACGATCTAAAGAGGTCGTAGGCAGTACAGATAAGCAAGGTGTCTTACGGTCATATATAAAAATAAAAATAAATAGTAATAAGTTTTTCGTCGTTGCGTTTGTCGTAGAGGAATCATGTAATTTATATCCATGCCGCGTTTTTGTAAAATAATACGATTTGATTCTCGTTCCATTTATATTGTCACTGAGCGCTGCTGTCACACTGTTATTCGATAATTTTCACGTTTTTTAATCGTATCGCATCTGCCACTGACGTACACCGCTATTACGTAATAGGCATATTTGCAACATAATTGTAGTATTATTATTATTATTATAACGCTGCTAGATGATCGTATCATCATGATACTATTGTTGCACTATTATCAAACAAGATTTAATAGATTCGGAAGTTCCAAGACAACCGTTAGTAAACTCAACAACGTGTATGAGAAAACCTCAACGTTGTAATATAGACGTCATCGGTTTCACCCGAAAAATCAATTAGATGCATTTACGATGTTCGTTACACTATAAATAATGTCCTGTGAAGACAAGTGAACAACAATATCACAATGTCATAACCTTTTTAACTCAATTTAAGATTGATACATATCGTTAAATTTCTGATAGATAAGAAACAAACCCAAAATATAATTTCCTAGTAATAATATCTGCTACACCCTTATAACTTATAAGTCTCTTATCGTTTCATTATGCGAACTATACCGTTGGTATATTTGAACACTATACATTTTCATGCAGACATCGACATTCGGATCGTAGATCAATTAATTATTACATCGATATTGTATGCTCAAAGAACGTGGGACTTAGTGGTCGGTAAATAACGTCGAAAATATGTTTTATATAGATGAAGGGTGTGCTGAAAAGTTATATCTTGAAGCCATTTTTTCTGAATTATTCAACGTGATTTTAAAACAAAGCCTAGGTTATACTGCTGGCATACTAAATAGTTTTTAAAACAATTATTTTGGGAGAAAGTACCAAGTTAAAATGCTGTGTTAAGTCGATATAAATATTCAAATATATTTATAGTATAATATCGTTATTAAAATTAATAATAAACATCCTGTTATTGTTCGTGTTTCGTTTTCATATTTTATCATATCCAAGTTATAATTAATGATCAATACCAATGGTTTCCGTAAATTAAGTTCCACCGACCTACGATCAAACTATTAGTCCAATATCATCCTTCCATAGTTGAAATGAGCACTTCAGTTAAAACACGCCGATCGCTAAAAAATCGCGTTCTATTTTATGTAGACTTCAATAACGGTGATAACTGATTTCAAAAATGGACATACGGCTTATCGCATTAACCTGGTATACATACGAACGTTACAACTATACAATTGAAGGTAAATACTTAATGTTTCCAAGAACCTGCAGGAGATATGTGAACACAATATCGTGCGGACCAGGAACACTTAAGAAAACCGTTTTTTGAATGTAATCGTAATTAAACGCGCGCGTAAGACAAAATATTGTACATACATCTGACAGTGACGAAACCAAATTTTCACACTTTCTATACGTATATATATATATATATACATATACATGAATATATTCCATAAGCATTTTGGCCAATTAATCATTCCGTTTTAACAAACTATGCACATTTGAGGGCAGTACACGAAAGACGTTACTCGGCAGAATATTAAACGGTATGTAAGATATTATATTCCATTGTAGCTAGAGGATTGTAGAGGAATAATTCATGTGTGGCCCAGGTTATTATAATTACTATATCAAATGCATATGGATATATATATTTATAATATTATCAAATCCGAAGAACTTGGTTATTAGATAATTTAGAAACTCGTACGGAACACAATACCACATTAAACATTTGGCGTTTTGGAGGTATAATGAACAGCCGTAAGTTGTGAGAAAAAAAACGTGTCATATGTACATCACACAGGTAGTACCTATACCTAAATATAAAGTAATGTAAAAAGTAAATTACTGTCATGTTGTGGTTGTGAGAACTCGGAAGAAGCGATATTCGTGTTCTAATAATTTAGGTTACATTAAATGTATGCAAAGTATGTATGTACAAAAATTCTTTGCCCTGCGAATGGTTTACATCTGCATAGGTATTAATAAATAATTTTATGTTTGTAATATACTTTAGAATGAATCGCGAGATGGGAAAATGGGCAGTATTTAGTACAATGTGTATAACACAACAGTCCTTATTAATGCTTATACTACGAGTACACTATACGTAGAGATACAATAATGATCTAAATATATAATAAGATGATTTCAACAATACATCATACACATCGTATTATACGTCATACAAATATACATTTATACATATTTTGCACACTGTTATTATAGTGTAAGCAGTTTCTGTTCTTAAAAAACGTATTTTCAGGTTTCATCTAAGTCGCTATGAAAAAAAAAAACAAACTTATCGGAATAATATTTAGAATTAGATATGAAAACATTTCATAATATACTATTTGCGTCGCGATTATGGGTACACGATCAGGAAATACTTGCGAAATTTAAAACACTTATTTCAGTTAAAGATCTGATCGTTTCTCACAAACACGCACGATCTGGCGGTAAAAAATATGTGTGTGTGTTACAATATGACTGGGAGTAGTTATTCGAGTAGGTAAACCCGATAAGGCGCGCGTTTACAAGCCAGTTCAGAGTACGAAAAAAACAAATAAATGTCGCGTAGTAGTTATATGTATAAGCATTATATTTACGCGTTCGCGTAATCGCATCACTATGGGTATTGCACTACGACTAGCGTATGTCTAGTGCGTTCAATGCTCCATAAACGATATACGGTCGTATTCTCTTTTTAAAAAACCGAAACGTGCGACAACGAAAAACCATTAGGTGCCGCGGGTAGCCTACACCTGCACAATTATTGCCCTTGTAGACGCGGAGGTGTTTCTTTTATACACACGATCCCACAAGAAATAATCATTTGATAGGCGTATAAATTAATCGGTTCGACTAACCGTTGGCGCCTGTATAATATATATATTATAATATGCTGGATGATATTACACGTCTTATTCGAAAACCAGTTTATCTCGTCGAACTATTTAAAATAATTAAATAGGTAGGTACCCTTCATTTCTGGTGTCGAAAGTTTATTATACTTTTTATTATATTCATGTAAACGATTGATTTGAAGAAAGAAAAAAAACAGTTGAAGTAATTATATTATACATTATACATATTATACAATATGATTTTAGAAAGACGGCGATGTTTCAATGAGACCGTAAATATATATGACTGCTGTACTTATTTCGCGCGTTCCGATCCACACAAAACAAATATACGTAAATATACGTTTAATGCTAATAGCATGATATTACACTGTTATAGTAATAATGCGATTTTATCGTATTTATTTACACCCGGTGGATTTATTCAACGCATGTACCTTGCTGACGGTCATCTATTTATAATATTATTACACGAGTTTGTTCAGTTTAAACACAATATTATGTTATATTTATATCTAATAATTTGTATTAAATAAATAAATAATAAAAAATATAATAAAATCTATAGAGCAAGAGCGGATGATCTCGCGATGTAATGTCATCGTTTCTATTTTATGGCACGGGGACCACGCGATCATCACGATTTCTCCGATGATTTTCACTGCATTTCGAAGTGATAATTATCGTGGTTGTTATATTTGATTACTTCTTTTTTTTTTTTTCATCCGGTTACGACATATGTAGATACATGTTTATGCATACACCTAAGTTATATTATTGTCTTGACACTGTTTTTGGATCAATTTAATTGATTTCTTCCGGTGTTCTCGAGTTAACTAAGCCTGCAGCTGCAGTAAATGAGATGATATTGTATCCGTTTAGACGAATAAAGCGGTTGCGTTCAATTCTCTGCGATGGCAGTTTTTACAACTATGATATTCTAGGGATAGCCAACATGATTATGTACGCGAGCCACATGGATAAATACAATCATATCAAGAGCCAAAATGATTATATTTTATCATTTTTACAATTTATTCTAAGTAGTTAAGGTTTATACAATAAAATATTTTTTACAAGTGTATACCAAAATAATTAAAATCCACGATAATAAAAGGTAAATTTTGATTTTTGTTAATAAATCGCGAGTCGCAAGTCGGCCACCTCTGTTATATACCTTTTTATATGTATGACGTCGCGTATAATTGCACGCGCAAGTACCTTCGTTAACGAACACCACGACCGGCTGGTATTAATGAACGTCTTAAATTATCGATTTAATTAGTATCCGTGCATGTACATAAGGCGACCAATGAATTACGTGTATACGTATTAGCCATCAATCAATTATACATACGCAAGTCGTAGCCAATTATACGCATTTATATATATATAGCACGGCTGATAATATATTTCGTTGAGATCCCCCCCCCTCACACGACTGCAGTATGTCGTATGTACGCTAGAACGTTGTGCACGTATTAAGTAAACATATACATTATCTGTATAATATATAACGATCCGGATGCTGTAATTATCGAATCGCAGCGAGGATCTTTGGACGTTATTGTAATCTTATATCTGGGGCTTGTTGTTGCAATAATCTATTACATACATTAACAACTAATCGATTACCATCTAAATGTCGAAAATAATCTAATTACAGTGAAATTGTGTACGGACATATATACAATTTCATCTACTAAATACAATCAATCTACTATGCGAGCAATCAGCGCGCGCGTACGTATAACAAGAGTACCTACTATTCATTATATATATATATACATATACACAAAGAGTATTTTATTGGAAAATAAACCGTTTGATCATCACAGTTTGATTTACGCTCTCCAATTCCGACAAACAATTTATGCAGTCAGTCGAGGGGAAAAAACAACGATTCGCAAAAAAGCTACGTTCCGGCGGTGTACAACACAACTCATAAATAAAATGCCATATATAAAAAAAAAACCTATTTCCAATGTTGTTGTGAAAACTTTTAAGTACTGGCGTCCAATTAGCGTGATACAGTAATTGAATTTACACGAGTTTTACTGTATGCTTAGTTTTAACAAAATGCGCACTGACAACGAGAAGTGGGTAAATATAATCAATTTATTATGCGTATACACGCATAAATTTCAATGATATTGTTTTATAGTCAGTTGTACAATTTATGATGTAAAATATCAGGATTGGGAAACTCTAAGTTACTATAAATGGTCATTTTGTTTACTTTTAAAATCTAACGAGCCAAAAAACAAAAACTAAAATTACGACCGAGCTATAGAATGTATAAACGATACGATAAAAATGAGACTACATTACGATATTATATAATAGTAGGTACGAATATACCTATTTGCTATGTCATAACATTCATAACTCATATCATTTAGACATTTAGCAATTAGAATAATAATGGGTTCAATATAATACATGATAATTATTACTATAAGTATAGAATTGTATAGATAAACGTTTTTTCAACATTTTTCAATTTTATTTTTATTTTCAATTGTTCGAACGATACATTTTATAAGGTAACGCGAGCCGAATGCAGCCTGCGACTTACCAATTAGCCATCTCTAACGCATATATTATAATATTACACATGGGCTCTATGCCAACAAAACAACAGAGATCTTGAGATAAATAGATTACGACGAGAATTCACACTACAATAATTACAGTATATTTATTTTCTATCGAGGGTAAAAAAATGAAACGTTAATGCATTATACTTATTAGTATATACGTGTGTCGATAATAAATATAGGTATCCATCTACATGCGACGAAAAAGTACATGATTAAATCGCAGTACTTTTAGCGGATTTGTACAAAATTATCGTTCAGACTAAATAGTATCTTTTAATCTTTTCCACATGGCCAGTGGTCACCTCAGAGGTCACAACAAACCAAAGGTTTTTTTTTGTGTGTGACCTGAAAGTAAAAAAAAAAAAGAAAACGGTAAGACCTGATGGACATATTATATAAACCATCATTTCATCGTAAATGTTGATAGTAATTGGTTTTCAAGTCGTAAAACTATGAACGAGATATTAAGTCGAAAATAATTTAAATATAAACATTTCGGTTAAATTCCTCGACCATACGTATATGTATATTGGTATTATCGTCAAAACTGTTTTATTATATACATATATTATATAATCAAGGTAAATTTAGATAATCTATATATAGGTTCATGGGATAATAATATGCGCTGTGGAGATCTAAATAAGCGTATTGATCTGCATACAGTGACTGTTACGGGTTGAGAACCACTGGTCTAGGCATTTTGGACGTGGTTCTCCGAGTGGAAAGATGAGGAGGCAAGTACGTTATAGTGTGTGTGTAAATATACGCGTATAATATAGTATATTGTATAGTATACTATAGCTGTATTATATTATATGCCAACACCGAATGATTCCTGATTGGCGTACGATGACTATATCGAACGTGTACAATAGCGTAAAATGCGTAATGATATCTCACGCACTTGGTACACTTTACCTATGCGTGACGATTAATAATAAAAATAAAAACTAAACCAACAAAATGTTTCAAAACACTACACGCGTTCGGACATTATGGATATGTAACAGCAGCTCCAGGCGTTATTAAGGTTAACTCACACATCGTGCCGACGAAGAATTTCATATAATATAATATAATTACAAATGTTTTTTGTGCATACACATGTAATAAGTGTGTTCGCGGGACGGACAGGTCGACGGGCCGACAAAAACTGCAGTCACGACCGGCGGATATCGGTGTACACATGCGCAAGTGCCCGACGGACATATCAAACACGATATTAGTACCTATACACGTTGCAGTGGCCCGCGGATGAATATACTTTTTTAGGAGTGCAGAATTTTTCAATCGTAAACATTATATTATATTTTATACCTACCATGATATACTCGAACCAGTTCCAACAATATTATACTACCTACAATAATACTATACATCGTGCAGCTAGACGACGCGCCTTCGAAACGTGTGTCGACATAATATAATGATAATACACTATTGCACCGCGTCGCATAAAGTTAAATGCGTGTTTATAAGGGCGAGTATGTACCGTAGTTTTTCGGAGTTTTACACGCAAAACAACGGTGTGTAACAGCCATATAGCTGGTATATAACCTAACGGAGAGCGATATTGCTGTAATTTTTGCCGGGAAGAACACGAAATTCCGAGACGAAAAAATCACAAGCGCACTATACTGGCTGCAGGACGAACGACAATAATACTATACATACACTCCACTATACATCACGATACTAATTTATTTTTTATACGCTGAGCGGTACGCGTGCGCAAATGCCTCATAATTGAACTTCATTTATCGAAACCTCTGACGATACGTCTTATTATAAAATACGCACACGCTCTTAGAAAACGCCAATATACACGTATACTACGGATCACTGTTTTGTTATTTTGGTTTCGTAGGGTACGATGAGGATAATGAGTTTATTCTATTATTTTAGTTCGCACCCGTTTTCTCAGCTAACCAATGCAAATGCGTTGGTATAAAAAAATATAACATGTATTTAAACACTGCCCCCCTTCTACTTAGTCACAAAAATTTATCTGCGTTAGCAAAACATTTTTTTTTTTTTTGTAAATTCTTTTTAGTTTTTTTATTTTTATTTTTTGTAACCAATAAAAATACCGTTGACGTAAGGAAACTATAACAGCTATAGAAGCAGCGACGCGGCGGAGAGGCCGAGGATAGGTCCCAACGGCTAGTACATGGAGAAATAGTATTGATATATTTTAATATTTATACACTTGGCTTATTAACTGTTTACCGATCGATGACACAATACTATTATATACGTATACACTTGTCAGCGTATCCTTTATATACATAACTCGGTATGAGTCGTAACGTTGGATTTCACTAATGCAGCGGTTTTCACGGTTTAAGATTATTGTCTCTGCAGGGACGGACGTTTATGAACTTGCGGACGGCGCGCGGTGACTACATCAAAACCAGAGAGTAACGCACATGTGATATACAAACCAGTGGGTATAGGCCATGCATAATATACCAGATATAATACAATGATAATCAAGGCATATATATGCATAAAGTAAGCACGTGAACGAGTCGAAGCCATGCGGAAAAGAATACAACAGAAAACTTTATTTTATATACTTGTATATACATTATTGCGTTATTATTATTATACTTATTAATTGCCTCGGAACAGTAGCTCTTCGAATCGTAGGTATATATGTATTGTTATATTATATTTATTGTGTCTTCAAATTGTATATTTGTACATTCTTGTGATATTCAAACGGACGACCGAGAATTATTAGTTGTATTATATTTTCTGAACGGCGCGGCGGCGGTGGTAGTTGGTGTCATCGCCATGTAATTTTACATTGTCGTTTCGCCAGCCGCGATGATACAGACGTGATCGATTGGCGACGGCGGACAATTTTAAATTTAAACGGTTAATTATTTCTCTACGATCGAATTACGCGTTGATTCGGTGCCAAACTACGAGGCAATGAGCCATCGTAATAATAATAATAATACATACGTACCGAACGAGTGGTGCATCGATTTATCGCCGTAGATATTAATCGTCATACGACTGTTCCGTCAGCCATTGAATAATGCTATTCTCGACTCTAATTAGAATTTTCAATTAGGTCAGCGACCATCCGAAGGATTGGGGTCAGCTAAGAATCAAAAGACTTATCCATCACGTGACGGTGAGAAAAAAAGGCGATCGCACTTCAACTCGTCGAATACAGTATAATACAGGGTAATAGTGAACGATTTTATAACTGCATTATGGGACCGCATTTACATTTATAATCGCATGCACATCGCATAAATAGACGTACGCATAAATTGCATGACTCGAACCCTTTTTAAATGTATTCGGATGTACGTGCATTTGAGCACATTTTTAGTTCTATTCTCTACGTGTACATGATGGGTGCGATGAAAAATCTAAGCTCTATATCCATTACGGATGTATTAATAAATATGCTTAGGAATAAATGTATACACGAATGATTTATATGAACAAAGCACCGAATCCTTATTTTCCCGGATCCCGAATTACGAAGTATCCTGTGGGCTGTGAGCGATGCCACTAAATACTGCAGAACGATTTGAGAACCTATAACATATAACATTAATGCGAGTGTTTCGCCCCCGAGAGTAATTATCTATATGTAACTCCTACACACTCGCAGACCTGTAGACTATATATAGTCATGCCTGTGACAACGGAACTTGTAAAATACCCAGGTGTCAGAATATACGTATATTGTAATAGTGACATACAGTAATAGTGTATGTAACTCTATGGTTTTGAAATAATTATAAACGATTCTCGAAGAATGGGTGTATCGGTGTATGCGACACTCGATGTTTACATAAATAAAATTATATCATCCGATGCGATGACCCGCCGCCGCCGTCTTGTTTATGCGACAAAAATAATATCGTATGGTGTCGATTTTGCAATTTTTTTTAAATTTTTTTTTCCTCCCGGGCGCCTATTTTCCACAACCGTAGTCCCATAACCGATAATTTACAACGATGATGCGTTTTTTGCCCGTCAGTGTGAACTCGATTAAAGCTGGTCCCACACGACTCGTGTACTTGACTAGTGTGTAATATACTTATACTTATATTTGCAAAGTTTGTGTTTATGTAGCTCAATAAGCTATAATACAGTTCTTCTACGACTCCATGATGTGCTCGCCGATTATTCGTCAATTTTGAGGAAAAATCCAAGATTAAATTTCTTATCAACACCATAGTCACGACAACTACGGAAAACTGCGATTAACTCGCGACGAATACAATTAATAACTGTCGTGTTTTACAATTAAATATCTCTCACACCTCTCCCACAATTATCGAAGAACAGTATATGGTTGACAAATATTCGTCAAGTATATTATACGAGTCGGGTAGAACCGGATTCAGAATATAATATTGGTATAATTACTATTTACTATCATATTGATTATATAAATACTATAGTATTTATAATCAATGTCATACTACTTGCAAAGAGGAAACGCCGGAATCCACACGATGTCAGCACACGTCAGTATATAGCAACAAACACGCAAATACCTAACCACAGAATATACGAGCGAATGTTTGCACAAAGTGTGCTCTAAACTCGGAGAAAATGATTAATAATAATGCAATATAATCAATGACGCTAATCGAAAGCGCGCTGCTGCTCGCGTTTCCCATACGTATGTAACAATAATAATATTATTCTGTTATGGAATGAATGTGAAACGTGATTGTTAATTAAATAATTAATAATAATTGCATAGTCGTCAAGTACCTATTTATACCGCACGCAACAATTGCACAACGTATATAACTCTCTCGACGACTTCCGAATGATACACGTGTAAGTATAGTAAATACGCTGCCGTTTTGGAATTATGGGAAATATGAAATAAACTCGAACGCGCGCGAACACTTTTTATAGCATTTATCTTTCATACAGGAATTTTATACAATACTTTGTATTATGGCATCATACGAATAGGAAAAAAAAACACAAAAACGTAATCGAAAATTTCCGCAACTTGGAAATGTCATATACACATATAAATACCTAAATAAAGTATTATCACTATTATTTATATATAACATGTAACAAACAATGCGCATACAGGTAGATATATATATATATATATACTTGTATATGTAGATCAATACACATGCAGTTGTTGCAGCAATAACGGTAACTCGGCTGGTAACTGCGGAGACGATACATTATTATTATGGTGTATAATAATATTATATTGTTACCTACTGCTGCGTTCGGAATACTAAAAACCATTTATATGTATATAGGTGTGCCCCAAATGTGCCATATTCGACGATGCAGCGAGTATATAATATATGATATTTTACTGGTCTCATTCTTCCGTCGTCTCGCTGTATCGGTGTCATTGTTGTTGTCATATAGTGTTGTTATCAAATCCTACTGCGTGTGAGTGTATGTGTGTGTGTGTAGTTTTTTTTTTCTGTTCTCCAAACAAGGACCCGTTACACTCTCGTTGGTATACATGGAACGCCGTCACCTAGCGCGACACACGCACTCGGCGCGAACCGTGGTCATCGTTGTATATATCGAGGCCAAATTTTGAATTATTTGGACACGTATGGCGATAATCGTCGTCGACACAGATATAATATATCATTATAATAATAATAGTATGATGTCGCCAGTGGAAGAATAGTGTACGCAACTCAGCAGCGGAGGAGAGGACACGGCCGGGCGGCGCCGGTATTCGGTGGAATATTATAATTTATAATATACGAATACGGAGTATTATTGGTGATAACATAATTTTTATACTGATAAAATTTACATCAGGGACAGGTCACTTTAATAGTTATCACTTTATGAGTTATCTGCAGAAGGCCAGTTCTTAGATCTTCAAATTATTGCAGGCCAGAAACCAGAAACTAAAACTATACATGGATCAAGCTCATACAATTCGTATACAATACGATGGGTATAACTGCATTGCAATTCACGATGTAATAATTATTGATATAATGATATCGAAATATAAGTATCAATTATTATCAACATTCTAGAAATCACAAACTATGGAACATAACAATAAACGTTTTCTCAATGTTCTGGTCAATCACTTTTTATTTTCAAATTTTAGTCTTTAAATTTTAAAATTTTACGCGCAAGCCAAAATCACAAGGTACCTATACGGACTGCCTGCAGTTTTGCATTCTTACAGATATATATAATATGGATCAACATAAAAGGGATGCACCACGCCGGAAACTGCTGAAATATTCCGTGTCTTTTTAATAGTCGAGTTACTAATTGTATATACGGACGCGTCGTATGTTATAATGTCTATATGTGACACAGCTGTGACTGTAATACACGAATACGTAGTTATGCGTACAATTATTTTATTACTTTATTTAACACAATTTCGAGCAGAAGAATTGCTCCAACGTACGATTACATGAACCAACAATATTTTTGATAAGAAATTTCGTCTAGTTTGGACTTGAGGAAGAGGGGAGGGGTTATGGAGGTATCTAAAAAACAAAAAGGTTTAATCTATCAAGAACTATATCCAAGCCCTCAAGTAACGCATTCGGATCGAAATCAAATTGATATCCGTTAACGCGTTGGTGAGAGGTCATGCAAGACTTTCAGTTTCTACTTCAAGTATGTATACATTTCAATGGAGATAATTTAGTAAACGTAGAGTATTAAAACAGTTTTTTTTGTATTGAAAACTAATGGTAACTATATTGTGCTTTATACTTAAATTTTTGAGATAAAAATTAATCCATTCTTTAAAAAGTAATCAAACATTGGAATCATCTAGTTTGATTGAAAGGACTCAATATTATAATTCATCTTTATAAATATTCACTGATGAACTTGAAATCATTTACCCAGAATCTTAGTTTTCCAAAAGCAATGATACATTGGTTTCAATTTTAAAAGACCAATATAGCAAAATCATTCAGCCATTCCTGTAATTCAATCGACCTTGGAGTCTTGACCTTTTTAACTGATTGATATTACATTTAGAGTACACATCTAAAGTATTCATGGAAATTAACTAATCAGAATGTTAAAAATTGCGATAAGACATCACCTGAAAATCGGCTGTAAGTGTAACCCTCGATAATATGCATCACGTAATACATCAAGCAAATGCATTTGATTAATATTTTTCTATGTTGCTAATATGGTTGTTGATATGCATTTCGCTATAACAGTATAAATATATATAAACCAGTTGCACCTATTATAGGCATGTAATTGGTGAGCTTTATAAAAAAAAATATATATACATCACAATTTCTACTGAGTATATATGTACTCAGTTTATATATGACTAATGATAGATATTTCAATTTTTAAATTTGTATAAACGCAATTTGATCAACGATACCCTCGGAATGATTATAGAAAAAATTGTCTTTTTCCCGTTTCTAAAAACAACTCTAAAGACATTTCGGTAGAATCTGACTCCTTCCACCTCCGATTTTTATTATACAGTCATTTACTATTAACAGTACTGCGTATGTAATAATAAGTTTACAAATTAATGTTCTAGAACAAATAAATGATAGAAAACCGCCCATTTTTTTCGGTTTACATAGGCCGGTGACGGCTGTGGACCTGCTCTTGAACTATAATAAGGTGGATGTATTTTTTTATGATAATATCGGTTTTTAAAAATAACACCAAATATACTATACAATATAATAATAATAATATGCTAACCGTAACGATAATATCCATATAGATGTTTTGTGCAACGGACAACGCAGTATATTACATCGTAAATAGTAGACACCCCTCTACTGCACGGCCACCGCATGGATATAATATTATATCATTTAAATTTAATTTCCATACACGTCCGATACTCGTGTGCACGAGAACATAAATACGATATATTATAATATACGGGTACGACATATTATTATTATTATTATTATATTAAGGTACATATTTAGCGTGGGGGATCGACAGCAAACGACAGATCGGCACACGCGATTTCGTTAAGTCTTTATAATATATCATAGAATATATATATACTCGTATTACGAAACATTTGCAATCAGTTCGTGTGCGGCGTGAAGAGTATACTGCAGATCGTCGCGGCTACGCGGCGGCTGATAAGTTGGAGGGGAGAGGAGGGGGTCACTGACATCGGAGTTCACTATACGCGCGGCGGCCTCCCGTAGGCGTGTGCAGACAATCAATGTGCACATTATTATATATACCATATATACATCTATAATACATATATGTATGCATGTGTGTCCTCCTATATAAGCTTTTATCAGCACAAAACAAGTATGATCATGATACAATAATAATATAACATGAGTATGTCCACCCGGAGCAGCACGTCCTACGATCGTCGACAAAGAGTAAAACGCGCGATTTATGTATGTATAACTTGTTATAGCTCATTGCCCGGCGAATAAATACCAAAAATGTAATATATACTATATGTACAGTCTGCGCGTCGGGTACTCGAAATTAAAAATCACGATTTCCTCGCGTGCCATAAACTCGATTGATCACAACGCGATTGTCCCGTACAATGAAATACGAAAAAACGTCGTGAATGGATACGTATATTTTAAATTTGTTTCAATCATCTACCGCGAGAGTCTACTTGTCAAAAACGAAATATTTATTCGATCTCACGATGCGCGATTCCATCAATATAGAAAACCACGACGTCATTGCGAGTATATAATATATATAATACAATAATGTACTGCAGCTAGAACAGCAGAGGCGAACGATCGACATAATATAATGAGTACCTATTAGGCTGACGTCAAAATCGCCAAAAACGAACGGTCCATAATGATTGTAAGTCCAGCAAGTTAGATAATATTTATGTATATATTCACATCAGGGGTGGATTATCGGTGATGGTTTAGACGACGGACTGCATGAAAATGAGAGGTGGAGTCGGTTATTGTGCACGTAGGTAATGGGAAAAACCAAAACCACTAATATTGCGGTTAACCGCAGCATAGGAAACTTGGAATTTAAATAAAAAAACGAGTGGATTATTATTATTATTTTTTTTTAAATAAACAACATAACGTATACTTCACGACGCATATACGGGAGGACTTGCGATAAAACTATCAATAATATAATTATATATAATATAATAAATAATAATACATACACGCACCATTATAGTATAAACGCGTTTGATATACGTTATATTATCTATGTACGGAATTTTTGCCAAGGTTTTCGTGTGTTATTTATGCACATACATGTACATATTATATGCCTACACGGATATGAGTATATATATCATAGTATAACAGTTTTATTTTCACCAAGGAGACATATTGGGAGACACGAGATTGTACGAGATATTGTACTGCTATACTACGTTGGTTGATGCGATATAAAAGTCGTACAGGCACGCGAAAGGAAAACGACATTAACACACAGGATGAAATCAATAATATTAATTACTATTATAATATATATAGGTACGTTAACAACGCTTGGAGAAGTCATGTCTTTGCGAAATAAAAATAATAATAAAATCCTATAAGAAATAACCGTCGTCCGTAGTATATTATTATTGCTACTGAAGGTATTCCTAGGTTTTCCGTAGGTACAATTACGAATTATTTAACACGGCTTCGAAAAATATTATTACTATTATTGTAGGACCTAAAATCATTGTGTGTTCAATGCCCTACAGCAGCAGTAGCTCTTCTGTTGTAACACATTCTATCATCGAGTTAATCGATTTTATTCAATCGGCGTTTAAGTACCAGATATACACACAAAGTGTGTGTTTAATATCATCGAACCACGAACGTGGATTTTTTTTCGTTATACGTATAATACAATATACTCGCTAGCAATAAAAATGTATATTATGCTTAATTTTTCGAGGACGATATAATAACCGCTGTTTTTCATTTTGCGAACATGAATAATAATAAGCGAACTTTTTCACATTATAGAGTATACGTTGCGGATTGTTTTCAACAATCAAAAATCCAAATTGTATTATGTTATACCGAAGAAAAAACGGATAAAAATCCCAAGATTATTATTAGATGCACTGCAGTTGGTATAAAAGTAAAACATAAATAATAATAATATATGCCACAATTTCAAAACAAATTTCAGAATGTATTTTATGTACCTAATAGTTATAGTAATAAATGTTTCCATATATAATATGGTATAAACTCGCATGGCACAGTGTTAGAGTATAGTGTTTGGACGTCGTGTTATCATTGATTAAACATACAACATTTATGTTTACCAATGGTATCGTTACATTGTAACGTACATCGTTAATTACATCGTATATATACAAATATACAGCGAAATTACAGAAATCAAACTTTCCGTACATCGGGCTAGCATATTGAACTGCGAGTACAGTCCGATTAGTATACCTAGGTTTTATAATAATATAATATTATAGTATTATAATAGATTTCGGCACGGCGCGCGAGTGCAACGTTGGACGGATAAACAGCATTTTGTTTACCGTTATAGCGGAGGAGGAGGATGAGTTCACGAAGATGGAGATAAAAACGAAAATAATTTTACACGTCTTCGTGTTGGAATGCCTAATGTCTACAAGTATATTATATGCGTATACATTTCCCATAGGTTTGGACGGAGAGATTCGCGATGCACGTCTTGACACATGTGAACGTTGTTGCTAATACAATGCAGGTTTTCAAAAGGCAACCGTCGTCTTCGGACTTGGGAGGGAAGCATAGATTTTATATATTATTTTATACGTTAATAGGAGTTTGACGACCATCACGGCGAGCGCATCCACCAGCGGCATTGCAGGTGGACAGCTCAACAATTATATACATTGTGTACGCAAACGATATTATTACGCATGTTATACACTTATATGTAAACATAATACAGTGCACACACACACACACACACACACACACGCACACACACACACATAGATTTACAATAGATATATTGTAAGTGTGATATTATATATATATATATATATTTATTATATTACTCTTGCGACTGATTGGGCGGCTATTATGATTTTAAACCATAACAGCGGAGAAAACAAAATAATATTTTTGCTGCCTTGTGAAACGGACACACAGCTGATATATACGTAATATCTATGGTAGTATACGTTTATTATACAGTGTATAATATACGGCGACGTGTTGTTAATCCATATGGGCGACGACGCACATGCGTAGGATAATATATGATTTAATACATAAATATATATATATATAATATTATATCGTTGAAATTAATTACGCCAATATTTCTACATACAGCCGTGACGAAAATGACGGTTATACTTACGACGCACGTCAAGGAAAAAAAGCCAACAATTTGGAAAAAAAAAAGAAAAGAATTTTGTTGTTGTGAAATTCGCGAATACACGGTAACGCTAACCGAATAAACGGTTTTCTGGATATGTCATTTTTTTACACGAATAAAACCGTCATACGAAAACTGCTGACGTTAAAATAATAATTATTATTTATTATAATCATGCGATATATATATATTAATCTAATGTGTGTTGCGCTCGACTACGTCATATCCAACGTCGTGATAAAAAAAAAAAATTTAAAAAAAAATAATAATAAACAAATAAACAAATGATTATAACGTAATAATTATAATTAAATAAATATAATATACATTATATAAATATGGTTTTCACGAATCGATTAATGGTTAGCAATTTATGCATAATATATAATACAGGCGGTCGAACGAAGCTGGTCAAATGGTAGTATGTCGACTAGATATACCTGACATACGTCGACGAGTTCGTGACACCTTGGAGCGTCGTGGTCGTGTAAGTCGCTACCATGTAGCCCCGCGGGACAAGGACGTTTGGTTACCCAAAAGGGCGTAGACGATGCGAACGCCCGCGTATACTTGTACGTATCTTATACGGAGTAATATAATATAAGTGCGTGTATATAATATTATGTGAAACGATTTTGTTTTTATTTTCCCCCCACCTTGTCCAATTACCGATAGAATCCGAAGGCTGCAGCCGCGGTAGCCAGTAGCACACACACAGATGCGAACGGAATGGAATTACATTTTTGTGCACGCGGAGAAAACGATAATATTATATTATACTAAACCACCATTGATAATGAACACCGTAGTATTTTATAGTATTTACAATCGATGATAATATGCTATGCCGTTTGCAGTGCGGTCTCGAAAATTATTACAATATTACACACGAAACGCGCGTCTTCGCGATTGGGAAACATTTCACGCGGGATATCCGGCGCACGTGCCCTACCTGTAGACCGACCGACCGTACTTGCAACTTACGTATACCGACGAAAACGGAGATCGGCCGTGGTGCGGTTTCCAGACGTGAAGGCCCCGGCCCCGTAATATGTGTGCACGCGCTGACAGTTTACCTATATGGAAGAAATCGACCGTTAAAGGGTCGCCGACTATATTGTACAATACGAAATATGTACAATGTGATCTGTATACGCACACACGTGGTCGCGCCTAGATAAACGACATCGAATCCATATTGTGAGTGTATTATAATATAGTAACACGTCCAAGGGTACGACGACGTTACGTATTATTGTTGTATTGTAATAAACATGTATAAAATATGTAACGTAATTATTATCGCCTGTTCCGAAATCGTTTAATCCGTTTTCCTTTTTCGGAGAGACAAAAAATCGCGCAGGCGATAACAGGTATGGAAAAAAATTAAATGAATAAAAAAAACTAGGCCGATGCTAATTACATTTTAATCGCACCACGACGCGCGACGTTCACAAAATATATAAGATATAATAATAGTATAATATTATGTACATAATAATATGTGTTTGTGTCGCCGGCTGACAAAAATAATTTCGCGTTTCCGATGCATTATTACTATTATAATATATTGTACGTCGTCATTCGTCGTACAGGCGCGTGCCGTGTACGGCCGCCGCTGTTTTTGTAAAGCAAAGCCGGTGAAAACGTTTTAGACAATACTAGTAAAAAATAGAAACTATATATTATTATCGTACGTCGAAAAGAATACATATCGTATTTGTTTTGTTCCTACGAGAGATAAGTAGGTACATGTTATATAGCTACATGAGATGACGATAAAGATGACGAAGATGAGATGTAGTTATAAATGTATAGTGTAATAAATTGTAATTGAATAGTTTTAAATAGTCGAAAAGAAGCGCACAACGGCAACAACAATAGGTAACAATGATCAGATTATTAATATTGAAAAAGGGTTTAATTTTTGATAAATAAATCTCCGTAGTACATATTATTAATTAATTACGGTTTGTAAATAATATGTTACTTTTTAAAAGAATACAATATGTTAATATGTATTATATTCATATTATATTATAGTTTTGTCTGTTGATCAGGGCCCAGTGCTTTGCGTGAAAACTTTCATACATCCATAATTAATTACTATTATAGTACCTAGCGTACATACTACCTAGGATAATATAATAATGATCATTTATCTTGATTATTTTTACTGTATCATTTGAAATAGGAACAACGTAGATATATAGGTACGTGACTAATATTTTTCCACTGGCGTAGGTACACTCGTATATACACGGGTGTTTGTGTAGGTTAGGGAAAAA
Source organism: Chaitophorus viminalis (assembly GCA_025469195.1). NCBI lineage: Eukaryota > Metazoa > Arthropoda > Insecta > Hemiptera > Aphididae > Chaitophorus > Chaitophorus viminalis. The sequence goes on along the minus strand of JAIPRK010000054.1, from coordinate 145,915 downwards.
AGTGACCCGGGGCGAAGGAATTTGTTAGCGTAGGAAGGGACGTGTGGTACGAGACTATCGACGTGAGAAAGAAAACTACTACATTACAACAAGTGCCACGTACCGCGCGAGCGAGTGCAAAACACAAATCCGCCTAAAATCCCACACGTGAATTAAATGCGGCGAACTCGACACGTCCCACCATGACACGTTCGGATCGATCCGGAGATGACCGGTTATGAACCCGATGTATCACAATGTGCGTTAGAAATATATTTAAAATAAAATGTGCAAAATGCGTAGTTTGGCTATACTACCCTCGAGTAGGACCTGAAACCAACATGGAAACGAGCAGCTGCTACAATATATACCGCCCCGCACGCAGACAAAACTACGACGACCGAAGAGCGCAAACCTTTCCGATAGATCCGTCCGCGAAGTCTAGGCTGTTTTTTTAATTTATTTATACGTCATCGGTGTATTAAAACATGGGCAAATCTGTTATGCGTAAAGCAGAATAAGAACAATTCAGCGACTGCTTATTTCATAAGTATAGAATTTAATTATTAAAATAGTTTGTAACACAACATTAGTTAATCCTAAAGAAATGTAATTTATGTCTAAAGAAATTATTCGTATGGGTAACTCGAATGCGCATTGCAAATCGCGATTGTCGTGAATTCTACAAACCACATTATATTATATATCAACACGAATTATTTATTCAATCCGAACGTCTGCAATCGTTTTATAAACCGAAAATAATACCAACGCAATTCGACACTTATTGGAACCGTATCGATTGTAAACATTGTTTCGTGTACAGTTTCTTCAGGGAACTTAAAACAGGTAATTGAAATCGCGACACCTACGTAAACTACTCCACTCGTATCAGATCATTGTGATTACGAGCCTTGATCTAAAACGCAATCTGAAAAATCCATCAAATCGTTTCCTTCTTGTGACTACATTATAGCTATGTAATTCTAAAATTTAGTATAATATCCTAAACATCGTATGCATTACATTGCCGCATAATACTCAGCTATTGTATAAGAACATAAATTTAACGAATGTATACACATTATGAATACAAAACTGTGTGTTTTCAAAGTTGGAGGAAAAAATCCGTTGCTCGGCTGCCATCAGCTATTAATATAGACCTCAAAACGTTTTTATCAAAACTATTATAATATATGTGCGTTTGCGGTCAACTAGCAGATCTTAGGCCATCGGGCGTCCATGTATAGGGAAGTTTTTTAAGTCCCAGCTCATAGTTAAAAACCCGCGTGCGGTCACCCATTTGCGGATGATTGAGCACGAAGTGATACCCGCGGTTCGACAACGGTGCGCGCCGAAATATAATATAAGTACCAGTGGCGCGACTATAAGTTTCTTTCGAGGGCAGTGTCCGCTAATGGCCCATATACGTATTGCAGTAGTTCTCTGCAATTTTTTTTTTTTTTCAATAAATTAATGATTATAATATTTTAAATGTACTTATTTTATATCTATGATATATATCTTATATTAAAATCGACACAACCACCGGAACTTTTTTTTTTCAATACACCACTACAGTGTCCTGGTTTCGGTGTACGCTGAGAACGCTTATTATACGATGTGTGTTACTGATTACTGCACCTTTAAGTATGCAACAAATTTTAAATTACGAAACGTAATTATCATTTTTTTTCCCTTCAAATTGACTGTTTTAAAATGGCACGTATGTGTGTGTGTGTGTTATTTGTGTGAAAATTGTTGGAGATTCAAAAAAATTGTGAAATATTTCGCATATGCTGGACGCATTCCCGTAAATTTTGTTCTAGGGGAGAGTGGCTCACGGGACGCTCAAAACAACCCACTCGCAGATGGCCGAAAGCAAGTGTTCATCTGCATCAGTATACTATTACGTACTTTGAGCGGCGGCGTGGAGTACGCCCTACGCATGGCGCCCCGGCGAGCGCACGCCCTCCTGTGCACGTGGGCCGCGTTGCGCCTGGGCCCGGCGGCCGACGAGGCGGACGCGGACGAACAGGACGCGGCGAGACGGACACCGGCGGACGAAGATTGCGGCCTGGCCGGGTAGTAGTTGGGCACGTTCAGGTGGGGCCTGTCGTACACGCGCATTGACAACAGGGCCACGGCCGCGCGTTCGGACGACCGCGAATGGCCGTCGCGGTCCGCGCGGAACGAGTCGCGCGACAACATGATCGGTGTACAAGTTTATCCGATCGAAGACGACATGGCGCCGTGTGTACGGGAAAACGACGGCGACGGCGACCACGCGACACGCGCACAAAACACACGACAATACAATATGGGACGACCACGACCACGATCCACGACGGTAACGGACGCCGCGCGGTAACCGGACTGATGGCCGCGGCGGCAGTTGGAACGATCAGCGCGCGTCTCGTCCGTGGTCCCCCTCCCCTCTCTGCTACTGCTGGGCCCCCTTGGCTCCCCCACCGTGATAACGCGAGCGCGACGACGGCATTCCTCTCCGCGCAAGGTCGTGCCCGGGATTTTATTTTATATAATATTATTATAATAATATTATTATCACAAGCATCCGTCCGCGGCCTAACCCGTCATAATACGTCCTCCGGCTCCGCACGGTCTTATCGTATTCACATATTATGGCCGCGAGTCGTCGTTATATGATAATAGTATTATACATCGTTATTACTGTGAATGTGATTAGTTATTATTACGTATACAAACGGAACACTCGCGTTCTGCATTATCCCCCGAAGCCACGTGCATCTCCCCGGCTAAAAAATAATAATAATAACACACCACCGCGGACACCATCACGCGTTGGCGTCCGAACCTCATCTCAAAGTACCGTGCAACATGATATTTTGTCAATTTTTCGTTTTATTTTTTCTTATAAAACATTTATTACGAACATTTGTCATTTACATCATATTATTATATCTATAAAATGACAGCATGTATCATACGTATTATATAATAATAATAATAAAAAATATCAGGTAAAATAACAGAGGAGTTGGTCTACCCAGTGATGTGGATATTATAGCAATATCTCATAGACTTCTAAAAAAATAAAATTCCGTGCCAGGCCAAAAATAGTGGAAACGCGAGGTCGAAGAACCCGCCAATAATGCATCGGAAAACGATAACGCACCGCCTACTTACCGCGGGCTACCACTAAATTTATGAACGTTTGGAGATCGAACGATTGTGTTCGAACGGTTATTAACCAAAATATGTTTCTCTTCGGTAGAAAGATTTGGGTCGATCGTTGGATAAAATATTAAAAAATTAAAAACCGATGACGAGTTTTGCATTATTTTCACGCTAAACGGCGTCGATGTCAAAAATTATACGCTTTTTAACGATTCGTATATCATTGACACCCAAGCAATACGGTACCTTCAATTGCAAATATAATGTTATGTAACTCAAGGGTATATTGTTTTTTCGTACGAGAGATCAAAAAACGCTAAATAAAACTGTGATAAAAACCGAGTCGACGGCAATTTAATTCGATATCATCGCAGGCTATTGTTGTGATTGAAAATACACGGACGGTTTTGAAAGCTCTTTAAACGGATAACACACAGGGGCGATAAATTAATCAGGTCGCAAGGATTTCAGGTACGTACGCACCACCGGTACACGACATTCAGAAATTATTCATCAACAATATATATATATACACGCGAGTGTGTGCCATCATAATATTATATAGCTGTGTACGTAACTTTTTAATAATCAATAAACAAAATTAGTAAGTCATATTTTATTCGATTTGAAGTGTATGTAATTCAATTTTTTTTTTCCGCTGCAGTCTACAAACTTGTTTCCCGAACACTAACTAATAATTACCCAATTACGAAATGATACGTTTCATTCGATATCAATAACGAAGCTATATAGTCAAATAGACGTCGGATGGGTTAATATTTCAACTATAGCACGATCAGGTTTTGGTATTATTTTGTTCATATGATTTTTTTGAACTTATTAACAACCACGTACATACCGCGTAAGTTATAAAAAGGATTATCAAGGTTTTCTACTTTTTTTTTTCACGTTTGTATCAAATGAATAAAAATTTAAAGAAATCAACCTATTGACCATTAATATATGAAAATAATCGGATGTGACGATCTCGAAATCGTTTTATTTTTATCCGCTAAACCAGCGTTTCTCAAACTATGGATCGTAAATCAATTTTTGAATTATATAGTTTTTAAGAAATGTATGTTAAACGATAATTCACTTATATTATTATAGCACCAAAAATAACGACTAGTTTTAAAACTATAATTCATAATAGGTCGTAATAAGTCGTGTGTTAACGAACTATACCTATTTTTTAAAAAGTGAAACCATGTGGGTCGTGAAAAATTTTTCGGAAGCAAATTGGGTCGCGGTCCTAAAAATATTGAGAATCACTGCACTACACTATATGTAATATGGACATAATATGGCATTATGGTGTATACTCGTTTAATAAATTAATTATAAATTAGTTCCAACACGGGAAATATATTACTATTAGCTGTCACAATCAATAAGTTAACTCTATACACTTCTGTACTATATACATATCAATATATAATATATGTATTATAGAAAATATATTGTAAATTGTAACATTTATTAGCTCACGGTGTATCAACAGTATGGTTGATTACAGTCGACGGGAGTATATATATGTGACAAGTTTAAAAATATTAATTTACAGTTAGCGTAATTGGCACGGTAAAAATATCATATGGTTCGAGTTAAATCTGAACTCTGCAGATTATGTATATCTACAATAATTAGTAATGTTACACAATACTAATAATAATTATTGACCAATCATTTCTATTATTTTTTCTTTTATCATTGATATGATCTTAATATCATTGTATTATTTACTATCTCCGATGTTAAAACGCGAAGTGGTCCGCACGATCTCATATAAGTTAATTTCTTAAATATTATTGGTTTTTATAATGAATATTAATCATTTACTTTTTATTATTAATTGAACTACTTAGATTAATGTACAAAATACATAGTTAAAAAAACCATAAAATGTAGATAGCAATCAACATATAGGAATATTTTATTGTAAAATTAAAAATAAAATTTATCTTTTCTGAGAACAGTACACATTATAGCGATATATGTCATTAAATACGGCTCAGTATAGTTCAGCAACGAAAAAAATTTAATTAAAACAGATAATCAATAAAATACTAACAAGGCAATTTGTTCATAACCGCATATAGTTTTATTCGCATAGTCTCTGTTCAGTTCTCGTTGGAATAGACATAAAATATTTAAAAATATATAAATCTATGAATGGAATTCGCTGTGACTTATAGAGCAATTTTTTGAAAATTCCAATCAACCAAACAATAAGTAAAACAATACGTATTATTGACTATTGAAAAAAAAACGTATCACAATTTTTATTTTTCAACTTGTTATTTTAGTATATTTCAACGCAAGTTAAAATATCTAATTAATACAGGTTTAGATTAATATAGATAGGTAATTTTAAAAAACACAAGCAGTATATTTTTTATACTAAGTATTGAATTTTTTGAAAATACGCCAATTATAACCATGAGTGTTTTTTAAGTATACTACAATAAATATAATATAATATATATATATATCAACTTCCATGAATTAATATACTTGTACATTTTCATCATTACAATAAATTATAATTTATAACTAAAATGCAATAGTTTTTAAATTGGTTATCATACTTTGACATTGGGTGGCGAGGTAATTATTTTTCAAAGCGCAACTGCACGAGAATATAATATTGGAATTTAATCTCCTGTGCACATGTATAATTTACAGCTCCGTGCGGCATCAGCAAAATACGATAAACCTATTCTATATTAAAGCCCTTGAGCTCACGCGTCCTTATTTCTCTCGAGTCTCGACCGGCAAAACGCGTTGGTTGTATTGTCCTGACAAATCATTCATACATGAAATACACGAAGCAAAAAAAAGTAATTATAACTTTGTTCGCGATTTAAATACAATATATTATATATAATGTATACGAGACCCGAGCTCATCGCACGAGAACAATGTAATTTTTATTTCAAATGTTATAAGATTCGCGTATACGTTTTAAACTTTTCAAGTGTGTATATATATATATATATATATATGATATGTATGTATTAAGTATTTTGACGATGCGTAACATGATAATTATTCGGCAAAACCACGTATACTTATTTATACGAGCGCGCATTTGTCGGCCGCATTTTCACACAATACATACAAGAAGCGTAACGTGCCCCCTCCCCACACCAAAGTCATAGGTCGTTAAGTGTACGCGCGACGAGCGGATACCATATGTGATGTATAGGAATGTTGCATAGATACACATATCGTTATAGGCGAATCGACTTGGCCGAAATATTAGAGAGAGAGAGCCAATATTTAATCAGGGCACGTAAAATTTTTGGCTAAAGTTTATACCGGACGCGTTCAATCACAAGCACCCGCTAATGTTGTAGAACATTTATATAATTAGGAGTGGGTGTTGATGGTTTTGAGAATTCCATGTCACCAAGGGTCCTCGCGCGTACTTACACGCATTTGACGCAAGCTTAAAACTATAATATATTATGCAGCTATAAAGGCCTTTAGGAGCGTTTTGTAATAATAATCAAATATTAATTAATATTAATATTAATAATCCAAATCATCCTTTATAACATTAAAATAAATAAAACATGTCCACAAGTTACAAGGAACAATATCCCAATACCTGTTGCCTTAAAAGTAAAATTTCTTGGACTTCTATTAGACAAAAAACTAACATGGAACACACATCTCAAATATAAACGTAGTAATAAAGCTTTAAACGCACTCCTCCATCTCCTAAGAACCCTTTTGCAATCTAAAATTAACGTTAATTACAAATTATTAATTTATAAGTTTTCACTCAAACCATTGTAGTCACACTGCATCCAACTTTGGGGAGACGTAAAACCCTCCAGTACCAGAGCAATACAAGCCTTCCACTCTATCTTCGCTCTTAACCTCTACTTATTGTACAAAAAAAAAAATATATCTATAGATTGTAGATTTTCTTTATGAAAAAAAAAAAAAAAACCATGTGAGTTCGGTGTTGGGTCTTATAAAGATAAACATTATACATTATATAATAAGTAAGCGATTTGACAAAATAATACGATACGAATGGAATGTGTACAGCAATCTCGCATCGTAGTAACAAATATGTTAACAAATGTCAAGTTAGGCACGCAAATGATTGTTTTTATTTTTATTTTTCCGTACACTACATATAACTGATTACGCGCGTTAAACAGCGATGCGATTTGAGTACAAGGCGAGGTCAGGGATTATTAGGACGAAAAGTTTTGTTGACGTGATTTTACGCATACACTTCCGCGAGCCGAAAAACAACGTTAAACCTGCACAGGCTCACGTACTCGTTCTCGACCAATATATATATATATATATATATATATATATATATATATATATATATATATGTATACCTATTATATTATGTTATTTGGATGAGCACCGGGTGGGATATTATATTTGATAGCGAAATCGTATAACGTGTATACATATCTGCATAATAATATGTTATTGTAGCTATCAAATGTTTGGCGCATAACTGGCGAGTTGTTGTATTTAATAAATGTAAACAATATAACTGTCGTCCGCTTATATTACACTGCTATATACTACGCGTTATAACAGTATTATGCAGACTCGTGAAATACAAAAAGAAAAAAAAAGGTTGAATAAAATATATTGTTGTATTCTAGACGGATAGAGAGACAGTATATTATGTACATATACATGTAATACTTCGTTTGTCCGGAATTTTTATTTTTCACATCATACCTGTAGAGCTTAGACAATTTTTAAAAAAATAAGGTCAAACGCGAACGTTGTTAACCTGGAAATCCAAAATTCTGGGCACACACGTATAAAATATAATATGTGAAATGTTTTCGCGGTTTGACTATACGATATGATGACGACGACGATACCGGGACACGATGCAGCATTGCATAAGAATGATATGGTCACACCCGGGCGAATTCCGATGCACACACACAACACACACGGTGGCACACAGGCCTAGATACTTCAATTATTATTGTTTTATTACAAACGTTAACACAGTAACACTTTCACTCATTTACATTACCGTCACAATATGTATGTGTATGCACGGGCGGATATAGGAATGAAAAAGGGTGGGAGGGGGGGAGCTAGATGAAAAATGTACTAACATGAAGGCATCGGCACTATGTTTTTTTTTTTTTTTGTGAATTTGTGAATAAAACGTTCATCATACTTGTAGACACGATTATATAACAATAATAAGAAACTTTATCATAAAATGTTATTGCTCAGATAACAAAAAATATATTAGGTATATATAGGCGAAAGAGCAAAATATTTTTACAGAAGTTTAAAAAGTATGTATAGTTAAATGAAAGTACTAAGCCCATATTTAGAGATGGCACGGGTAGGCAAATATATAGTCGGGGCTCCGAAAAATACGTAAAAAATAATTGTCGTTATAAATTATTTTCATGCTTAACTAATATTTCCCAAATTATTCTTCATAGCTACCTACGCACGATAGGTATGTATTTATGTATTTATAACAATAAATACACAACACATACATACACAACTAAAAATAAAACATAAATACTACATTTTGGTACCGGAAATTTGTTATAAATTGCAATATTTAATTATTTCAAATAATATGTATAAATCTTTTAAATAATTTAAGTACCTTAAGGGGAGAGAGGAATTCAGCTCCCATAGCCCTGTACCATTTTCTGACGAGTATCGTGTACGTACATACAATAAAACTTGACCAACGCGTTTATTGACTATTTTTCATTATCCTAAAAGACTATATATATTATAAGTCTAAACTACTTATAGGGGTAATACTAATTTGTGTACATGAATGAATGTGTGACTTACTGGCTTCATCCCTAACGTTTTTCGTGTAATTTATGACACATTTTTTTTTTAACCCAAATATACATATGAGTGTTAGTATATGTAAAAATATTTAAAAAAAAAAATCAATAACTATTTGCATTAAAAAGTGCAATACAATATTATTACAGGATATTGTGAATACGGTCAAAGTGAAACGTCTACGGCGTCTTGATTGAATTGAATGACTTTGATCAATTAATGTAGAAAACGAAATAAAAATTTACGTTCCACATAAATTATTATAATGCTTATTGCTTATGTACAATGAACATTATATTTTTATGTATTTACTCGACCTATACGCATTTATGGGTTTTATATTTACATTCTCAGATACATATCTCCGCCATAAGCGTAATTGCTATATAATATCGTTTAATGCGTTGCTAAATTTTAATGTTGATTATTTATACGTCAAGTTAGACGATACCATAATAACGTACATTTTGAAATATTAATTCCTATTAAAGTAATTCAACGTCTTAATACAGGTCCCAACATAAGTTATAACCATTGGTCGAGTTAAAAAATACATGAAATGACAATTCAAAAAAAGGAAAAGAGGACAAACCATATTTGGATTGACAGGTGTTGTTGAGATCCGGCCAAGGTTGCAATTAACAACATCGGCCAATAGATTTACAATTTTGTTTTCAGCGTCACAACAGTCAATTTGGTCATCCCAAAAGCGTTACCATATACATTATTGTTTCACACAACTTTTGGCAATACTATCGCAAATGAATCTATTTTCCATTAACAGAACGGTTATAACAAATTTGATGTTTTAGTTACCGAAAAATTGTTTTCACACATGAGCAATAAATATATTTGTAACAAAATAAAATCTTTTTTTGAAAGGTATACAATAAAATCGTAGTTTTTTCGTTCACCAAACCGAATTGGTCAGCTCTTGATATTGTCGATAGATTCAAACGGTACCCAAATGTGTGTTAAACGTTCAAATAGGTCAAATAAAAATGCATGTACATAATAATAATAATACATACTCATACGATTGTGATTAGAATTGATATTTTTACACCGAAATGAAGGTCCCGACGCTGTCTGTGTGGGAAAACAAAGAATGAACAACCATAAAACATATTATTACGTTGTATATTCTTTAGGGGTAATCAATTCGACACGTCCAGTTTGATTCTAAATTGAGTAAACTATATTTTTCTTTTTAAATACGACTACCTTCGAGTGGCTTTTGGTATTTAGACCAAGGAAAACATTACGGGTGCCTGTATTGAGTATGCGACCTTCATTACGGACCCGGAAATTAACGTCCGTACCCCTACACAAAAATCGTAGTCAGCCCATTGACTATATAGACGCATGATTATAACAAAATAGAAACACAATAGCGCATTATGCGAGCAGATGACAAGACTGCGGTGACTGAACACCTAAATATATATATATATATATTATGTAATATGTATTATCTATTAACAGTCAAACGAACCATCAATAAGTTGAAAACACACTGGGGTTAACGTATAAATGATTTTTAAAAGGTATAGATTCTTAAGTTGGCAATTATTTTAAACGACGACTATAAGTGCATCGTTATGTACAATAAGACACGATCGCGTATGTATACGATGGGTAGGTGTATGCACGCAGTATATTATATTCATTAACAGCTGCCAAAACACCGTATCCCTTTTCAACAATGGAGCATAAATTACATCAGTTTACACGTGATTACGTAAAATTCAGCTACATACAAAAATAATTATACGCAATAGAATAAATTGGACATTGCTATACGAAGGTAGTACGCATTTTATATTATACTATATACCGCGGCTGTTAGGCGGACATGTTGCTTGGATTTTTTTTTTTTTTACCGCACGTTCTTTTGACGGACCCCTCACAAAAGAAAAGGTTAATAATAATTTATTATTTTGAATATTAAGAATAAGAAGAGGAAAAGAGAGCGACCATCGCTGCCACCATAGGGGTTATATTTTCGACGAACAAAAAAATAAGACAAAACGCTATAGAACCGATCACCTGTTGTTCCGTACCTCTTCTCTATATTATATATTATACGCACGCGCGCCCGAAGGGGTGAAGCGAATTTTTTCGGTAGTTGTTTTGCGAATGGAAAACGATTTATATATATATCGTATATAATTTATGTATTATATTAATATTATTATTATTATTATTATTATTATTATTATTATTAATACTATAATATGTTATTATTTATAACACGCATCGATATAGTCGCAGTTTATGCAAATCGCGCACGCAGAGGTGGCTTTGAATTTACCACATGGCGCAGCCACCACACACGCGTTTGCCATTAACACGGACGCATCTGGTGAGAGCCACCGTACGATGTCGCACACGATACACGGACGCATGGTTTTCAAATCCCTATGAAATCGGAGAGCTGGGCCTGCTGCGCCTTTAAGCCGCCTTATAATCTTTATCGCTACTTCCGTTCCGAACGAACTAACGAGGGCGACACACAAAAGGTACACACGGTGCGGCGTCGCACGTGCGATGAATTTTTACGACATTTTTTAACCAAACAACAACCGACGAGAGGTACGTCAAGACGTTTTTACATTCACGAGAGGATTCGTATAGCTCGTATGTACATACTGCGACGCGCATACACGGAACATTGGACGGAAAAAAATTACACCATAAATGATGCACGTTGGACGTTACATTATGCGCACAATATGTATTATTGTACACTAGCATATTATAGTCGAACGTGTCGCATATAGCATACAATGTATTACATACGTATGCACCTGTTCTAATACGTCATAATCACGAGTTCGTAGAAGAACGATTCGTACGGCCGCCGATGTAAATACGCGCACACGCTTTTGCAACGTAGCAGCAACATTACCGTCACCGCTTGCGAAAACCGTTCATCCGGTCGAATTCTCCCGGAACCCGGTGAAACGCCGCCGAGGAATCGAACAAAGTGCCCCCGTCGAGCGAACGGAAACAAAAAAAAAAAACAAAAACAAAAACAATAAATACATCGAGCTCACGACGTGCTATATATATATATATACGGGCTAGGTGGTCATACCCAGTTTGCAAAGACTGCAAAAGCTGAATCACCCACGGTCGGATGACGAAACCCGAGACGGAGGGTGTTGAAAAAGAATAAAACAAAACACATCCACTTACCAGGTGCGTGTGATGAGACAAAATGTTGCGATGACACGGGGGACCATCGGGGGACGGAAGAACTCGACACAACCGTTCGTGTTGGACGTCGCGATCGCACTGCATCAACCCCCGCGCCGACGGCACAGGAAACCCCGGCACAGATGAAGGATGAAGTAACCCCTCCCACCCCACCGAACGCACGTACCGGCACATGCCACCAGCGCTCCGGAAAGCGGCGCCAGGCAGGCGTAGTCGAAAACCGGGTCGGGTGAAGCAATCGCGGGTGGGGACGGGACAAGGTGCCCACACGCACAGGTAGCGCGGAAGGGTCCTCCACCGCGTCACGTTGAGTCGGTCGACCGAACGGGTCTCGTACGCACATTTTACACGTGTTGGGGGCACCTATATACGTGTTTTCTTTGTGACGCAGAGGCGAGATTTTTTTTTTTCTCTTTCGGCCTCATCATTCTCCAATCCTCCTCCCCCGCAGGGATTCGACGGCGGTAACAGAAAACAAAAACCCAATCGTAAATATTCCGAGAAGATGGAAGATGTTTGAAATCTTTGTGCACCTACCGTCGTAAAAACTAGCCTTGGCCAACACGGTTCTGAATAAAACTGATTTAATAACTTTTACCCCGTGTCCACGGGAATGCATAACAAAGAACGAAAGAAAGCAAAAAATGAAATAAAACAACAATGTGACTTTTGTGTAAAAGGTGAATGTTCGAACAGACGTTTGAAAGAAAACGCGATTTATTGTTACCATCGTAAAATACGTTTTCGTGATTCCAATCGACTGTCGACTGTGTTAAATGTAATTTAATAACACAAGTAAAACCGATCATTTAACATTATTGTAGTGTGTTTGATATGCAGACGATTTTTTTCCTTATAATTATTGTGTTTATTTCAGTGCTAAACAATGCTGAGATATGAAATGTGCTAATAATATTAATATTACTGTTATACAAAAACAAGCGCCTTGATTTATCATCGATACTACCAACAATAACTGAAGAGCTGTTTGGTTGCAGTAGTTCATACGTTAATTTATCATGTTGTACATTTACCAAAATAATTACATAATTATTGGCTATTTATACTTAAAATTCTAAACAAAATCAATGCGGTATTTTTCAAATTGATAACAGTTGTAACATTAAATATAAATTCTATAGAAAAACAATTTCTACAAAAAATGTCTTATTTAGGAAGTATCAATCGCCAACACGTCATAATATTATCGCTACTCATTAGTCATTACAATAAAACATTATTCAATCAAACCTTGGTTACAAACAATGAAAATAACTATAAGACAATACTAGTGCTAAGACATTTATTGAGGATATTGTTCCACTATATAATTTATATTGAATGGTCTAGTCTCCAGCTTAATATTGTAATATGTTTACTTTCTTAATTTAAAATATAAAATCACAATAATAGGAAAATTTATAGAAAAAGGATTTCAAACTAGTAACAAACATTAAGTTCAATCAATATTCAAAAATTATAATCATCAAATACACAGTTTTAGAATTTTAAAATTATTTAGTTAGTTAGTTTTAAAATGTCTTAAGAAAAAAATAGAAAATAGGTAGATCTAATTAATAAAAAGAAATATAATAATACCAGATAATAATACAGTTATTATTACAAGAAAATGAAAATGATTACTTTTAAATTAATGAGTCATAATAACAGTGTTCAAATAATATATTTTTTTTAGTTACACAAGATGTGTATACAATACTCTTGAATTATTTTTAAAGTAACATCATTTCAACAATTTTAACAATTCTTAAAAGTAATTAGATTGTTGGTTTTAACTTTAAATTGCAATAATGAATAACAGTATTTTAAGTTGAATAATCTTCAAAGTAACAATAATAAGTCAAAAAATTGAATAGGTAAATAAATAATAAGTGACATAAAAATTACATTCATAGTAAATTAAATAACAACTATAAAAGAAAAGAAAACATAATAATATATACTGTTAATATTATAGAAAATTAGTATTAATTTGATAAACCTAATTATTACTTAACCCTTACAAATATATGTTTAAAAGTTAGATATTTTTTAAAAAAGTCTCTGGATTTTTATCGATAATGATTTTAATTTAAAAGCTAGAAATCTACTCTTATGTGGTCTGTGAGACTGTTAACTGAATACCAATCGAAATATTTCCGACAAATGATGTATTTTTTTTTTCCATTATCAATAGATACCACCATATATATGAGTGTAAAAATAATGAAGCTACTGCAAAACCTCATTGCTTACCATGGAGACGAAGTAAAATTTTTCAAAATCTTGTTCCTGCTGCCGGATTGCCGGCAAACTATTCGCCAAATCAGCATGCTGCACCAACGCGTGTTCTCCTTTGCTAGTTAGCCAAGACAGGACCTGCGCGACAAGAAGAAAAATATATTACGCTTGCAAGATATTTACAGTGTACCGGCCGAAAACAGCTCGGGTTTGCTCAACGCCTATTATCTTCCAGAGCAGTCAATTGTCACGGTTAAAGTCGCTACCATTAGAGGTGCGTGTGCTCAGCGTGAAAGTATGAAAGGATAAACCCGGCGCTCGGGTTAATGAGTTTTTTCCTTCCTCCATGTCTAGATATAATGCAAGTGTGTGTTTGTGTGTGTGTGTATAGGTGCCCATAACCATTTCATACTTAAAAACGTACAGTTTCGATTTGTATACGACTGCTGTAATATAGAAACGGTATACCCTCGTTAAATCCACATTAGATCGGTGGGTGGGGAAAACTTAACGAAATGTTTTGTATACCACAGTATCGCGGTTGTGTAACATTTCACATGTCATGGACCTTCAAATCCGCAACGATTATGTACGATATCGTTTTGGCATACAGAGATGAGTAAGTATATAATGTACAGAGGCCAGGGGATTATGTCTGAAATAATGTTATTATTATTGGATTTGCGATTGCGGACTTCGTTTTCATCGATATCGATCGATGGGAAAAATGCCGAGCACATGCCTGTCCGCCTGTCTGTCGCCGGTTTGCGGTAGGTCATATAATATATATATACCTCGTGTGTTTCAGATTCGAGCGCGTGAACCCTAGCCGCTTGCATTATTTTTTTCTTTTTCTGCAACAGAAGTTCTTCTAGCCGAACTGCTGCACCTTCGACTTCGCCGTGGAACTTCTTCACGTCCTCGAAACTCGACCTGCGAACACGAAAAATGCATCAAGGGGGTCGTTGGCCGAAAAGTGAAAACATTTTACTGAGCGTAATAAATGTAGTAAAGCGCACGTGACGCGCGCAAGATAAACAATAATAAACGTATATCGTTATAATTATTCGTTGTTGTTGTTTAAATTGGTTTTACGCTGTTTTTGTAAGTGCAATATATTTTGTTTTAATATCGTTCGTGAATCAGACAATCACAATAAAAATCACATAGAAAGTTATAATATACGATCGGATGCCGTATAAGAGCAAGTGTACCTATATATAATATGCACGCGTCCAGCGAAACCAGCACATTATTATAACATCATATAGTAATTAAAATCGGTGGCCTTACATTAAAAATGAATTAAAATCGATTCTCTCCCGTTAAAATAATAATGTTATAATCTGATATAATTATATTGTTCTTTTCTATAATCAAATAATAACCCTAATACAAGTACAGTGTACACTAGTACATAGTACGTAATAATAATAAATTGTTGAACGTTGATCGAAATAATATTAATCGTTACGTTTTATTACGACGTCCTATCCTTATAGTAACTTAAAAACGAGTGCGTTATATAAGAAACCTGATATTAATAATCATCGAGTATGCATTTAGGTCTCTTTAATGGTTGACTTTATAATTCGTCGAAAACCCTAAAGTAATATAATAATAGGTACCTGTTTACTGAAAACTATATGAATAACTCTGACTTACAATATAATTATTAATCACCATGATCCAGATGCAGTGAAAATATATTTTATTTAGAATCGATTTGAACACTAAACTGTATATGTTTCGAACAGAATATATTATAAAAAAATAATCTAAATTAATTAGATTTTCTTTATTCCATTCGAATCGCAAAACGTTTGTATATAATATACCTATTATATGTACAGGACGGCTCACGTCACGCGAACGCATATTAGCCATATTTACAATCTGTTTGGTCAGTATTGATAACCCTTATAACCCTCATAAGTTAAACAAATTATAGTGGACACCGAAACATTTTACACAGCAGTAATATTATATACAAACAAAATAAATCCCGTCCATCGATGAAAAATAATAATTACAATAGTCGCGGTTACAATAATATATATAATTATAACATGCTTTAACAAACGATCGTGCGTACATTACAAATCTATCTTCGATCAACCACCGTGCATGTTGTTCGAGCATTTCCATACTCTGCCTGGCGTCCTGTAGTAAGTCCTTGATGTCCGAATCGTCCAAGAACTTGGCTATTGCGTTCCGTTCTTGTTGCGCGTTTCCCATATCGGCTATAGCCCTAACGAGCCGATTTCCGGCGGTTTGGCTCAGACACGTTAGCCTCTCGGATTCCTAAAAGAGAAATAAAATAGATAATTATCACGCACGATAACAGATATACCGTTGTTTTCTCTGCTGAACACCTCGACATTAAATATTGTAAACTCCATACAAGGTGCTTGCAGACGAGGATTGACTGATTGAAAAATCATTTCCGGTGTGTCAACAATATATTATTTAAAGACTATTTATTTTTTCACATAAAATAAACATAAAAGTTGTAATTCTTACAGCGATGAAATATTCAAAGGAAACCGAATGTTATCGTTAAAAATGATTTATGATTAATAAATACTGGCAGAAAGACATATACCCTGCGACCTGCGCGTGCATATGAAATAAACGAATTTACAATATTATCATTATCGATTGTGATCATTCGATTGTTAGTCTTAAAAACCGACCTTATAGAAATCGATCCATTCAAGTTGACTGTGGGTGTACGGGCCACCGCAAGCCAACGGGATTTGACTGTCTTCGAAGAACTCCAAGAGACCGTTGTATGAATTAACGGCGTAACACTGAATGGCATAAAAGAAAAAAAAACGAAACGTGAAATTAAAAATGATTTGTATATAAATAATAAGGCGCGTGCGTGAAACGGTTTTCGTACCCGAATTTGGCTGTGCTTTAGCCGGTTTCCTTCTGCGTGTCGCTTCGTGCAAAAAATCACTTTGTCCACCGAAACTTGACGCTGCAAAATAATAACGATAATGATCATGATAGTAAAAACGACCGTAACGCATGAACCGTAATTTATTGTTTATTATTAACTTCGTCACGAGTATATTATATATTTACCTTTATCAAGACCAGCACACAATCGAGGAATTCTATGCTAGCGCAGCTGTTTTCATGCACCAAGATGGTTAACGATGAGTTCCTTTCATTTCTGTAAACGGAAATCAATTAATACAATTATAATTATGTTTTTCGACATTAATACGTCGTAATATCATATTGAAAAAACTAAGAGCATATAATGCGGGTACACGTCATTACGTAAAAAAAAAAAAAAAATGTTTAATAACTCTTATATGTATAATGCATATATCGTACAAACTGTTCTGATATAAATATATAATATTATATTAAACGAAACCAAAATAAAAATAATAGGTAGGTCTATTCTCTCGTAGTACATTTTTCAATCGAGTAAAAAAATCCAGCAGATTATGTGTAGTAAATTACGTATACTAATTGATAGAACGTAACTTGTAGACAATTTAATTTTATTGTATAACGTATGCTTTTACTATTATTTAAATTCTAATTATTATTAATTTACGAGGATGCGTTTTGTTTTATTCAAGACTGTAATTTACTAACCATTACATTTTCACACAATTTATAGTTAAACGCCAACGACACAATAGGCATATATACATATCACTTCTAATATTATTTATTATTTATGAGTTTAGTTTATTACACTTAAATGAAAAAAATATATATTCTTTATAAAGTATTAACCACAATTTTCTTCTTTCTTTTTATTTATGAGGAATTCTTTATAGTTCATCAATCACTATGAATAGATAAAAAGAAAAAATTTTCTCTAAAACCGCAACAGTCCAGTATTTTAAGATTTTCTAATTTACACCAAACGTATAGACAAACTATAAATTACAAAGCATCGTTGTGGAATTGATTAATCAGCATTTGACTTGAGCCATAAAAAATAATATTACAAACTTACACTCGTACGGAGTTATTGCCTAACAATAAAAAAATAAAACTATTATATTTGGTATAACTAATTATCGAAACACTTAAGCGCAATCCCACTCGTTAAGCCTTCACTATCCTCGCCCATGTTTCCTTTGACTCGAGCCGATCAACCAACGATTTTCGGATCGACACGAGTCGTAACCGCGCTATTCCGAGCCTAAGGTCTTACACGACGCACATATCGCACTAAGTTTACACGAGCCGAGCTCCACGCCTTAAGAATCCGGATTTACAACAATATAGGTGCAAGTTTATTTACTTGAATTATAATATACAATATGATATCGTGACGTAGTTTTTATTGTATAACTTTTTAACACTCATACATTTCTACTTATTTCATTTTTGTGTTTAAATTACGCATACAACATTTTTAAGACGATTAGGTTAAAATATTATTTATGAAAATTTATTCGTAGTTTGATCATTATTTTCATTTCAAAATGGAAAGATTAAAATACGTTTGAAAATACTATTTATGCATTCGTAGCTGGTCGGCAATTACAAATGGAAAAATCGATTAATAAAATAAATAATGCAATGTGTTTTAAATTGAATACACAAAACACACCGCTAAAATATGGGAGATTATTACAATAATACAGGGATAAACGATCACTGTATCACTGGTAACCATAATATAAAATTCATCTCAAAATTCACATACTGTGCCAGTTCAGAATAATTTTAGAATTTTAATTTTAGTTCAGAACATTTTCGGAACTAAATTCAGAATGAAGTTATATGAAGTTATACATTTATAACTATTTATCTAATTTAAAAAAAAAGTTTAGCCTTACAAATAAATTATTCTGAAAAAGTATTGAAAATGAATATGAGAAATACATTTGGGAATATTTAACAATAATCAATAATAATTGAAATGAAAGTGTATGTGCGTTTTACTAAGGGTGATCAGGAATTTTCAGGGGAGGGGAGGTCCTGATCAATTCTTTTTGTGTATATTTAAAGACTAACTTTATTTTTTAAATATAAGAGTATTTTATACATACATTGTCCATAATAATTACCCTCATATTAACTTATAAATATCAATTTAAAATTTAAAAATTATTTATTTACATTTTTATATGTATTTCAATATTTTTTTGTAAACATATTTATTTATTTTAAGTGCAAACATGATAAACGGGGATTTGACTCTCCCTCGTGAGCATGCCCATGGTTGTTGTTGGTTAAGCCATACATTAAATATACAGAATATGTACATTCAATCTATATGTGAACCAATTTCGACGCGAGTCCCAATCGTAGGTGACAAAGTCTTGTCCGGTAATTACAAAATCAAATTCGCGGGTAAAGCTATTTAAAAGCGGAACAATCGTGTCCGTCCGGTTATAAAAGTAAAAGTCTACGGGGTAGGTCACGGACAGACACGATTTTATTAAAAAAGGATCCCGAACTATGAGCTGCTGCTGCAGCCGGTGTCCCCTTGATTAGATTTTGATTGATATTACTCGCGTTGTTTCGACACGGCAATCGCCAATTATTATTGTCTTAGTTCAGAAGCCGCTATAGTTATTATGTGTATTATAACATCAATGGTACGGCCGGATTTATATAGATCTAATATCTTAATCCAATGACATGCAATATATAAGTCACTGTCGCGCACCATTTATACTGCTCAACCAAGGACGGATTTCATACTTCTCGTTTGAGTTTTTACAGCTATATTCACATAAAATAATACTATTATATGTAGCGGTTGTGTTGCGGTATTATATAGGCGTACCTACGCATATGCATAATGCACAGGGCGTATACGTATTGATTATCGATTGCACTTAAGAATATTTTTTTACGCGTCTCGGCTTACGGGAATATTTGAAACGTTCTCTACGAAGCACGCGCGTCACAACGCACGAAGGTATATTATTATAACACATTATGTACTGCTGTTAATTCTTTATCCAGCTGCACTTGCTATTTTTGAGAAAAAAAAATAACCTTAACCCAAATATTTCACTTTTATATTCACGCATCCCTTTCCAAATTGTATATTCGGTTTATTCGGTTCGCACCTCGTAAATCGAAGATGCATATCAATGTATAATACCAAAACGATATTATATCGATATATTATATCGTTGTATAGTGATTAAGGCGGAATTCAATATACTATTCTTATACTATATATTCTTATATTATTCATGAATTGTATTACTATCGTAAACACGTTTACCTGTTTCTCAGCGAAGCGTAGTATAAAATAAGCTCCGCCACATTAACGTCAGATAATTTATCCGAATGTTTCCCGGACTGTGCTTCGACCCATAAAATCAACGCGTTGCCTTGTCGATCTACGGCTCCTAAAACAGAATTGATGAATTGTTAATAAAAATATTATTTGCACGTACTTTCAAACGCTGCAACTTTTTCATAGCTAATGATAAAATTTCTCTATGCACCGGATAAGTATATTCAATGCACAAGACAGCAAAAAAGAACTGCATCTGATAGTTATACAGATGTATATATATAATATATATATTGGATTTTTATTTGTTTTTATATACACACAATATTATCTTAAATACACATCGAGAAATCTCAAAATAATAAAAAAATACAGTTTAGAAAAAAAAGCTTAAAGTATAATGATAATATTTTAATTATATGAGGCTATGTATTTATAAATATTATTATGAGACATAAACAAATGCTTGAAAGGCATTAAAATTGTTTATTTTAAATGAACGTGAGAACGAATTACGGCTGAAATATAAAAAGCGGTACACGAATAAAGCGATTTAAGTGCAAAAGTATATTATTTCGCGCGTTTTTACGGCGTTTTCGTTATGATAGTTACCTATACAGTACACATCAAGGCAAAAAAAAAATTACTGTGAGATTTCGCACATTACCAGCCGCGTTATTAAAACATCAAACGTATTTCGCGCGTACGGCAATGTCATAGATTTGAATCTTATAAGGGAGCCTGACGTTTTTATTATCATTATTCTTTTTTTTTTTCATTTCGGAATTCAGAGAAAGTGATATTGTTACGAAAATATGCGTCGACGTAGACGACGGGCGGCGCTAAACGACAACGCCGTGCAGGATACAAATAAATAAAAGTCCGCGGTGACGCGACCTCGTGCCAAAACATTATTATAATAAACGTTGTAGTATACGTATACAGGAAGTATATCGTAATAATCGTGAAAATAACACATACAAACATGTACACTGGCATGTAAAATATCCCTGTGTGTACAACCAGCAAAAAAGATAAGTGCGAGAAAAAAATCCTAGTCTGTCACATGCGTGCAAAATACGAAGTCTGTCGCCTATGTGTGTACGCGAGTGTGTGCGTGCATATGATTTATTCGCAGTTTCCGGTGCTCTTGTTTAACCCGGCGACATTTTTTTTGTTTTCTTTTTTCCATCCTGCGATCGCACGACCGGAGTGGTATATTATTATAATATAAAATAACAAGAGGGACCTCGATGCGGGTTATTTATTTAACTCTCATTGAATTAACCCAATTGCCACCAACACCGCCGCCGCCGATGACGACGACGACGACGATGTATATATATGCGCACCCAGACACGCATTTATTCTATACCTTATACACAACAAGCCATTTCGCGCACAATCGGATTTAATTTATGAAACACAGCAGCACGTCGACGGTCGGTCGCACACCATTCGTTTCAATTACCGAACCAAAAACACGTAATAGAAAATTAATTTTTGATACTACAATACTGTAGTATAGCTGTTAAATCGAATAGGTTGTGTTATGATACCGACGAAGCAACCATTTGCGGTAGTAAACGAGTATAGTTTACTTTTTTCTACTATTTTCATTTTGACTCACCCGGAAATTGTACTCCCGACTTAAGGACGTCTTCCGATAGGTCACGAATAGACATTGGCACTCGGATGGACTGCTGCTGCTTTTGGAGGTGTATCATAGTGGTCATATCTGAAAACACACACAATCATAATTTACTATAGAAAAACAAACATGTATAAAACTTCCGCCGCCAACGACCACTACGTTGTAATGGCCGACAGATAAATCATTTTGTGGTAGATCGTTAAAAAAAAAAATGTTAAAAACGTAAGACGATTTTTCACGGTTACGACTCTCGACAATAATAGGTTCAATGTCGGAAGTTTTGTATTTATTTTGTGAAAACATTTTCTTTCTAAGCGTTTAATTATATATACCGTCAGGTACAGGTACCAGCTATAATATGTATACGTCTACTATACATTTTTACACTTTCCGCCGTGTTTACGTGTGTATACGTTATATATTATACATAAATACCTACTATATAAACACGTATATAGACATTTTTCTTACAGAAAAAAATATTTCGTGGGATGTATTATGCTAACGATCATGCGTGTTACTGTATGTACAATATAGGTATTACATACTATTTATTCGTGTTACATTACAGAACGCGCGACAATCGTTGTTTCATGTAATTGTGTTTTTTCTCTTCTCATTATTTAACATTTAAAACGCACACGAATATACAATACGATATAAAGTATCTATAAAATGTTAATGGTTAATGTATATAAGCTCTGCGGAACTCACGGACAGCAATCCAGATCTTAATTACATAAAAATACTATTCAGATTTCAAACGTACCTATACGCAACACTATCCACCAACGAATCACTGTATAATGCTACTATAATATTATTACTATTATATTACTATAATATTATTATTATTATGTTACAATGCGATAACCTATATATTTATATAGATTTTTTCTCGTAAACATATACGCACACACTCACCGTAGTGTTATGTAAACAGGACGTTGATTTCCAATGCAAACATTTGTTAATAATGGTATCGACGCGCGGTAGAATCCCATGGCGCCAAGTACATACTCGTCTAAGAGGGAATCAGAGAAGTATATATGGTAAGTTGCCAATTGCATAATAACCCATATTATAGACAATTATTTTGGATAATCAAGACTCTAACAATAATGACCTTATACGGAATAAATAGAGAAAAAAAATTGTATACTGACATAAAAAGTAATTTAACATCTCGGTCGAACAGGTTGCATGAGTATATATACAAATAGCATTATGCATTTCATCATAAAAATAAGCGTAGTTTGTTTTTACACGAAAAAGTAAAAAATAAATAAACCTTAAAAATAATTAAGGTGCATTCGTGTGAAAATATTTTTTGATATTTCGTCATTTTGAAAATGTATTACGTCAAATTCAATCATACACAGATAACGACATATACGTATATATAATATATATTTCATTTGATATTATCAGCCAATTATAACAAAATTTAATAAAATCACCATATAGGTACAATTGAAAAGTGTTAAAATAGAAAAAAATTTAATTTAAATTAGAATATAATATATATGCATGCAAATATAGTGAGCTCCTATATATATATATAAGGGTATATTATGTGAAATGTATACGATTCATCTGGTTGTATTAATAAAGTAGAATGGCGGATATGCGAATAGATAATGCACGCCTTTTTAAGAGGCCTATATCATTAAGAAAATAAAAACGCATTTTCTATTGCCGCTGATAACCATCATATAATAATATTATATACTATTAATATTGACCGACAAACGATAAAATGATTTCAAAAGTCCTTATAACGCCACTGTGATTGAGTATTTTCGTTATCGGTTTGACATGTCAATGTAAGCTATATATATATCCACAATATTCTTAAAAAGCAATATAAACAACAACACCAATAACATCCAGGAACTCACGTGTAAATAAGATAAGCCGTTAGTTTATCCACATCAGTCGTATATGTATATATATATATAGGTACATCAACATAGTGCATACTATACATTGTATATTATATTAAATGTACCTATACCTACATAAAATATACGTAAACTGTTAATTAAACATGTTGGCTTTCGTAAACGCACTGAACGACGGGTTTTCTTAGTCAAAACAGTAATTTTTCATCTACGAAAAGAGTGGTTAAGGAAATGCTTGTCATATTTTAAATATTATTAAGCTGCTGCAACCACGATTAGCGTGCATCGTATATATACATATTTAAAAACTGATAACAGCCTGGAGAACAGTATATTTTTTGTATAGTTCCCCTTGCAGATGCGATAACTATTAGTTATTGTAGACATATGCGTTCACAAAGTGCTCAATACGGATGTACGATCTCCATTGACATGACCGAACGTCCAACATATTACATTCCGCCCGCGCGTTTATGTTAAGGCGTATATACATGTTATAGGTAGTAGGTATACATACATATATAATATATATATATATATATATATATATATATATATATTATACTGTACAAATAGAAAATTTCTTTTGACTCGATACCATCAACTCGTCGGGTTGACCTTCTGAGACCTGTCACCGTTAATCTACATGTTTTTTTCTCGCGTGTAAAATATAATATTCGTAAAAATAAATGATTATAAATAACGCAGAAAGAGTTAATTAAAAGTAACGTGGCAGCGGCGGCGGCGGCGACGGCGGTCGGAAAACGGTCTGTTAACAACCATGTACGCATTTTGTATTCGAACCAAACACAAATTATAAACACACACACACACACACACACACCGCGAGCGAGACGGACGTGGACGAAAGAGGGCTGCTCTGCCATGTGTGGAGGACGCGGGTGGGTGTGTATGCGGCTCGTGCATTGTACATACAAAGGTTCTCTTAAATCTCGTTTCAAAGATTCTCATCAGTCACGTCGATTCCAATTCACATAGGGTTTTGTTTGACACACCCTCTAGACGGGTTCTGTCCGACTTCCCGTCGCCGAAGCACCACTATATCAGTAGCAGGAGCAACGACATATCCTTACCATGGTGGTAAAACCACCCAGGCTTTCTTTTCCTTCCCAACAACAATATAATATATATAGTCTACTTGTATACGTATTTGCATACCAATATGATAAATGCATTGGTTACAATATTTAGAGGCCCATAGGAAAATATTCAATGGAGATCCAATTCAATTCCGTCTGGCGTCTATAATACACGGCTTTGTTTACGCGACTCTTCAGACGAGAACATTTCATAATACGATTAAAATTATATATTGGTCTACCATACTGAACTGGCGATCGCACCATAACTATTAATAACTTAAATAAGAAAAAAAAAAACACGATATGACTCTATAGTACATCGGATATACTTTGTTGTTCAGAAAAAACACTCATAGTAATAAATATTATTATTAGCATACTGATAGCTAAAAAAAAATAAAGGGGTAACCTATAGTTTTACAGTCTCCTTTGACTGGGCCACCACTGATAATATTATTAGTATTATCCATAGTGCCGCCACACACACACGCGCGCAATTCAAAAATTCTCGATTAGAAACGTACGCGTAATTTATAACACAAGCTTATAACATATTTATATGTGCGTACACTTATGATTAATTTTACACGGCGAAGAAAGTGTAGGAGTATATATTATGGAATTATTCGTATATGACCTGTTGACTGTTGTAGTTATAATAATAATGTGTTGCAGCACTGTATACAGTTTGCACAGGTTGTACGGACGCGTCTCTTTGGATAATATATATCGCACTGTATGCGCGTGTATACGAATAGATGGCCGAAAGCGAGTCGAGTTTCCATAACGTGCAGGTGTATATACAGTGCGGTGTATAACATTTATGTCGAACGCCTGATTCGGATGCGTATGAACGTGCTTATATTTTACATTTTACCGCGACTTAACCATACAGCGGACAGTATTGCAGTATTAAATGGGAAAAATATTTTTGTCGGCAGTAGCGAAATAAATACATATAATAGGGACCACCTATCGAATACCACACTACATACTTGTGTATAAATAAGTACAAATACTCACACACACACACAAACACACACACACATGCACGCACGCACGCACACACACACATGTAACTTGTGTATGTGTATGAACGCTACGAACCAAACCAGGCCAAGGCGGCAAGTCCATGTACAGCGAAAAGCTAATAGAAAAGATAATGAGCGTACGCGTATACATATACTATAGCCCTGTACGATTACGTATTTGTATAATATTATAAAAGTGATCGGGTATATGTACTGCAGTATATGTATAACTGTAGCAGAGGATCGATGTACCTATATATATATAAATGGTAGCGGCTGTGCGCACAATGATATTAAACGCCTGGAGACTAGAGAATATTTTCGATTTCACAGGTGACCATTTAAAAAAAAAAATGATAAGAAAAGGAGCAAAAAAACGCGCCAAGGTTAAAGCGGGCAAATGATTTGTTCGACGGTGCTGCACCTCTAGAAACCGTTTTGTATTGCGTACTTGTCGTAATTGTCTATATATAGGTAAATATATATACATAGTCGAACTTCTATTTAATGAAACTCTACAAAACGAATTCAATTTTATATTGCTATATTTTATAACACACTTCACCGTATTGTAGATTCTAATATACACACACCCGTAATTATCTCAGATGAAAAAATGTGACGAGCTATGATAATAGATTACTATACATCATTACTATAACTGTACCATTATTAAAATAATTTATGACTGTAACAATATTATAACTATCATTAAGCACATCATTATTTTAGATTATTGTATATTGTTATTTTGTATTGAATTCGTATAACGCATATAAAAAGCTTTTAAGTGCAAAAAAATTATGTTTCTTCAGACAGAATTTCTATTTAACAATTTTTTTTTTTCAAAGAACCGCCAAGTTTCATTAAAAAAAGGTTCGACTGAATATTATATACAAACATATATCTATACATGTATTATATATAATATATATTATATGTAATATCCACACATACGTAGATACTCTAGGGATACTTTTTGAGATGACGTACGCGAGACGTATATAAATGACGGTCCTTTGCTCACTAGTGTAAATCGTTAATTAGGCTGGCCGTGTTGTACCATGTCCCCTGAATACCGTAGACGCGCGCGAGCACGGCAGTTGCAGTTTACCTATCTACGTTGTGTTGCAGGCCGAGGTGCGCGTTTATACATTACATGAGCGCTGTGTCTCCGTACGCCGTTTTCAAACAGTGCAATTGCATAATATTATTATAATCACATATAATATACCTCGTGCTTAATACTGCAGCGGCAGTGTAAATCGCCCCGTTTCACGCCCATCACGACATTCGCAATAGATAAAAACTCGTGTAAAGAAAATAAAAAAATAAAAACACTTGTGAAAAAATTGCTGCATCTATATCGAGTACCATCGCCGCCGCCGCCGCCGCCGCTTGCGTGTAGTGTGTCTGCGCGAGCGCGTTTTCCCAATGCTTTCCCTGACCGGTAATGTTACGCATATAGTACATATTATTGTATTATACGCAAACATGTACATGTAATGTATATATATATATATTGATAACGATAAGAGCCTGGTATATGTATATAGTAGCTTCAGGTATATACACGCGTATATCGGTTAACTTTACATCGCAACTATCGCCCCCTTTGAAAACGCGTCTCGACATCACCTCGTTTCGTTCGCAAGACGACGCACATAATATAGGTACGTCGCATAAACGTAGAGTTTATTTTATTCTTATCGTCCGCACAGCTCCTCATCTCGGGTACAATATGTACACAAATGTATGTTTGTGCGAGCGTGAATATAGAATATTATGTCACGTTACGAAATACGTAAATACGCGCCATTGCAGTTGTTCTTTGTTTTTGAACGTGTTTTCTCTCTCTATCTCTACTGCTTCTCCTTCAAATTATACATACATATGCATATACATATACATATAAGTACTCTGATGTTGCGTTTTTTTTTTTTTTTTTTTAATGTTATTAATAGTTACCACAGCTTTTGTTTTGTAATTTTCGCAATGTTTACGATCGTTGGCAAGGGACCTACTAGCCAGAGGAGATTGGGAGGCGTTGATTTCTCTCCGAGGGTTTTGTAATTGCACTTCCGGCACGTGAGGGAGAATGCAATTCCAGTATTTTATAGCTTTTTGTAACCCCACGTTTCCAAGCGTCTTGCCCACTGCAGCACGATCGCCATTTACCGCACCACCACGTTACCCCCTATTATAAACCATTCGTAACTATGTACCTATAATACGTATTATATTTATATCAATACCATACAGTGATGACGCGATCATTTATTCGTCACTTAGCCACTTTTAGTTATACATATATCATTATATGCGTTATGTATATACCTATGTATAATAGATAAATATATTGATTGATTTTTTTTTTTTTTTTTGAAGTAACAACAAACATTATTGATAATTCGAATTATACAAATAGTATACGGAAATGTAGAGCTGTTTTTATATTATGTACAATGAGAAAATGGAGAGAGTTATGAGGATACATTATTTACATAATATTATACAATATGTTGTATTACCTAGGTTATCATATATTCAGTGGTAAGTACTAATTTGATGTTTTTAGTGATGAATAATTTGGGGATCGGGCTCAACTTAAGAACTCCGGTAATTAATATTGAGCCGGAGTTACCTTGGTTTATCATTTCTGAAGTGAAAAAAGGCCATACTCTAGTTTAAATAATATGAGTGATTTGTATATATGTTTGAAAGATACAGAATTTCGCACCTTAATATGTATGGGACAATACCTTGAGTAATGAGTATATTGATAATTGTCTTGGATATTTTTTAAGTTATTTTGGGTGTGTACTCAAGAGTTTTTGTTATCAAATATGGTTCTTAGAATTTTTGGTGGTTTTTGTAGTTGGAACTGGAAAATTGTCTATTTTTATTTCTAATATTTGGGGTAATCTGAATCGGTAAGAAACTATGTTCTATGATTTTGGAGCAGAAAAACGATATCCGGAAACGACATACCATTTGACTAATGTTGATATTGTATCTTATATGGCTGAATATATTTTATTTGTGTTTTTCCCATGGCACTGTATGAGAAAATCATCGAAAAAGAATAGTAGTAATTAGTAATTTACTGATAATTTATTTGCTTTGCAAACATCGTTTACTCCGTTTTCTTGTTTAAAGATTGAGGAAAGATGATCATTGGTTTATGATAATGATGATATATTAGTATATAATATAATATACTTTGTTATAATAGATACTAAATGTATAAACACTATTCGCCGCCGTGGTCGGCGGGTACAATGACTTTCTTTTGCTTCCCAATGACGAACAGGTGCGTTATTGAAATTGTCTTTTTCCGGTTTAGGTCTCGCGGGCGATGAATATATATATATATATATATATATATATATATATATATATATAAGCACAATATATAGTATATATATTCATAGACGCGTTACGGAATGAAATAAAAAACTTTATAGGTCGTTTCCCCGAGAATATATTTATTAAAACCTAACAATGAATTTTTATTATATTATTAAACACACATGGGTACATGAAATAAAAGAATAATATTTGTATAATATAAATACATATGTACAAACTGAAATAATTCGTCAGAATACATCAAGAAAAAAAATAAAGAAAATTAGTTAGTTTAAATCGCTGTGTACGAACGTACAGTTTCAGGAGTTAATTAATGTGATATACACTACCTTGTTCGTACTTTGCGAGTTTAAAGAAATACCGCAACGCAATTACATAATTATAATAACACGGTTATTAAGAAATACACAGTAGCAACATCAGGATATTGTTATGCATTTTTGCACATGTACTGAACTGCTGAGGAGTAGTAAACGAGTTTGATTCGATACGGGAAAAAATGCAATCCAAGTATAATAAAACGAGCTCGAGAAAATTAGTGGCAATATTATGGACTGAGATTATTGCACACTAAAGAATTGATATCGATAATAATAAATTGCGGTAAAATATAGTTTGAGATTACACTTGCGATTAAAACGTGTGGCGCATATCATACAGGCAACACATAAATTATTTTATACCATCGCGGGTGAATATAGGACTGTTTGATCCGTAATCGCTCTTCTCGATTCTCGATCGTATAATATGATTTCGCACGAAACCGACTCCATTAAAAACATGCTTAGGTGAATAAGCACAAAGAGATTTCGAGATTCAAAAACAGCAAATGAGTACTTACGTATTTTTCCCTAGGTAGTAAAATCCTGAACTACGTGCATTATAGTACATTTCTCATGTTACAGTGGCGTAGCCATGAGGGGGGGGGCAGTGGGCCATGCCCCCCCCCATCGGCTGTATCAACGTTTTTGCATAATTTATTATATCGTTTATTTTATACGTATGAAAAATTTGTTGAACTCGCTTTAGCTCAATTTGTAAATTTGTTTGATAGTAATTTTTTTTCTTAACAGTTTTTATCAAATCGGTTGTTAATATTATTATTGTGGTGAACTGGTGACTGGTGGGCATCCACTGCAATACCACAATATTTCCTCCCGGAGCGTCCAAATAATGACTCCATATTAAGTGCTGCTTCACTGTATGAAAATGATCTTCATGAAAATGCTTTAATAAACCTCAAAGCTTAACTAAAGTTAACTATGTGGCGAAACCAGTGAAAAGATAGTACAGCAGAAAAACTAGAGTCAGCTATAGAAGCATTACGTTATTGTACAAATGTATTACCTAATGTAAAATTACTACTACAATTATTTGCAACTTTACCAGTTACATCAGCGACACCAGAGTGCACATTTTCAACTCTTAAATTATTAAAGAATTATTTACGATCAACAATGAATGAAGAGAGATTTAATGGTTTAGATATGACAAAGATAAATAAATCCGAAAAAATCACAAAAGAAGAAGTAATCCAAGTTTTTTCTTCAAAATCTCATCGACATTTATTACTATTAGATTGGTCAAAATAAAGTTAAATTTTAATTTAATTATAATAAAATAAAAATGTGAACTGTTATTGTTAATTGTTTTTTTTTTTTTTTAGTATTTTAGGTTTGTTCCCCCCCCCTATTTTAAAATCCTAGCTACGCCACTGCTCATGTACGTGTGGAATATTTGGAAAATAATTTTAACGAATAGCTACGAAAGACCAAAAAAATATTTGTAGTTATTGTTGTCATTAAGTAATATATATCTGTTTATATATGAAGTATACATGATTAATTCATTTTCGAAAATTAGTAATATACTGCATTGGACTTGAACATCATTTATATAGCGACGGCCGATTAAACTAACGACATTGTATGCACTCTGCCTGCGTCGTATCCATATTGCAGTATATATAACCAGAACGCACGATGTGCTATATGATCGCAGACTCTTTGAACTGCATAATTTACTATATACTGAGTGATCCATTGTAGATTTTATCAAGTTCTGATTTTTGGATACGAATGTAAATATATTTACAAGACCATATTTTACAATAATTAGATTTTTTATACTATACTCAAATATAGTATTATGTGGCAGTACATCAACTTTAGTTTTTCAAAAGGGAATATAATATTTTTTATTCAATTAATTTTTGTGGAATTTCTGTTGTTACATAGTTCAAATTCGGACTAGTACATTTGGAGTTAATCAAATTTAATATTGCGTATGAAAAGTATAAAATAATTAATAAAATATTGATATTGATTGGTATAATATATTAATATGTTATAATTTGTCAATTTATTTGTTGCTATGCCTAAATGCTTCTAAATAACGTTAATTTGATATAAATGCCTGTTATATTTATCATAATTATTATCAAATGTTTATTGTACCTATACGGGCTATACGAATGTAATGCGAATGAATTTTTTGTGTAATCTTAAAGATATAAAACACCTTTTATACACAAATTTAAATTTGAATAATTCTGAAAGTAATGCTCCGAACTTTTTCTAATTTATATCAAATATTACAGAAAAATATCTTGGATAATTATTTGAGTATAAAAATTGGTGTTCCCAATTGAAAAACATGACCAATTCCTTAAGTAGTACAAAATATCTAATTATTGGAAAATATATGGTCTTGTGCACATGCATTCTTCAAAAATCAGAATTTGAAAAAAATATATATATATTAGCCTGAAAATAGGGTAAATATCCCTAATAAATCACGTTATATATATATATATATATATATACACGAATTGGTGTATTATAGAAGAATTCCACTCGAAAGTATATGATCGATGATTGATCTCATCTCCGTCATAATGATAAAAACATAATAATATACTATTATATACATACATAAATATATATATACACACATTACACACACACACACACACACATGTATTTCGAGTAAAAGTAAACTATACACGTACGTGTGAGCGCATGGGGTATATGTATATAGATTCCGATAAAACACCGCGGCGTAGACGAGCTGAGGCACACTGCACAAAGACTACCGCGTGATCTTTTATATTATATATATATATATATATATATATATATATATGTATATATATTAATTCGATTTCGAGAAAGCAAAATGCACGCGGTTTTTTTTTCGCGTCAAATTTTATTCACGTTTGTGAACGACCGGCAGACTAGATTTATAACAGAACATAATATTATTCCAGTGCCCTAGCCACTGGCACATGTCCATATTTGGCGTATATATGTACCCGTTATACACGCGTTGTTATTGTTGGCCGTCGTCGCCGGTTCGATGGTTGCGGTTTTAGCGGCGACGAGGAGTTTATGGTCGTGTACGTGCGCCCGTGTACGCTTGTGCTTGTGTTTGTACTTTGACTTTCGTTGGTCGAAGAGACAAGTCGCGGTAGACAATCGTAGTCATATACATATATCGTTCAACTGCGATCCGATATCCAGCTAGAAGGCAACTCGTCGGGCCCGGTACGTACAATATTGTGGCGGGTGTGCGAAGAGAGAAAATATAATCACCACCGCAAAACGAAAATTAAAACATTATATATATATATACTATATTTGACATCGGCAGTTCACATTTTGGATGTGAAAGGAATGTTTTATAAAAACACATATTTTTTAAATACGGTGAAATATGTGAACTATGAACATATTAAACCAAATATCATGATAAAATGATAAGGAAGTATTTTCAAATTCATTCAAAATTACACAAGTGGTAATCTTGTCTAGCTGCTATACTACGTGTGAGCAATAGTCCTTTTTAAATATAAAAATATCTTAAGCAAACATTAGTCAGGACCATTTCACTGATTTAGTCATATTACACTCATTGAAAAATATATTTATCATAGAATAATTTAAATTATATTACATAGCTTTGCCAAACCTGAAAAAAGAATGTAAATTCAAATTTGTAGTGCAATTACTTACATTTGTAACTAGTTAGATATTAAAAGAAGTGTGATGATTTTTTTACGAAATAAGTTATAACTTGTTACTCTAAAGACATATATATATATATATATATATATATATATATATGTATATATATAATACACAGATGTGTACTATATTAGTACCAAATGTTAAATGTATAATATAAAATGTATATGTAATTAATTGTTTACATGTGCATAACTATTATAGTTGGAACAGAGTAGATTTGTATAAACATTTTTAGGAGCGTATTATTTCTACAAATAAGTCTACTTTAAAAAGTAGCCAGGATTCAGCCCCCCCTCCAAATCTCAAACGCTATTTGCTTTTTTGCACATATAATAAATGACCATCGGACAAAACAATGATGCATGAACTGAATCGTAAACTCCATTGATTCGGCAAATTCCTATATGAAGTTATAAATTTAACAAAAACAATATATGTATACTGTATAGCATACTTAAAACACGTGTAAATGTACGAGGTACGCGCGTCTGGAGTGACGCACCAATCTTCGAAAAAAAAGAATGCATAACATATGAATAAATTAACGGGTTGACTCAGAATCGTACAGTTATAATACATATATATGTAAGGAAATACGATCGGTATTATATATTCAGAAACGAGACTGGGATTTTTGAAGTGTGGTTTTGTTTTTATTAATCATTGTCGTTATGTCGTACGATTCTTTGGAAAAAAAAATTGGGGGTATAATATAATAAGCGAAAATCGAGTACGCAATGTATATATATATATATATATTATGTATTGTGTGTATGTATGTTTATACATGGGCAATAATTATTCGAATAATAGTACATTGTATACGTTTGATTGTACGAAAGACTTTTCAAGTGAAGTAATTCAGGAACACAAACACCCATTTTATTATATTATACACTTATATACCTACATAATATGTACGAACGAAAGCAGCTGACATTCCAAAATTAATAAAACTTACTGTGCAATTATTTACCGATGATAAGAGTCACCGCACATAACATGTTTTAAATAACTATTATAATTCACACATTCATAATATATACTTACCTATGTAATATACATAATACATATACACGTGCAGTAGTCTCACCCGTCAATCATAGCACAAACGAGTGTGCAGCGTATAGTAGTGCATATAGTATACTTTATGTATATAATATTACGAAACGTGTTCATTGAATAGGTACACTCTTCGTGTATACAAATCTTCAAGTAAATTCTCAAGTGCACTAATATAATATTGTATAGTTTAATGTTTATCTATTCAAATTCATATTATTGCGTATTGTTTTTGGACGGGCTAAATAGACTTTTAAATCTTGTTTATACATAGTACAGAATAATTTTTTTTTTCTCAAAGTTATTCCGTACAAAAGGAAACATAATATTGGGCCATTTTTTATTTTTGTTTGTTCGTCAATTAAAAAATAACTGTAGGTATTCTAAAAAAAAAAAAAAATTGCAACATAATAAAAAAAAAACCATTAAACGTTTTATCTTTCTTTTTTATTTTGCGTATATATATGTATAATGCTATAGGTATATCAATGTCAGTTGTATGCCCTTGCTGCGTGTGTGGCGCTCAAACTGTATAATTTTATAATTGATCGTTGGAAAAATAAACGATGTATTATTATTATTACACGCACATACTTTATATTGGACAAAGTACGCATTGATCGTTTGCCGACCACGCAAATTCTTTTAGACAAAAAAATTTCTTAGTTTTTAAAAATTTAATTCCCGTTTGACTCTTGACACATGAACATGTACACAAGTGCTAACAAGCGATACCATTTGGAACGATAAAGCCTATTCATTGTACTGTGAACATAGACGACAGACGAAACACGACGAATCTAACCCTTGTTGTACGAGAACACAACGCACAGTTATAAACAATAGTTTGTACATATTACATTCCGGGCCGGTTATGATAGTGACATAATTCAAATATGGTAGGACCGAAAAAAATACTTTTGGTGAATCCTTTCCGCTGTCGAGGTTTTCATCATTTTTGATAGCACTATTATATATTATATACATTATTAAATATAATATTATACAGATATATAGAGGAATATTATCCTTATCGTTCGTGTTTATTGTTCGATTGTAAACGCATACAAAAAACGTGTGTGTGTATGTGTGTGTGTGTTTATGCACGTAGAGTTTTTGTATAATATATAATGTTTTCGTTTATATATACTACATATAGTATTTGGTAATCATGAAGTTGTGTGGCTCATAGTGTATGTAAGTACCTTAATATATGTATATGTTATGCTCTATACAGTACTGTATTATATACGAACATGTATGAGAAAAATACCATGTTAAAAACCTTAGAAGACCTTTTGCGCGTACATAGTGATCTTCAGCCACTATGGAAAAAAGTGAATAGGCGG
Organism: Chaitophorus viminalis; assembly: GCA_025469195.1. NCBI lineage: Eukaryota > Metazoa > Arthropoda > Insecta > Hemiptera > Aphididae > Chaitophorus > Chaitophorus viminalis. The sequence continues at coordinate 109,726 of JAIPRK010000054.1, read as the reverse complement.
GGGAGAGTATTATATATGTATATATGGGAGTTAGTGTGTGGCAAATGAGTATGCACCTGATCTGCATGGGAACGCGCTTAACCCACGGACCAAAGACCACCGCTCACATTCAGTGTAAACGTGACCAAACCAAACATAGCCATTAATTCAATAATATCCTCGTATTCGAAATGTACGAAAAATTGTAATATTTTATTTATTTCTCGTTGCATAAAGAACCCCGCGTGCGCTCCTAATTTTTTTACTGTCACTAGATATATAATTATACATTGTACTTATTTTTTGTACTATATGATTATTATTGTTTTTATTAGCCTTCATTTGATAAATTATTAAATTTAACTCTAATTTACACAACATTTATGTGATAAAATATACATATATAATGAGAATTGTATATAAATTATTATACAGGTACCCTATGCATATACATATTCTAACCACACGACGGAAACTATATTTTTATTATTGTTTTGTATAAATGTTACAATAGAATATAAATCTAACTTGATGTGAATCATGCTATTTTTAATATACGAATAACATTTAATTGTATATTATTCTCAACTTTAAAGAATGAAAACCACTAAAACAATTACTCATAAACTGTAATTGTAACAGTAAAAACCATTTTATATGTATACAGTAAAATATAAAAATGTATATAATAATTATATTTTCTGCAAAAAATTTGTTTACAATAACTGTAATAAAGATTCTCATGATGATTTGTAAGTGTTGATAATTAGGTTCAAATACAGAATAAATTTTCGAAAAAAAGAATAGTTAACGTACCTACCTAACATTAAATTAAGTTTCTAGATAAAAAATTGTAACGGAAAACTTTGATTTTATATTTTATATCATTTATGGAATCATATGTACTATTATGCACAACATAATTTTCATAAAAAAAAATTATTATAGCTGAGAGGTAACTTTTCAGGAGAAACATACATATTTTTCATTCGATTTTGTTTCACTAAATCTAAGGTTTAAAATTATAGGTTATTTAATTTTAAATAATATATAAACAATTTTTTAAAAATGATATATTGAATCAATCATAAGCATGTTCAGCCAATGTACATTCTAAGATTAAATAATAACAGCTAAAAATATGAGCGACAAAATTTCACATAAGAACACAATACAACTCAACTGATATAAATGGATTTGGTCTCCATTCTACTTCTCGGGTACAGATTTATAAAATTAAACTTGTATTTACTTATAACGTCTATATTATTACTGCAATGAAAATGATAAACATATAGCCTATCTTAGCAAACGATCAAAATTAAATATAAACCATACATAATTAATGTTAACACATTTATATATCGCAACAGTTGAACATGTAGTGGGTTCTTTGGTCGCGAAATACTTTTGTTTAAATATATGATAAATTGCGTGCATTGTAATATAACAAGATTTTAAAGACGTACAATCGCATACACATAACAATATTAAAACAGGGTATTTTTTCTTGTAGTCGAACCATTAGGTACGTGACAATAAAGTAGCACCCAGTTGGTATATTCATTTTTTTTTTTTTTTGTATTAGAGAGTAAAGACCTAAGAAGGCTTGTACTGCGGGAAACATGCAGGACGTCAACAGAAGGATGTCGTCCTTAAATATGTGAATATGTCCCAATATCGGTAGCTATTGTTTAAATTTCGACCCACGCCAAGCGTTCGTGAGTTTCACCTAGCTCGGTTTAGATGTTTACCTCTTCTTTCAATATATGCATGCACATACACGGTGTACTCTTAATCAACAGACAAATATAATGTTCAAAAATCTGATATATGGTTACGTAGTATGTATGTATACATATGAGGTGAGTGTGCGTATTTTCGTCTTACGCCACCAACTAACATCGTAACGTGTTTGACATTCGAAATCGAAAAAAATCTTTTACTCTATAACATTGTAAGTACTCAGTCTTCTTTAAACTCGTTTTACGAATTTATATGTAGAAAAACCATCAAAGAAATCTCTAAACGATCAAAGAAGCCGAAATATGACACTATGTAGTTACGGGATTTAAAACGTGCTCTTATCACGTAATGTCGTCAAATTGCCAATGGTAAACGAGTATTTGTGGACACAATATATATATATATATATATATTTTTTTTTTGTTTCAACCATTTATTCTCTATATCGATTTCATCAAATCCGTAACTCAATAGTAACTAACGATCTGTAAGGATATCGAATGACTTAACGACTCGCATGAATGGCCGAAATAAATCTAAAAAAGAAAAAAAACTAGTACGTAATATATATACATACATACCCGAGATCCTTGAAATCTATGTAGAATCGTGTACTCATCATCCGGTAATTATACAATGAAAGTAATCCTATAGGTATTTGTAGATGGATGGATAAAACAATTACATTATATTTTAAGCATTCAAGTTGCATATTCGAAACGCCGTTAGACCAATTTTATAATTTTAACAACATTAACATGTTTGAATGAAATGAAACATAAATACTACAGTATATAGGTATGAATGGTATGATATATTATAAAATTATGCATTTATTAAAACAATAAAAAATTGTGGAATAATTGTGTTTTTTATTTTTCGTTTTTATGTAATTCCTAACTTATTAAAATATCATATTCATTTATACTATATAGGTTTACATATACGTTTAGAATAATAGCTATTATGAAACAATAGAAATATATACATGAATATATCAAATAACTTGTAAAATGTATTTGAGTTGGTTTTAAACAATGCATGGTGGATTTTTTTAGTTTGATATTATTCAACATAACAAAGTAAGTACATAATAATATTTATATCAAAATCCAAACAATTTAACCAAAAGACAAAATGCTTGAATTAGCTGTTCTTATATTATGTAGTATTATGTCATAATAATACCAAGTTATCGAAAATTTATCGAAGAAAAATTGATATTATTTGTCAAAACATTTCTATACATATATAATAATAATAAATATGATATGTATATTAATATATCATTGGGGGGCCGTTAGATTAGAAAATTGTATATATTGTCTAAAAGCGAATACTTTCTAACCTAAAACCAATGTCTTACCACTTCTCCATATTTAAACATATACGCACTTAATTCGGATTTCTTTTTAACCATCGGATGGTAGTCTCGTTTACAAAGGTCTTCCGACACTATATACTGTTTCTCCCCCAGAAGGTAAAAAGATCTCGTATCTACACTTCGGGTTTAGCGTAAGGTCAAGCGAAGGTTTCTCTACGAGCACACGCGCGCTGCCATTGTGCTTGAGATAACTGCAGTATATGTACACACACGGTTGTTTTTCCATTGAACATTTACGCTATATTATATATAAACGTATAGCATAATCATATATACATTTATACTTGGTTGATGATTTAAGGGCTATAAGTTCCGGGTATATTCTTTAATATTATCACAATATTTATTTAATATATTTTTTTCTTCCAATTCAGAGTGTTATATATTATACATGTACAATATACATGAAGAATATTAAAAGTGCCAAACGTTAAGTATGCGTAATTTATATCGGACGATTAAAAGTGAAACAAACGACTACTACGATAGTTCACTTTTACCCGAACGCTTTACTCAAGGCTACAATAATATAAACACACTTCTATTGCTTCTGTTGATACATATATATGTGTGTGTGAAATATAATGTGCATATTATATGTATTGTGCGCGTTTAAAAATCTTTTCCTCTAGCTATCTCATCTACTCGCGTGGACCAGAGAAATTTTACTGAGATTTATGTGCCGAAATTTTTTTTCACAGTCAGTCAATCAGTCGGCATCTGAAGTGCGCAATTCTGTATGTAAGTGAAAATAGCGAATACAACTGTTGTCGGTTAAGCGTAACACACACGATATCAAATTTTGCATGCTTACGTATATATATATATATATATATAACACGATAGAGTAGACACAGAGATATGTATATTAATTATATATACGTTAAATAGAGAAAAAAAACTGTCAGTATAATAACAACCAATTGTATAATTAAGTTTTAGACACTTTATATTGTATGTTATATGCTTTCTGGCTATATCATAAAATACCTTTCAATCTTAACAACGAGCAATCAAAATGAAACATATACAGTCGGGTTATATACTCGGTGAACTTTTAACTTTAAACCTATTAATACTAATAAACATTACACGTATATTATACACCATATATACATGACATGTGTATTATAATCACTGAAAATATACGTTCTCGGGTGTACGTGGACCACGCATTTACTGTGTATACACATATAAATACCTACATTAGCTAATAATATGTCAATGACTCCTCAAAGTCATAGATACACGTACTATAACATATAGAATGTCAAATGGACGGGTGGAATAAAAATAAAGGTATCGATTATTATCTGTACACCGCCATATAAATTTGATTTGTACACCGTTATAAGTATAATATTAATAAATATTATTATGCATAATTAAAATATTACGGATTACAAACTTTCATATGAATTGTACGTACACGCGGTGTATATAATTTTAGGATAACATATTCACGTTTGAAATGCGAGTTCAAAGTCAAGAGAAAGCAAAATTGTCATTTTTAATTTTCTATCGAGTTTGATTTCTGATGATATCGATTCTTGGAGCATATTATAATATATATATATATATATATTATAGGACCTTGGGGGATGCTAATGCGTGGCAGCTGATTAGAAAACACGTCGCATGGTCACTGATTATAAACTACGATGGTAGTGATTATACTCTACGACGTATTGGATATTTGGAGTGCGGAGCATGCAAATCCACAAAACCAGCAGATCAATTATTACCCATGGATAAATCGCAAAAATAATCATTGGGCAACTTGGCATTTAATTGACCAAACTCGGGCGTGTTCGATCACGCCCGACTTGCCGTATTAGCGTAGTTCTCTTTCACTGTATAATAACATAATATATGTGGTCAAGACGAGTTTTCCAAAACGTTCACGGAAGGTAGTTCGGAAGTTCAAAATTCAAAATGGAATAAAAAATACTGTAAGTGCATCACAATAACAGTATCTTTATTGTTTATGGTAACAATAATAAAACTTATTTCAATGAATTATACTAAAATAGATAGGTACCTACATCAAACTTTGAGGCCGGAGGCGAATGATGAAAACATCTTAAATAATTTTGTAATTATTTCTTACGTGTAAGGGATGACCAGGTGGGAAATGTCCCATCGGCCATCCCAGCATCGCTGTACTTATTTATTTTTTCTAAATAAACAATGAGGGGCCGGGAGACAGTAATGTGCAAAACAAATCCCTTCCGGTCTCTCGATTAAAACAGAAGAAAAAAAAAAAAAGGTACATCAAACTAGTACGACGAAAAACCGGACAACGCAAAGTATAACTAATGATTGAAAATCGTTATTGTTTTTAAAAGTAATCTATGTTGAGATTTTAACAGTGGTTTTTACTCGAAAAGATATTTTTATGTGTGTGTACGTGAAGAGTTTTGTTTTTACTTTTGAAAATTTCGATTTACGCGGTAATCTCGAATTCGTGAAAGTGAAAACAATCTGCGTATACGAAATATATACCACCAACGAAGTATATATACTGCAATGTCTGATGATGTGTAGCTGAAATGTAATTAAACTCTTACATGTATAATATTGTGTCAGTTACTCTTTTAATCTATTCCTGGCATGATCGCTAACCGCAGCCTTTATTAATACTTGTCAGCAGTCGTCAAGTATCGACTAAATATTTCCTGTAATGATTTATCAACAATTATGCATCGCTGTTCTAACGAATTTCTCACGACGATGTGAAGCTCTTTCAATAACATACCTAGCTAAGTCTTCAATTAAAGAGATTAAATCGACATATATTATCGCACATATAGATTGCCGTACAATTAATAGCAAGTAGGTATATTTAACAGTACAACTATAATAATATTGTACACCTATTGTACAATATATACGTGATTAGAAAATTAAAACCCGTTGGGATGTATAAACACAAATAAGAATAATAAGTCATTATAAATTTCGAATTAGAAAGATTTATTTAAACCGAAATCGGTCCCTAAAGATATAAATGATTAATTTTTAGAGGTGATGTGAGTGATTGATGATCAACCATCAACACAATAGACACCACGCGCAGGTTTTCAAATATTATATTCAGCTCTAAAGCTCCCCACGTTCGTCCGTGAAGGGTCCGAGCCCTTTTTAAAAATAAGACTCCCCTAAATCTATGAATAAATACTGCGCTGCACTTAAATTTATAATAATATATATTATATTGTGATGAAAAATAAATTAATAAAATAAAATATAAAACTCTAAATTTCCGAACATAAACTCATGTGTGTGTATAAACAATATACAAGTTTACAATGTAATCTGCCATTCAGTTTACATTATCATTTAAAATGTTAACTTTTATTATGTACTTTATTTTTATTTACTTATTTATTTATTTATATATGTAAATAATATACTCGGTTGTTATATTATATTAGTATAAACATTAAAATAAGAACTACACCTCAGATAAAAGTTTTACTTAAAAGAGATATCCAAAAAAAAAAAAAAAAAAGAAGATTTGTTATTTATTTTATTTTATTTTATTGTTATATAACTGTCTTGTCAAATAAATACAAATACCATAATACTTACCAAATATTACATGCATGAATAAAATCATAATTCGGCAAGCGCATTACATATTATAGATTAAATTACAAGTAGATAGGTACGACGGCATAAAGTGCTCAACTTGATTTCACTCTCGTCCGAACGCAAAACGTTACACACTCAAGACGAATTACACGAGCCACATGCACTTGCGTTACAGTCGTACGTGAACACGAAATCCGCCATCGTGAGGCTTCAGAGAAAAAAAAATGGGAAAAAAACACGAACAACGTTTAGTGGGCTAATAAATCCGAAGCGGCCGAACGAATTATATATTCTCTCGACATTTTCACTTTTTGCGCCGCCGCGAATGCACACATGTCTAGGTATAGGTATATAATATGTATAACGCACGGCCATAGGTATATACACCTATGTACACTTACGGTGAGCTACATAATATCAAGAATATTATACAGACCCTATATATATTTTTGCGTTACTTGCACATTTTCTAATTCAAAACTCATTACGACCGACGCCGTCATGTCAGAGCGCGAGTTGGTTCGTCATACCGAGTACCACAACACTCTCGCACAAACGCGCACACACACACACACACACACACACACATATATACACACACATACACAGACACACACACACACACACATATAATAACACACAAACGTATGTCCGTCCTCGACTGTCCTCGTGTAGCAGCTTTTTGGAAAAAATCCAGGAGAATTAATACTCGCAACTGCGGCAAGTTGTACAAATGAATATTTTTATTTATTTATTTTATTTTCAGTTTATTATAATTTTATGTATACTCTACATGAACGTGGGCCGCAACGTCAAACAGGTGTTGTCGATGTCTCGGTAAAGTGGTGTGTGCGTAGAAGGAACGCGGTGTGCTTTGGATATATAATATAGCAGTCGCCGACGCTGCTTGTATTATAGAATATGTGACACAGGATTATTTAATCGAGCCCCATGTACCCGGAGGAGTGACGACTTTTTCGATGGAAATATAATAATGTATACACGTGTATCTATTTATCGAAGTAATGTAATATATAATAATAATTGGTTTCACCTAAAGAAAAAATAATAATGCGTATAAAACTTCTTTACTCCCGTTCGGCCAGGCGTCGTAAATCCATGATTAGATTAGAGAGAAAAAACCATTGCAATGAAATGTTCATAAAAAAAAAGAAAAAGTAATAAAATTAAATTTAGATAAACCAGAATTATCACGCGAGATAATATATTTTATACCCGCACTAAACAACGATAATATAATACATTATAACTTATAACACTCTCTTTTACAGTTTACAACTTCCGTACCTCGATTTGATATATTTTACACCGTCGTTGTATTGGGGAACATACTTAGAAGAAATATAAAAATGAATATTTACTAAATGATAAATATTTAATTAAAATGCGTCCATATAACGATTACCGATGTTACCGATATTATTGATGAATGAACCGACTCTCCAGCCATGCTAATAAATTTGATAAGCGTACTACATTGTGGAATAGATTTTGTGTAAAAAAAAAAGTTCTTATGATATGAGGAAATGACATATGAAATAACACGTCGTTATACACATGTACGTAAACCTGTCAAATTAAATGATAATACGTTTCTAAAAACAAATGATAAATAAATCAAATAAAAATTAATTTGTAAACAAAACCATGTATATTTACAGTATCATAAATGTTGATTAGTAAATTGATTTCAAATGTTAAAAACAAATATATATCATAAAACCTAATGGCTTCGCTTCTAATATTCGGTTGCGGTCTTAAATATCGTTGTAATATATTAATTGCAAATATATCATTAAACAAAAGGTTACATATTAAACACATCCATAGTTACCTATACGTTTCTCAATTATTATTCAACATAATAATAACACTTGAATTTTCAATCAATACTAAATGTAATGCAGTTAAAATATGTTTTACTGTAATTTATGTGAAAATGAATATTTATTAATTTTAAATACAATAATCGACATAGCAGTACATTACTGTAAAAATGCAACGATGATAACTTACTATTAATGTGACATTAACACGATTTATTTCTACAATAATACTGCGTTGAAACTCATTGGTACTCGGTATCGTTTTGGATGGTAAATTGTTCACTCAAAATAAAATTGATGATCCGAAATAATTATAAGATTACATTTTTTCATATTTTTTTCCATTTTCATTTCGTACTATGAATATTGTTTTTGGACGTCATATGAAGCGGATACTTTTTACGCGCCAAGTAAACTGAACTGTGATTAGTTTTCAGTACCCATTATATGACGTATATTATACATAATCATTATTCTAAGTATTCCAGTTTACACGGTATCTCATGTACAACATCTAAGATAGAATATTGCGTTAGATGAACATTTAATTTGGTTCGGAACTTGTATTTATTACTCCACGAATGTCGCAGTTGTTGTGAAAAACTGAAAACTGTTATCTGTTATTTCTCTTTTGTCTATGAGAAAGATTTTGTTTGTCATAATAAAACTGAATTGGAAAAATAATTTGTAACGAAAACACAGCTTGTGTATGTATGAATATTTCTTCTGATACGTGATCTCTAGAGAGAATTGCCCTACATCCATTGGAAGTTTTGTATAAATGTTGAATAAGGTGCGACATTACATGAATAGATGCGATATTTTGTCGCACGTCATATTTTATATTGCGAATTATACAATGCAGATAGGGTTGAAATTTTAAGTGTACATCGTAAAATTGAATATACACGATAAATCATAATATTAGAATGTATTCATATTACACTTGCATAACTTGTACACATAAAAAATATATTAGACACTCGAGCAAGTTAGTAGTATAAAATATGAATATTAAATACCATATAAAACGTATACAATTTATGTAAGCATTATTTTATCCGATCGTTCTTATTTATATGGACAAATACATAATATTATACATGCAGACCTACTTATTATACGCGTGATTTGAGTTAGTATAACCAGAAAAATATTCTTATCGTTTTCACAATCTGTGAACCATTTTTGGAGTAAAGTACAATGAATAATATTATATTATTCCACGATCTACAAGATTTTTTTGTTGGCAAGCGAGTTCAACCCACGCGAGTAATATAATTCGTGCAGTTTAAAAACCATTAGCGTATAAATAGTATTATTTTACATCATTTTACATGTCGTAAATATTTTGTCAAAAAATAAAAAAACTTACTGAGCAGGAGAAAAAATGTTGACGGAGTAGTGTTTATCTATAGATACTATGAACATAACACAACGAACAGTCGACCCACACGGTTTACGAATTTATAACTGGTTCAAACAGATATCATACTCATACGAGGCGTATACTTATACTACTGATACGTATTTTTGATTAAAGTTTCAAGTCAAAAACTTTAACTTTTTTGAAGAATCAACTAAATTTTCATAAATTCCTCGTAAATCAATTGTTTTCATTTTTTATTCGACCGGTTTAATTAATTGTTATTACATGTTAAAATTCAAACCGTCCGATCGAAAATATAATTGTATTTAAATCTCTTAATATTATCTGTATATTAATACTCTACTCCAATAATTTATTTGTATATTCTACAGATCGAACCATTACCCCACCGTTTTCACATATTGTTCATGCTTCAATAAACCGAAGAAAAGCAAATCTACCAATTATTTAAAACGACGAATACATTTACAATCATTTCACATGTCTTACATTTCAATTAAGAATCAATGAGATGAGACGTTCGTGAAAGTATATAATCTATAACATAATAATTAATAATTATGCTGCATGACAACCGCTATTTAGACAGGATTTTCGGAAGACACTTATTTTACCGCCGCACACAGCACTACGGTTGACTGCACCTTTCCAACTCGGCCATAGAGAAAAAAAACTGCTTTTTAAAGGAAACAACTATGTACTATATAGTCAGCGGATATACACACCATTTTCGGATATATACTTGAGTTTTCATAAAAACAAGACGACGCGAAACTAATAGTAGCATTTATGTTTGTCGTCTAAAACCCGGAATACTTCGAAAATCATCGTATACATGTCTTAAATATATGACACTTGTTAAAATAATCGTAATTTATAGAATTAGTAAATATAATTAAATGTACAGTTTATTATACGATAGGAAATGTTTTTATCTAAACAACAGTCAACAGCTGTTTATAGTTTACGTACGGGCACTGCAGGTTTTGCTCGTTGCCGTTCGTACACTGTACAATAACGCGAACGTGTGCGTGATACGTCGTCGGTAACTATTTACGTGAACTTGGTCGCGTGCATTATAGTCAATGAACTTGTTTTGCTTGTCGTTTTCCGGTCGGTCGTGATACGCGATATTATATTATCTTACAAATTATATATGCACAATACATATCATTTATATCAACAACGATGACGGCGACGGCGGCAACTAATTCGACGTTCAACGGTCTTCTTTCTTCGGTTTTTTCGACTAAAACGATCATTTTGATTTCGTCAAAAACCGGAATACGTGCAGTCGTGAAGTCGACTTCTCCTTCGATCATTTGGTTATATGTTTATCCGTTTAATCGTAATAATAATAATAAATATTAACTATATTAATACGCGATATTATAATTGTCGTTTTACGTGCAGCAGTTCCTGTCCGCTCAACTTCAACATCATTATTCGTTAATGTACCGCTACACAGTCCCAGTACACGTAATACAATTATATCACAAAGAGTTAAGATAACCTCTAGACGGACGAAAATAGAAAAACATACTCAAAAGAAATTTAAGTGCACTCAAAATTTTTTGCTTAATACGCACAAACAATAGGGGGGGGGGTAATTATTATTAACGCATTAACGTTAAATTAAAAAAGAAACACAGAAAAAATATCTCATCTAAAAGCTGTAAAAATATGGTATTACTCTCTCTATATACACACACGTACGCACTCCACACGCATGCACACAAACACGTAATGTAAATTAAGATATATATATATTGAGTAACAACCGAGAGTTCAAATTATATTAATGAAGTCAAGTAATTATTACTCGAGGAGATACAGTATAATATTTATTTTATACTATGTGATGCATAGACAATACACATTCATGCCGCATTATAATTTATTATAACTATGTGTGTATTTTAGACTGTGCTGTTTTCATTATATACTAATTTATAATCCCCAATTATTTTTTATTCACTATATCGCTATGATGATCTGCCAATTTATTATTTTAGATACCATACCACCAAGAAGGAAACATATTTTAGGCTTATTCGAAAAGAAATGTTTAAAACTGTTCATTACATAAAAATAACATTGAATTATATTAAGCACGTTCCATTCAGTAATTCATTATGCGACAGAATTATGTTGTGATCACATATTTTTCTTAGGCGTGGGAAAAATAATACGACGAGAAGTTCGTATTAAAACAAATTCCATTCAAGTTGAAAAAATCATTTTTAAAATGTTCTACGGCCTTATATAAAATATATTTTGTTGGCTGACTGATGGTAGTTCGATAAATACGAGTGGGAGGAAGTGACTGGTGGGAAGAAACAGCACACAACGGGTTTTATATTTATATTACTTTTTATTTAAAATAATCATTGCATCGTAACGAACACACGCGTTCTTCTGGGTTTTTGGTTTACAAAACCCTTTTGAAACCAAAGCTGTTTGACACACGCACACATCTCATTACATCGAACCACATACAAACCCAAATAATTTATGTATATTTTTCAATTTTCAACCGTTGCAGCACGAATGGGTTTCGATTCATAGAATATCCAACATATAATAACAATACTCCATATGCAAAATTACACAGCTCACGGTATGTATAATAATTATGTAATTAAATGTGTACAATAATAATAATAACTGTGACCCTGTGAATCAACGGAATTTATTAGTATGATTCCGTACATTTGAATCCATCACGGGTGATTCACGAAAACTTCGTTAACTGGAGTATTTCAAATGTGAAAATCCCGTACGCGCCGGAGAATTACCTCGAAAACTTTCCCCAACCGATTAGAGTGATTAGACTATACGGCCCGATAAATATTATTATGGCTACAGATTAGCATGTATAATATACAATGTAAATGTGTGCAGTCTGATACAATGCGTGCTAACGCACATTACCACTGGCCATTTGATGTACACACGAGTAAAAGTGAATTCACTTATATTTGAATATTTCATATGCTCGTTTTGACGTAAATGCGTCGAACGAAATAACCTCATATCTGCGGCAACGCTCAAACACGATCAAATATATATATATATATAAAACTAGCGCGGACGGACTTATACGGTGTTTGACCGTTTGACGTGATTTTTTGATTTGAAAAGTGCAAACGTCATCTGTTTACGCGAATCATAACATGCACCCCACCGCTATGGGGAGTTAAAAGCCTCAATCAAAGAAAAGTGAAATGGCACCCATCGGTCTGAATTTCTGAAACGACATCCGCACCTGCTACTCATCTGTCTTGGCTCAAACTTTTAATCACGTCCGCCGGAGTCGAAAGAACGTCGATTAACACGCGAGTCCATATAATATAATACACCAGCCGTATTACTGCATAGTAGGTATACGCGCGTATAATATATTGTATTGTAGGAATAATATTATGTATTATAATCAAATTCTTTGACGCACGCGAGAAGTCCCTATAGTTGTTTTCGTGACAATCGTCATAGAAGTCCACCGTGCCGCAACGAATCCAGCAACAGACAATTTTGTAATTAGTCACACGCGACGAAGAAGAATACATATTCACGTTGTATAGTATGTATTCAATACAACAGTCTACAGGTACAAGCAGGCGACCGACTATGTTGTCTAAAAATATCGTACATGGAAAGAAAGGTAAAACAGAAACGAAAACACGAATGTCGTAGTATACGAGTATATCATATATATATAACTATAAAACATTGGTAGTTGCATATGTTATGGCCGGAAAACGGATAAGAACACACACGGTCTCACTGGCCATTGTATACTAATGCTGCTGCTGATGCTGTTGTGGTCATTGTAATGTATTTCAGTTCGAAGTGACAACAGTCGACATTCAAAATGTCCATTACTTAACTCGAAATTAAATTTTTATTTTTTATATTTTCTTGTGTTAAATATATCAAGACAGTCTTCAATATCAGACAAAGTTCTCGGTGCATACATATAGATACATCGATACCCCGTACTAAGACAATATGATTTGATCAAAGATCGGCTGTTTATCGTTCATGATTCATAATATTTATATAAACATTCAGAATTTTCTACCCTCTAATACTATCAATATTGAAATCAAAACTGTCGAACTATTCTATACCATTCGAAGCGCCACGGTAACCGAGTAACTAGAACCAAAAGTATTACTGGAAATATAGGGACTCACGTTTCAACTAATTTGCTCTTGTTGTAGAATATTTCGGTATAATTTTGACTCTAAACACAAATAATTACTATCGCTGATAATTTGGTGATGCATATTGCGCGGAAACGGTCTCCCCTGGCCAGCCATCTGATTTTAAAGTATATTATTGACATGCAGTTTAAGGGTTACTTATATATATATATATATATATATATAGCACTATCAACATCAAAACTCGTAAAAAATACAAAATTAAATTGTCTTCTTCTCCTTATAGTCTAGCCGCATCGACACTATCTCGTCACATATCCAACCATTAAATCATTGATAAAAGTGATGGAATATATTGGTTTTACAATGGTGTGTTTGTTTTGTTTTGTTTTTTTTTTTTTGCGTCTGACGACACTTTTTTGGCAGTAAAAATGCTTCGATTTTCTTAAACAGCAACTCTGAAAGGAAAGTAAATGCAGATGGTACTTGGGCAAGTCAAAAACCCAACTTTTTCAATACTTTTTAAAAACGTCGAAAAAAACAATAAAAAAATTACGAAAAAACGGGAAATTTTATACAAATTCACGTTTTGAAAAAATACATTTTTTTTTTAAATGCTCTAACTCAAAACCGAAAAATCGCAAACACTTGAAATTTTCACCAAAATTTATATTGGCTATTTCTATACATGGTTAAATTTTTAAAGTATTTTGACTTATTTTGACTTATTTATAGACAATTATAATTTTCAATTTTTGTAAGTTTTTCTTTGAAACATCTATACAATTTATTTGGCTATCTGAAAACTCTTGAAAATTTAAAACAAGGTTTATTATAAGTTATACTTATTGTAACTAAAAAATATCGAAGATCGTTAAACTCAAACTTTTTTTATAAGCCCATAAAGTTCAAATTTGTATAAAATGTGTCAAAATCATACTAATTTGCAAAATATTTTGTAGATGAAAATTTATAAAATTTATTCTGTTAATACTTAAGGTTCAAAATTTTGACACTAGGTTATCCATAAACTACTGTCAGAATACTATACTACAGAATTGTTATTTGCATATCTATCATGATACCTATCATTGCATTCAAATTTAACAAATCCATTGTAATAACCTATCCTATGATCGAGGTGCACTCCACCCCCAACTGTACAGCAGAGTGAGGCACATCTGGTTTTTTTTTTCTTCTTTACTATCTATACTACCTATGTTATAACTGAGTGGATAGTTTACTGAACGATGCCATGGTTCGTTATTGAACAACATCGGTTTCGCAACTTTTTATAGGTAAAAATGGCTCTCTTCGTCTACAGAAAAAGGATAACTCCTGACGGAGATATACCGGGTCTACTTATACATAAAGAACACGATCCACCACTTTTAAAATGAAATAATACATACAATATATATATATATATATGTGTATAGACATAATAACCCACGTATTTTCGCATGACTCACCTGCACTGCCGTTGTCCACCTCCGAGTGTCTGCTGTCCAGACCTGCATCCTCCGGGTCCGAGTCGATGTGCGGTATGGAGTTCTCCGCGGCGTCGTACACATGCTCATCGCCGACGCCGTTATCGTATCGCTGTCGCTGCAGTTGGACGGCCGACGCGGTGTCGGTCGCAGTGGTGCTACGGTTGTCATTGTCCACGGACATCTGCTGCCGCTGGAACCGTGACGTGGACTGCACGCATGCGCGGTCCTGGCAGCCGTTGCACGGGTACGCAATCCTGTCGAGCGGCACTCGTTGCACCGATCGGTCGACCACGGCCACCAAGTGCTTGAGAGTGGCGCTCAGCTGTTGCAGATCATCGGCCAGCATGGCTACGGTATCCGTGGACAGTCGGCTCCGGAGCTGGGCGCCCGCGCCCACCCAGTTCAAAGTCAGTCCACCACTGACCACGTCCAGCAACAGGTACGCGTCCGACAACGGTGCACCACCGGGGCCGGAGCAGCTAGGTGTCACCAGATGAGTCAGTACGCCACACCGGCCGTGGCTGAGTGGCCATCCTTCGCACGCATCGCAACACTGTGTAACAAGAAAAAAAAAATAAACGATTATTATATTTTATTAAGTGATATTGTTTTATACGCAAGAAGTATAATACAAAAATGGTTATTATGGATAAAAAATAAAGACAGAGGGAAAAAAATTTATAAAAATCGGGTAAATGTGTATACTTATATACTAGTGATGCTTATAAAACAAAGACGAATAATTTTGTAAATATGGACGCATTCGCATTGATTTAACGCTCACATATATATATATATATATATAACTCGATTTATTTGACTACAACATCAAACGATGACGATCGGAACGAAAAAGGGCACAATATGAAGTTCATGACAGAGCCAAGGAAAGAAAAGTATAATGAATAATACCAGGATTGATTAAGTGAAGATGTATAGATACATGATAATATGAAGAAGAAGAAATGATTTATATTCATATGAGAACCCAGAGAAGGGAAGTATCACAGCGTGAGGTGGATCGACAAATCATGGATGAATATGTAATGATGAAGCGCAACTTGCGAACGGGATGATCGAAAACGGCAATTGACGATGGCTGGGAAAAAGAAGCAACGACCCGATACTAAAACCCACCTCCGGGATACGGCATTTTTATACTTTCGTAAATTCTATTTCAGTTTCTGCAGATCATACCATGAGGGGATGGATAGAAGAATGAATAGAGTATATAGAGGTATGAATACGCGCATGTCATCAGTTTCTCTACTATCGTGTGATCGTTTTTGGAGTTTTTCTTCCAAGACCACGACGACTAGGCGGTCTCCAGGCGAATGTGACATTCGTGCGCGAAAAAGGTCAATATTTACATTGCATTAATGCAATGTATCATGTGGGTCGTGAACATAAACATAAAACAATACTCGCTACAGCATTGGAGACATTGACCTCGTTGCATACATATATTAATGCCCACATCACCTCCACCGCTGCAGACAAACTATTTTGATACTGCTACTATACTATGTATAACATAATAAAATCAACACAATACATACGTCTCAAACAAAATAATAACATAATAATACACGATACATACGCGATATTATAACAGAATGATTTGCACGTTCCAGCGAATCAATTTTGCTGAGGCCGAACGGTTTTAATCATAGGAACCTTAGAACATTAGATCTAACAAGAATTCTATTTCAACGATCGCCGTATATAAAACACTGATATTTCGAACAATAGTTTTGCTTAGCGCAGTCGTCACACGATTAGAGCAACAAGGGTTTGTATATCCCTCTCATAATATATATTTATATATATTTATTTATTTATTTAATATAAACGGACGCGAGTCCTAAAACATAATAATATTGACATTGCATGTGAAGAAACATATTAATACGTAAAACAACAGTTTATAGTTTCTACTTAAAATTAGAGAATGAACAAATTAATAATGCTAAAGTAGATATAGAATACAAATCAAATTAAGAAAACATTATATATATTATATGATATAACAATATATATAACAATATATATATATATGCATTTTTACTAAATCAAAAAAATTAAAATATACGATTACGAGCAGATGACATCATTGTTTGAAAATGCAGACGTCTTCGTTAGTTACTGTATGAAGTAAAAAATAAATTCAGCATTAAATTATATCTCTGCTATCCGAATTTATAAATATTTTTGTCAGCCACGTTTCCTGTTGGTGGTCCCGTCAACTGCACTACAGCGTTTATACAAAATAAAAATAAAACTGGATTCATATTTAAATAACTGCAGTTCGACGCAGATTCTTCTAACCGTAAAACGTCTACGGATATATTATGATATATTTCATAAATTAAGATTGACACACGTATAATATAGGGACGTGCATAGACCATTAATCCTCGGATTCAAAAAATATAGATAGTATAGCTGTTAAAGAGGGCTACGAAGTAAGTATATAAATATATCTACGTAGTATAAACTAGGTAGTGGGTCGAAAAGATTTTCATATTCGTTTCAGTTGTACTTGCATGTAGATATGGGATTTAATTTTTCCAATATAATACACTCGTTGAATGTGTATATAATATATAATCATCAAAACTCATTAAAAAAAAAAAAAAAATAGGAGAACCGTATCTCTTCCTGCCCTCCGCCATTCGGATGCGGACAACAATTTCCGGCCTCTGAATCATACAGAGTCCAATGTACAGTGTTTGTTGATTCATGGTCGACTTGCGCGAGAGCCCTAAGTCTTTGCTTCGAACACTTCGTAGCAGAATATACTTCCCTCAGTAGCAAACATAAAACTATAAAATAGCGCGAGCACATTACCACACACAACGCAGCACACCACCCCAGGAAGTAATAACAATCGACCAATTTAACAGTTCAACGAATACGGTCAACTTCAACGGTGGCACGGTTAGGGGTTTCCCGTCAGCACAAATTAAGTCGATGGGAAACCGAAAACAAACGTTATATTAATTTGTTCATATGTTTAAAACCGAAATAGTTTCAATAAATATATTACACACATATATAATGTATGTGTATGAGTGTGTAGTAATATAAGTATAATATTTAAGGAGGAATATATATATTCATATATGTATATAACGCTTATTGGCGGCGAAGAATCGTAAAAAGATTGTTTGGGTTATGCGTGCACGATGACGTGCCAACCGTGTAATTCGGATTTGCATATTATGTACGGCGGGACGGCACGCACAGTATTACGCTCGGAAGCAGCAAAAAAATTTATACGCATAAATGTCTAAATAAAAACGGAAATAGTGCGCTAAAGAAAACTTAATTCAGGCGTTTGGTGATCATATCCGTGACTTTATCGTGAATAAGTCAGGAGAAATTCGTTCATGTAGAGGACAATTACAGAGAAAACCCCGTAAAACAATAATATTTCAATGATAAATCAAGGAGACGAATGATTTCACGTTGTGTTATTGCGATAGGTATTTATTATAGATGTTGATTGATTTTAAACTGCAGTGATACAAAAACGGTTATTCATTTTGAATTTAAAAAGAGATTTTAATAGTACATATTGACCAAGTATAAAATCGTGTTTAAATTAAATTAGTATTTCAGAAAGCACTAATTTTCGATTTATTATAATAATTAAACTAGCTATTTAGTATACCTATGTGTTATGTGTATACAGTATACTAAGATTAAATTACTACATTTATTTTTCTATTCAAATAATTATAAACTACAGACATGATTGTTTTTTTTTTTTTCAAGAAAAAAGCCTATTGACAACTATTTTGAAGTTCAATAAATTTAAAATATTTGAGAAAAACACATTTGTTATCACGATCGAGGCCCAGAAAAACGGGTCAGCCGATTTCTCGCCCTTGATGTCAACCTCAAAATTCAAAAATATACATTGATTAAAATGTTGGAGCAGCATAATTATCAAAATAAAACCGTATGCGTGTGCATATTGAGCTCTGCTACCAAGTAGTGCGTAAGCGAGAGACATCCTTGGGATGAAAAAAAAAAACGAAAAGAAAAATCAACAAAAATGATCCCTTTGTAAAAATACATGCTACAATATACTTGATAGCCGTAACACGATTGCAATAGGTACCTATATTATGTTTCCTCAATGGGTTTTTTGAGGTCGGACTTGGAATATCGGTTTATTCATATAACAATGTGCGCGACCAAACGACGCCAACGCAGAGGAAAGGCTATAATAATAAACGTATGTATATTATAACTGCGTGTTACAATATTATAATACGTCCAATGGCGAAGCCGGGGAGAGGGTGTCCGAAAACAAACGACTCTAGGGGCCAGAGACCTGCCACCGCTGTCGCACCGCTGGAAGCAGCAGGAGTGCAGACGCGATAATATCGCCGCCGTCGTATAGGTAAGAACTGACTCTTTGTCGGTGGCGAACGTTTGCCGCCGTCTGCAACGATTCGCAAATTTTTTCGGAAATTCCATCAGTATATATACGATAATACGAAGCACACGAATAATAGCTATACGTACGAAATAGTGCAGATTGGAGAAGTGAATTAAAAATCAAAATTACACAAGTGGATTAAAGTGTATTCCCTGAGTGGGGGAGGGGGTCGAAAATTTGCATGGGTGGAAACGATCACATTGTCCTTGAGGAAAGAGATGACGCGCCGAAAGACCTCCCATGCAACCATGAATACGAATATATACAGTAATTAACATAAATGCAATTTCGATTTAACAGGATCGATATACAAGTGTCTAGTAAAACATATTATACTTGTATACAATAAAAGTACTGAGCGTATACAATCGATTGATTTTCTCTGCAGACATTGTACTGCAATTGACTGGTATAATATAATACGCATTATGTACGCACTGAAGCTACGTCATCGTGTCCAAGAGCTGTTACTCGTGATACGTAGACGACTACTGATGAGTACTGTCGGACACACGATTTATTAGGTATATATACATCGACAAAATAAATACCCCCCCCCCAGACAACATTACGTAAACGTCGACAACTGCCAGTAGGTAATCGGTCGTAATATATACGAGTAGTGCTAATATACAGAGACCGCGGAGAGCCGCCATACAAGACACTATAAATCTATATGACTATATGTTATTACATCGTATTCCCATAGTTGTATAAATTATGTATTAATTAATGATGTGCTGATGTTTATTCCCCTTCCTCATAAGCTTCAGAGTTAAGGATTTAAAGGGCAGCTATCTGATAGCTATAATAAACGCTATAATATAAATATTATAAATAAATATTTATAACCTATATATTATTCATTTTAATGTTTACGCACAGGGAATAAAAAAACAACTCAAAGGTCGAGTCTACTATTTGAGTTTAAGCCCATTTACGACAAACCTATATATATATATATAATATAATTGAATATAAGTGATCTTAAAATATTTACGGAATTTTCTCAAACTTAAAATTTAAGTTTAAACCGAATATAAGATTCAAAAAGAGGCGAAGAGTTCTAACCAACAGGTCTTACGTGATTTTTTCCAGTATTGGAATGCCATTGGATCATCATCGTTTATGCATGTTTTACTACGAATACAAACATGACATGTCATTACTTACAAATTGTACACAAATACCTATAACGTTAACAGCCTATCAATTAAAACAAACACTCGGATCTTATATATTAATAAAACGAATTACAAATAATATACATGCTAAAATGTTATACAGAAATACTTGGCAAGAGGGTTTTATGATATCTTATACACAGTTGCACACAAATTAAACAGGTATAATGAACTGGTTGCCTAACAACGATTTAGTTGTCACATAGTCAATTTATAGTAAAATTCTAGGCAAAATAATTGTAAACACACAATATACGCCAGTTATTTTCCGTTAACGATGAGTGTGAATTATGGCATAACGTTTCGGTTAAATTATAGCATGGCTCCCAGCATATCTATGTCAATAGTTTATTAACTTTTTAATGATTTTTAACAGGCTTAGTTGTTATTATTAATAGTGTACAAAACTCAAAAAATTCTAAAGATCTTCAATTATTTTTTTTATTTTTATTTTATTTATTCACTTCGAATACGTATCACATATTCACATAATATGCAGTTAAACAAACCACGAATAATATATAGGTACGATTATAAACCACAATATGGTGAAAATATTAGTCTTCCTCTACACGCCATCAAAATCCCACGATTTTCACTAATAATGCACGCATAAACACTGGTGGTGTTCGGGAAAAGAACGTCGCATAAGGCCACGAGGAACATGTGTTCAATTTTCAACCATCAACACACGATTAAACGAGACACGATGGTGATGACAGTTTCCTTAAATTGTTATCCGTTTTTCTGCGTCACGCATACGATTTTAAACGCCGATTGTGAGAAGGTACAACACATACAACCACAAATGAATATAATATAGTAAACAATGCGAGAACTATAGCCAGCAATTCAGAGACGGCTTGAGAGTACTATCCTGATAGAAAAAAACCTGGTTAAAAATGATATACACGGTATTTTTTAGGTAAATTTTAATTAAATATATTAAAATTTGATTTCCAAGTAGAAATGTTTAACGTTTTGACGTAAACTCAAAGTTATAAAGAAAAACGAAAACAATTTTTTAAGGTGGTGATACTATTTGATCTACCCCAGACCCCAGTAAGATGTAAATGTTCAAATATTGCGTCCATTACTATATGCTCCGAGTTAAATCATAAACACTGGCGCACCGCGTATTTACCACACGACGAGCCGCGTGATCAGTATGTTCGGCCAATCGACTACCGTACACGTTTTAATTATTTCGTAGAACGTCGATATAGAAAATTATAATTATAATTTTATTATCAAAAAGAGAATTTCATTTAATTTCCATAACAAATAGTCTCGTTAAGTAATTTCGTGCACAGCTTTATAAGGCGGCACCGTTTTATCGATATCAGACACGTACGTCCGTCCGTCCGTTCATTCATACCTATACTTTGAGTCATTTATTCCGCGTAACTGTTTATACGTCTGTATAAACTATAAATGATCGAATAAGTGCGCATGCACTGAGTGCGCGCACTCGCATGCACACGTACGCACGCTGCGGCCGCGGAGTCGACGGCGGCATACCGTTATCCGGGGTTTTTAAATTACACATTACTATTACCGGGGCTATGGTTTATTGACATTGAATTCCCTTAAATGTAGATCATCAATCGTATACACGTACCCGATGGAACGAGTTTCACTCACTCACTCTCGTCTCGTTTAAATGCGTATATACGATTTGAGTAACCAAAAATTTGACTGCCGAAGAATTCTATACGCCCGGACAATATCGTTCTCCTGATCGACGAGATCTATGTATACTACATAATATTACGTATAGGAAACATAGGAAACAGCTGAGAGGTGCGTTGTATCATATACACGCACACTGATCATATTTAATATATATTTATGTTGTATGAAACAACAACTCCGACGAACCGTTTTCACAGTCAACCCTTTTTTTATCATACCACACAACCGGTTTTCCAACAGCTAATGCACCGTTTGAACTTGTGGTGGTTCCTCCCAACCGGTCCAACTGATTTTCATAACAATTTTCCTAGGTGCACATTAAAACAAATAATCGAAAATATTATATGGTAATACCAAGTAGTTGTGCCCAGCGGTAACGGTACGTATAAGTGCGATCGATCACCCAAACCCCGCCATACGTAACCTATGATTTATGAGTAAATTCGATTTTTCGCGTATGAGTGAGTTCTGGGGCAAAACAATGGGTGGTCTACCGGTAGAAGCTATAAAATTCATTACATTATATATATATATAATAATTGTAACGACAGTAGTCGGTGGCGGCGGTTAACAGCAAGTATGAGAGAAAATTTCTTACGCAATTGATTTGGACGTGTGATGAAATATACGTCGAGTGCAATATATATAAAAAATATAAAGGTATGTATAAATGGAAAAATCTGAAAAATTTGAATTTCAATCGGAGAAATCGATTTTTATCGGGAAACCACCATATAGCGACGAGTTGGACGCAATCACGTTCGTTTTACATATATTTATACGTGTACATGCTGGTACCTTATACCTATACTTACACCGTGGTATCGACGGCTTTCACGTCTTATGCACAATATCGCGTTTAGGGATCGGATTTGCGACAGTGAGAAGGAAGATATGAAGAAGAAAAAACGAAAGTTTCTAACGTTGTCAATACGACATACGTGCGCTTACCATAAGTACACAAGCGCTTCCGCCACACGTCGATCATCATCCAACGACGGTGATAACTGTCGTGCGCGAATCCGACAACAGCGTACCATAGGACGTAGAGTGAGTCTCATATGCTTACCGGAAAGAAAAATAACATGAAATAATAGAACCATGGCAAGCTAAATATTATTATAATATAGGTAATTATACATTGTATACATAACACCTCCAGCGGCAGCGCACCAAGCCACTCGTCGAACGAATATATTATTACACCGCAGAGTGAACATGACATTGTACAGAGCGATTCATGAGAATCAGCTGACAACATTCAGAACACGATGCGAGTTATTCGTTTTGGATTATTTTGGAAATGTTAATGTATAGAAGCAACGGAGAACATTTTCGGATTTTCGTTTTTTCTCGCTTGAAATTATTTTGTCAGATAAATGCCCGATATAAGAATGTTTAACAGTTTATTTTCCTAAATATAATTAACTGGTCAACGGAAATGAATCATTCTGTATGTGAATCAGTATTTTTATTTTGCTATCCGTACGCCAACAACGGAAACGCGTAGGCTTATGTACGTAAAGAAATGCTGCGCCTACATGGTAATTTTTTAATTACATCGTATATTGCGGCAGTAAGTGGGGGAAAGAACTTTGGACTCGAGGATATGAGCATCGTTTGTTGCGAGAATACTAGATTAAATTTCCACGGTACCTATATATACGTATACTTATACATAGGAATTCGTTTTAATTTTCTTCAGTTTCGTCACCCAACTAGCTAATTAGATTATAAATATTACATACGATATACAAACGATACTTGAAATTTCAATAACTCTCATTCACAATATATCATGTGTATTTTTACGTAAATGCCATTCGGAGGCTTTATAAAAAGAAAACGTATGTATAAGCAGCGTTTAGATCATATACCTAGTGACTGTTACCAGTGTTACCACAAGCTGAAGAGCAGTATATCGATACAGTTAAACGTTTCGAGTATACTACACGAATACGTGCATAATATGGGTAATACGCAGTCCCGCAACGTGATTTATTGCTATTTAATTCATTTTTACGATTTATTAATACCTATTATTCATAATACGCTGTTTATGACGTATTAATGGGTCGGGAAAGGTAAAACATATTTCAAATACTCCGTGGATTCACCTATAAATTTATAAATTATATAAATATACGCGGAATGGGATTATAATTGAAATGAATATAAAAAATCTATAAATATAATATATACATTATATATATATATAAATACATGAAATAAAAGTTTTCGTACCGATTTGTTGTGCGAAATATATTATGTAAATTTAAATTAATATTTTGGAAATTAAAATAATTAAAATGAAAAACGTTTAGTCTGTGAGCAGCGGCGGTGGTGCAGCTGACCAACAACCTTTAGTCACGACAACGCTCCTCTGCATATAATATATATATATTAAAATAATAAATCCATCATGAATTATACCATACATATTATCTACTGCGCGCGTATCGATTGGCAGCTAAAGTTTTCGTCGATCGAAATATATATATATATATAATACCAGATATTGTGTGAGCACCTTGGAAATGTAGAATTATATAAATGAATCACACTATACTACGTATACTATTACAATACAGAGTATTTTGTCGTAGGAAAAAAAAGCATCAAGTCAATAAGCAAAACTATCTATTTATGGCTATATAATATTATAACTATGTATTACCCATGTCTATGCACGGTATTCCTAAATTTATAAGCTGACACCTATAGGTCAATTTCGAGAACAAGCGTATAAGCAATAAATAATATGTAATATATGTGTGTAAACGTATAATAAAATAATATATTGATATATGTTAATCGCAAACATAATATACAATGTATATATGTATGGAAATATCCGGTCCCACTGAATGTGCATGAATATTATATATATATATATATAATATAATTATATGCACATTCATATTCATACGCATAATATTATCAGAACCGAACATCGATAATTTCGATGCCAATTTTTTACTACTGCGTAGTGCGTTTTTAGCGAATGCAGAGTACTATAACTTTCAGTTATAATTATTATGATTATTGGATTCGAACCAAATAATGTATCAAAAGCTATAATAGCTATCGGAAAATATTTCATAAGACGTAAGGTAACTGTTCTTTTTCTACCACTCCCCAATTCTATTTAGTAGATAACTGCGCTATTAATACGTTAACACTACATATTATTATGTATATATATTATTTAATAACTTAAAATCGTATTGTCTGCTACATCCTAAACTTATATGTATACCTATATAACCTTTATATATGTTTAAATGCGATATGCGTGTTATAAACATGAACCTGTCAGTGTTACACACGTCTGAAATATCGCCATTGGTATATTATAACTATATGTTACTCCCGTAGGCTAATACTGCGCCGCTTGCAGGTTACGAAAATGAATAATGCATAAAAAAATATACTATTATTATTATA
The DNA here is from genome assembly GCA_025469195.1 of Chaitophorus viminalis. Lineage (NCBI taxonomy): Eukaryota > Metazoa > Arthropoda > Insecta > Hemiptera > Aphididae > Chaitophorus > Chaitophorus viminalis. The sequence goes on along the minus strand of JAIPRK010000054.1, from coordinate 83,342 downwards.
TACACATTAAAACGCATCATCCAAAATCCTACAAAGTAATTGAAAAAATTAATCAACAGTTTTTATCCGATACCCGTAGCCGAAGACTTAAGTATTTATTTTATATTTTTGGCCTTATCGTGTCATATTTCATTTCCAACGTATTTTATACTTAAGTATATATGGTATATCTGATTAATCGCTGTTGTGTTATTAACACCCGCGTAGAGTTGCACCGATTATATTCTATAATGTACGTACATCGTATTATTAGTTATACAACATTGTCAGCACTCGGGAGTTATTTCCACATAACACTGTAGTATACTCATACTTAGATGGTTGTATATAATAGTTTTTATTATTTACACTTTAGTGTTTTTGTCGTATACTTATTGTGCCGGACAATATTTACTTTCTCATAACACGAGTAAAATGTCACTCGGTTGCAAGAAACATGCACGAGTACACAACAATATCTCTAACTCCACATTTGCATATAAGTACCAATATAATACACATTTTTAAATGTATAAATGAAAACTTTAACAGTTTGATCGCTTTTGTTTTACGAATGGAAGTATTTGTAAACGCATACCACACACTATACATATATATTATAAAATGTAATACGTATTTCCTATTATATTATGTATTTATACATATAGGGATACATCATACATGTATTATTACAGATATACAAAACATATACTCGCTGAGAGTTTATTTACCTCGAATATATTTTTATACATATTTTATGAATTTCGGATAGTACACATTTATAATAATACTGAAACTTTCTGTACACTACGCGGTGCCATAATAATAATTAATATACAGACAAATGTCTATTACGATACTCTCTATAAGTACAACGAAATTTTATGTAGAGCAATATTAAAAAAATTTCATTAAAAACGCTTCTATTTTATTAAATTTTATATTAGTATTTTACAAGCAATGATAATAAACATATAATCTATGTATTCTAACAATATTATAATTTATAACGAATAACGATTCAATATTATTTTTGTTATTAATAGTATTATTATTATTGTATTAGGTTTAAGGTAATTATATATACACGAGTACATATTATTATAATTGCATAAAGATTTTGTACAATAAAAAGTTTTTAACATGAAAAATATCTATTTAACGAATTTTTTTCAAGTCAAGTCGGTAAAGAGATTTTTGACTGTATAATATTAATATATATACGTAAACTCACAATTTTAAGTCATTAAGACGTACAGAGAGGTTGTACATAAACTCATTCACCGTCATCGCCATGTATATAATATGCATTGCTAATTCATCTATTAACTAGATAAGTAAAACACCGGCTGCAAAATATAATTTCAAAGAATATCATGGCACCCGATAACACACGTGATCAACACTTATCAAGTTATAAGATAAATACATAATTTATAATTTATAACACTATGAATTTTTTATTTTTTTTTTTTTTGTATATGACCGTCACAGCAACGAGATGTATGAATTATACATACGAATTATAATGGATATAAGCAACACATGTATGCATATACGTGTGTATCGTTTATACTATATAAATAAATATGTGCGTGTGTGTATTTCATATAATATACATACCTACATAAGAAAATATATATATTTTATTATAATGATAAATGATAATAATAATAAATGCATTCAACGCGTAATAATAACGGTCGACTACGCGACGGAGTGCGATGATGCACTCGGTCTGGGCGTTTAAATCTCTTTGGAACCGACGACGAAATGTATGTAATGTTATATACAACGACGCAATGAATACAAAATTAGTTTTTAATAAGCGTTAATATTGTCTGGATTGGTGAACAGTTAAGTTTTTATAGATATGTGTGTGTGTTTATATATTTCTATATATATATACGATTATATAGGTGTATATTTATACGATGACGACGGTTAGTGGGTCAACTGGGTGAGCGACAAACTCGAAATCATTATTTGTTCAATGATCATTATATTAATATATATACAATATATATGAAAATAGACATATGGATATTCCTCTTTTTTCTCGATTGCATCTATGCGCGAGTGCGCGCGTGCACGTGCATTTGCATAACGCATTAGAATTCCGTTCTGAAAATGATGCGCATATACCGGGCATAAAATATCGGTGGCTTCAATCTCGTAAATATTATACACTACATATGCAAACACACATAATACAACATACGTCTTGTACATTTTTTAAACTTCAAGACATGACGATATTGTAATCGTATATGAAATAGAGATGATTGCACCAGCGGTTAATTGTTGCACGTATTGAATGTAGGTACACGCCTGAGAGAGGCGTACATATAGTGGTGTTCCCTCGATGTATAACAATTGTTTTACAATTCGGAAAATAATTACTGAATCGATCACATATGTACGCTGCATAAGCACACTGCCTCGGGCCAGCGGGAATAATGTGCCTGAATCCCCCATAGATTGTCAACCGAAATGAAAACGACGATAATCCGTTCGGTATTCAGCCATTGCTGGCCATTTCTGGCATGCAGGCCACTCATTTGTAAACAACACGAATAAACTACATCGTAGGTATAAATATATATATTATATATGCACTAGCTGATTGTATAGTGTTTTTAAATTACTATTACATCCTACATTATTATATTAGCATATACACACTACGCGAAACGTCATCATTATAGGAATCTAAGACCGTAGTGATACGATGACGATGCCGATACAATTGAAAATATGTGCAAGACCAATTCTCATGGTCCCAGAGAAAGTATTCACTCGTATATATTATATATGGGTACCTTATTGACTATTGTATGTAAACCGTTGAATTATTAATATTCCGTGATATGAAAATACACGAGTTGGTATATATTTCTAGCAGCTGTTGTGTATGTTTGTATGTTTGTTTGGGTGACATATCAATCGAACATTTATTCGAATATACATGTATATGTTTATAATATACCTCTTTACAATGATGATGCGGATAGCGGAAGAACCCTCATTGTTTTATTTACACCGAAATAAACTTGATAGAAAAATATACACCGGGTGACTACATATTTTTATATATACTCGCTATACTTTTACTTGGACTTCGTACACGAAACTATGTACAAACGCTTTGTCTTTGTTTACTAATAACTTTATCTTTTCTCATCATTTCTCATCTTAGCAGGAAAAAGCATGAAAATAAAAATATCGATCAACCCTTTATTTATAACAGGGTACTGAACTGTAGTAGCAGCAGTGCAATTATATCACTACATATATATTAAACGTATAATATTATTCCATCATAGACGATGCACTAAAACAATTTAATAGGATACGCACATAATATATTTGTGTTATATTTTACTATATTTACTATTCGAACTCACGTATAGTTGTTCTTTCACATTCTTTTGGTGGGTCATTCGGTAACCTTAAAATATGTTCCAGCGGCATGCATTTTGCCAAGCGCATTGTATTTGTTATAGTGAAAAAAATAATCTTTTATCTGTCCAGTATAATGTAGTAATATTAAACTACGCTTAAACTCGCACGCCTAAAAACTGCTGGTGATTTACTGGAAGTAACAAAATATCAGTCCGGTTATACCATGTCGACCTATGGGTTTATGATATTTAGGTACTGTGCCGGTCGGGACATTCCAATTGTGGTTTTCTCCGTACCAAACAGTTATAAATTTTAACTATAAAACAGATCCGCACGAAGCGCGACTAATATTAAATCAAATAGTGCGGAATGCATAATTTAATTTAATACACATGTAGAGGGTTCATTCCATTATAACAGTATAATGTAGAGCCAGCAAACTTTTATTCAAAAAGCTTTAGTCAGAATACATATATATATCATTTTCTTTTTTTATTGTTTTCTTCCGTAAGAGTACAATGTAATCCAGCAAATATCTATAAACAACGTGTCGATATACGCATCTTTTAACGGCGCAGTTATGTAAAAATAACAATATATATATAGGTATACGTTTTTCGTCGTCGTCATCGTCCATATGACTTTTTCCGACACGAAGTCACGACACGAAGAGAAAAAACAGTCATAGATTTTCCTTCGGACTGACTAGAGAGGCAGCGTATAATTGTGGACCTATTATGTTATACGTGATGACCCTTATTTTACTGTCCAAAATCTAATTCATTAAAAGAAAAAAAAGTTATATTTACTTAAAAATATGATAAAATTGACATTGTGCTGCATACAGAAAAATGTACAACATTTCTATGATAGATTAAAATGAATTTGTGGAAGAAATAGACTAATCTTTCACTACATGTACTTTCAAAGAACAGCTTTAGAAATGTAGAATAAATTACGTTTAGTAGGTAAGAAAAATTGAATAATGTATAGAACCATACCTTATTGATATTTGATACACATTATATATTTATTTGCCATAACATCTGCCGTGTACACAAAATGCTCGATCCGTAGTAATCGGTGTCGACGCAGACAAGCATTTTTTTTTTTTTTGGTAATGTGAAATCCGCCAATGAGTCCGATGGGCGGCGGTGGAAATTACCGTGACAGCTAATTATTGATGCACGGCGTATTATTTTGTACAACTGGTTCGTACAAAATTGAAAGTTTTTCCTCAGCTTCCCCTCCCGTTTGGCGTGACAATGCAACAAATTTCATTACCGCGGGCGCAAACTGTATTACGTTTGGTGATAAATGCCATGCGTGCGTGTTATTCCGTTGGCTTCAATATATATATAATATAAACACGATAGACACGCACGCTAGGCGGATTAGTTTCATTTCGGGACAAGGTCCCCCATATAAATAAATGTGTTTACTGTTCATCACCGGGTTCGCATAGGGACGCATGCCCGCGGGTAATTGAATATGGAGCTCAATACGCACGGAACACTGCTATTACGGAAAAAAGTCTAAAAATTGTTTTCATCTGAACGATCGTTTATCTTATATATATATATATATATAGTGTCACGGTTTTTGGGGTAAGTTATACGACAGATGTCTCTGATGTTTCCCCTTAATTTATTATATAATATAATGTATGTACTAAATACATCCAATAATACGTATTATGTATACATTAATCCATTTTTTTTTATTCTTGGTCATTTAGTCTAGCGTACGATCCAGACCTTTCAAATCCTTGATATAAACGAGAAAAATTATTACACAGCGCGTTCACAGAGAAATATTGTATTTTTAGTTTAATAATTTATAATTTTAATATTTAAATGTAAAAAAATACTATCTATAGGTATATAATGATTAAAAAATAAAAATGGTAATGTTCATAATAAATTAGATGATATCAATGTTAGTAAAACTTTTATGGTAAAAAAAAAAAAGGTTTATCAATGAAACGTATATGTATATATTTTTTCATTTAAATACAATATTCACGAATGCAAGATATTGTAATTTTGTGATCAATTTAAAATGATTCATTGTATGATTGTTAGTTTATGTATATTAATCATACGAGAGAAAAAAAGGTAATAATTATATCGTAAAATTATTACTTATATTTAACTTCAAATAACCGTTCACGGTTAGGTTATAGCAGTCGTATCAAGTAATTATTAGATTGACAAAAGACATTTACATAAAAATTTATTATAACACTTACAATTTATAAAAGTGAACCAAGCCAAACCATTTAATTGTTTTATTAAATTCAATCATAATGTCCCAACAATTGTCTTTAAATCCACATAACTGGTATGTTAGGCAAATACTTTTCTGTTTCAAAATCATAACACAATCGTTTCAATTAATATTCATAAGATATTATTGATTCGTGTTAGTATAAAAATATATCATTCATTGCTACATTCTACATTCAAACTCGTTTAGGTTTCTTTTTCTATTATCATCTCGCTCTAACCAAGAACAATAATTGCTCCATCGTATTCATTCAACGATACAGTTTTTAATCGAATTTTCATGCACCGATGCATAGAGTAATTTAAAATTTAAAATAAAACTCATTAGTCATCAAAATGACGAGAACGATATAACAAAGAAGTACAAATTCTATGAATGCATATAAATAGAGAACAATTCATCGTTAAAATAACTACGTTTTAAAAGCTAAGTTATAAAACATATAAAATAAATCGGACGAAGTAGAAAAAATGACAGAACCAAATCGTCTCGTTCCATGATGATGGCAAGGCGTACAATTATATATACTATATAAATTGGCATATTTCCTAACATAATTACTTGATGAGACGTAAACTCACTACAAAATGAGTTACATAGAAGAGGACGAAGGGGTGATAAAAGTTCGTCACATCAACACGCCGTGCATATGGATATGTATAGTATTAGTACTTACATAACACACACACACACGCCGACAAACAACGACGACGTTGTATATATCAATAAAAAAAAGAATGAAGAAATAAAAAAAAAATCCATAATACTAATACGTAGGTACAATACGGAGAACAATGCGAAGACGGTTGTAAAACCGAAGCCATAATATGATCAGATTTATTGGTGACGTTGATATCAATATAGCCATCAATCAGCACCGAGAGGTCAACGAACGAGCTCGCACCTTGACGCAGTGGCGGTATGGACACTAAAAGGGCAAATCGCATATGAATATATTATTATTGTCAAATGTATACAACAGATACATTGATTTTGGTTTAAAAAAATTACGTTACACACTTAATACTATAAAGTCAAAAATGACTTGAGCGACCTTTGATTCGAGAATTTTTTCGGTACATTCAAACATAATACTATAGTTTTAATGTATTAAGCAGACTTGTTTTATAGCGCTGTCAACAAAAAATTACCTATTCCATTTTTAACACGTAGTCTTGTTGACATACATATATATGTATGTATATATATATGTATATGTGTCTACATATATAATTATATATAGCTTATACATATTATACACGGTGATGTACCTACATATTATAGTGTCGGATTTTTATCCAACACACATGCTCTCTCACTCACTATCTCTCGAACAAATAAATTCTAGCGCTGGTTTCAGTACTGTTTTTTAATGCGTTTTGTTCCTTCGTACAAAATATATTATAAGTGTATCCCCAGCCTAACTCATTCTTTCTAGTGCAGTCACCACTTCAAACATCCACTTTTAATTTGGAATCTATTATTATTAATATATTATATTATATAAATAATTGACATATTAAAAAATATAATACCACATGCATACACTATATAAATGGTATTAATACGCATCGGGTCCGTAGATTGCAGCACAAGATAGGTTAACAATATGATAAACAGTCAGCTGCTGTGCTGTATACTCGGACACAATAATTAATAATTTATTATAACACGCTTGCACACCAATAGCCTGTAAGTTGTAGATACCGTCCTCGTTAAGTCCAGTCAACGGGAATAATAATAATAATAATAATAATAATATGATACTAGCGTTTGTCGTCTTCGAGGTCGTCTTGTACACTCAATGTTTATAATAAAAAAAAAAAACAATGATATTTTATTCAATAATAATGAATACGAAACAATAATGTTTAAAAACATTGATGATGTATATACTCGCATATAGAGATAATTTAAAAATTACATCTTCGTAATGATATAAACGCACACTCGTAACCAATTTAACAATTATTGAAAATGATGTACTATTGCTACAACTAATGCTACGCTACGGTTGGTATAATTAATTGACTGCACGAAATAATGATAAAATGTATTTTCAATTAATCCTATTACCTATACTTACGGCATACCTACGAGAAATTCCGCATCACATGCAGTAATTCGCGATTCAGGTCGTTTTATCGTAAATGTATCCATGTATGCTTTCGCTCGTCGTCGCGAGTGATAATTAATTTACAATAACAATACGGCTATAATAATTAAGTTAAGATTATTCGGTGATGGAAAAACGATATCGTTTTGTAGAGCAAGTTTCCGTCAAAAGATAATACAATTAGAACAAAAATGCAATCAATTAGCGCGTCAATTAGAGAATTAGAGTTTCCGGGGAGAGTATTCACAGAATCGATAAAAACCAGATTGCGTACGGCTATGGATCAGAATGCTAATAATCCCATTAACTCCTTTTCGACTCGGAATAGAAATGGTTTTGTGAACATTTTGTATTTTTCTTTTTCAAGGAATCCATAAAACCGGACACGTGATATTAAAGACGGCGGGTTTCTCTAGTCGTGAAAGGGTCTAACCTAATTGTCTCCATACGTATAAACATCATTCGGATGCGTACGGGGTTGATAATGACCTTCAATTAATAAAACTACAATTGAGGAGTGCGAGAAATAAATATTACATTTTACTTTTACGTACTACTGGTCATAATATAGTACGTATTATGGGTACAACATATTGCTGGTGGGACTAGTAGTATAGTTTTCGATACCAAATTAATAACGAATGGATAACGAAACATTGACTTTTTCTTTTATACGAGTAATTTAGTCTCTTGTTTTCGTATATATATAGGTATTAGATATTATGTATACCGTAACTATATGAACATCTGAATAATTGTTACAAACTTTTATACCATCGAATACTGATAAGGTACTGATTAATGGTTATATTTCAGTATTCAGAATAACTTTTTTTTAAATACTTAATCGAAGCAGACAAATCACGAACTTTTGGAAATTATTACAACTTCTTAAGTAGAATAACATTTAATATACCTAAGGAATAAGTGTAGAAAAATAATATAAATAAAATTGTTTCCTCATACTAAATACCCCATATTATTGTTATTGATTTATTATACATGACAACTACTTTTCGATTATACAGTTAGAGTTCTAAAATTCAAAGAAATCATGTAATACAATAACTATTTTAAATTTAAACTCAATCAAAATAACTGGTTTTACAGTAATTTATAAGAAAAATAAAATAATTGTTTTTCCTTTTATATTTTAATATTCACTATTCAATTTTAGATAAATTTTAAATTTATTCATATAATACATATATTGGTGTAAAAGTGTATTCCATTTCCTTTTCATTTTCATTTTTCTTATAACTTAGCTTGACTAAGCAATATAAAAATTACTTTTATTTAAGAAATAAATAAAAATGAGAGCACACACTTATTTTATTTGTATGTGGTTTAGTATAAATTTTGTATATGAAAATAAATATTGATTCAAGACTCGTAACATGTAGTCATATAAATATGAACCGCACCAAGCTCTTAAAAATAAATCCTTTGAATTATTGTTACACATAGTGTTAGGCTCTTGGCATTTAAGACGAATTTTATACGAAACAAAAATAATACTATGCTAAATTATATTCAGATTAAAATAATATAAAACATGTTAATATGCAATATTTAATATTATATAATAATAATATATAATATATATAATATGAAAAATACGTATGCTTTACTTATAGTTAAAATCTTAAAGTTCAAATATTAATTGGTTATTTTTACATAAATTTCCATTATTATAAATCATTCATTAACTCTAGTTATTATATATTAATTCAATGATTATTTTGTTCAATTTTTTTTGTCAGTAATAATTTAAAACACTACGAACAATATAGAATAAATAATAGCTTTCAGTACTGATAGCATATCGACATTTTGATAACTTTAGCTATATATATTATATATTAATATAAGCTTTCAGATAAACTTTTCTGCATAAGTGATTTTTAAATTTTTAAATTCTGAGAATAAACATTGCTTATCATACATCGACAAATACCCCGGCGGTGTGTCTACAGCGAAATAATTAAATAAATAATAGAATAAGCTATAAGTTGATTACCTTGCAGCGTCATATAACATTAAAGATAAAACATATTTTAAATAATAACGAACGTTTAAGATAAATCATTGAATATTAGAAGCACCAATAGTAATTATAAACTTGTTATTTTCATCGATTTTACATACTACAAACCAGTGTTACGAAAACTTATCAGAATTAATTTAATATACGTTAAACTTTGCAGCACTTAATGTTAAAAGTAATAATTTTCGTAGTACATATATAATATCAAATCTCTCTGCAAAGCGGGAACGCCGGGAACCACCTATTACAAACGAGTAAGACTGATCAACAAACAACTAGACTTGGCTAGGTGGTAATACATAATATTATAACAACCACCCCTTCACGATGTTATTAATAATCCTCTTTTCACGTTCACCGGATAGATGCCATAAGGTATAGATGACACAATAACGATAGCATATTATACAACCGCGTATATTAACTGCTATAATATTATACCAGTATTCGACGAGATCTACAACTGGTAGCGCGGGCTGTATAAATCACGCGGAAATACAAACACGTGTACGTATATTTTAATATTATAATTTATAATACACAAGGCCTACACGACGACGTAATGGCGGATGGAATCCATCTAATATGGCAAAAATACTGCGATCACACGCTGTCGATAAAAAGGGCGAACAGGGAATCGATTTCACTAAACCCGTAGCCACGACGTTTTCTATAAATTACCTATATATATATATATATATATATATATATTCGGTGCAGCTTATTTGGTCTGCAGCGTCAGCGATATGAATCGACAATAACGCGTAGTCGGCGACTTCATACAATATTCTAATACGCACAAATCGCGAAGGACACACTTATTTATTTGTTCCTTTTCTTCTAGTGCGCTGTTACTAAATTGGGCGGCTATATTATCAGTGGCGTACTGACGGGGAGGGGGTATAGCCTCCCTTATTGAACTTTTTTTAATATAACCCAATACGCATAAAATTGTTGTATGAAAATAATGAGAAAAATGTATAAAAATAATTTTTAAATGTAACCCCCCATTTGAAAATATTTGTAAGCGCTTTTGGCCGTCATCATCATCATCACCACCACCACCTCTAAGACCAAGGAACCACCGCGTGTGATGCGCTGTAAATTGCAAATTATATATAATATATATATTCGTACATATATTTCAAGTACACGCACGTTACTCACCGTGTGCATACTTTCATCGGCACATAGTGATTTGAATCTACTCGTATATATGTACGCACTCGGAATCGAGACTTGACCGTAGCCCGAACGACGCAAGACGATGATAGTTAACTCCTCCGCGCGAACCACACCTATTACGCATACGCACCTATTAGTGTGCTGTCCTATTTATATAAATATCATATTATACAATAATAAAATATAGAATAATATTTAACGAATTTTTCAATGTAACATTTAAAGCGATTGTAAGCCATGATTTTCTGTCTCTGTTTATCACACGTGCAACATAGGAACATAGGAAATAGTCGTTTTCTATTTCCAACGTACCTATTTCGATCAATTAATTAATGCGATAAGAATTTTGAAAACTGATTTGAATTTGTTGTAAAGTATTCCTTAGATCGACTTTCTCACATTTTTTAAATTTTTTACTTAACATACCCAAAAATGAACTTTTGTTAATTTTTATGTTTCCAATTTGTTTAATTCTATTTTGCTAAATTTTGAGGGGTAACATGCTAACATCAAAAAAGTGGGAAGTCGATCTAAAGTGGAATTAATGACGAATTAAAATCAGATTTTAAAATTCTTATTGCATTAAATGATTGATAGGAACGTTGGAAATAGAAAATGTCTTATTTTCATTTTTGCATGTATAATAGATAGAGACAGAAAATCATGGCCTACAATCATTTTGAAAATGAATAGTACATTGAGAGGTAAAGCTAATGTCATCACAAACGAAATATATGAGCAAAGGAACAAATACGCCGTCTACAATAAGTGCAATGTAATAGATACCTAATAACATACGAATTGTAAATATATGTATATGTTATATGAGGATTAACTCGAAGGTTAGTTCTAATAAACTAAAAGAATAATTGGATAACTACTACACTACTACAGAGAAATGTTGCTCTCGATTATATCAAGTATTTCTTAGCAAACAAGCTGGTCAAAACAGGAAAATATATCTATATTACCTTACTTAACTATTTTTACAGAGAGAGATAAACCAAGCGAATGGATTTAAGGATATAGCGTAAAGTGCAAAGTATGTCTGACGTCTATAGTTAAATCGTAAATTTCGCCTATTAGCTAGAATAGCCAAATAGTGAAACTATTATATACCTATACACACAATAGTATGTTATCGCAAAAAATGTTTTATAATATAAAATACATGCATCTGCACTCCGGACACCGTAAGTTTTTCATCTCGACTGTTTCGTAATATATCTTATCAGCTCCAAATTTGGAACAAACACACGTGTATACATAAATACACCCTCAAACGCGATAAAACAGGTCATCACCGTATCCCCATCGGCAACCCCTGTGATCCTATGGAGACACCACCCATGAGGTAATTACAGATATAACTATAATATTATTATTATTATTATTTGAACGACAACGCCGGGGCACCATGCTGAATAAGGATTTGTGCTCTCCGTTATCGCATCTAAAGGATCGAGTTGTGTGGCGCGCGTGGTGGCGTCAGTCGCGACAGTCTTTTACATCGGCCGAGATCCAACACGAAGAACGTTTATATGCACGCATTTTGTACACGTAAAGTAGGAAGTTTAACTGCTCTCCTCCTCCGTTACTCCACTCTACCTTCGTCACGAAGGAGAGTAAATTCTGTCGCGCGCGCGCCACTTCGATTCATCTCCGAAGTATAAAAAACGCCACCGCCGCTGGTAAATTCCGATCATAAGATTCGATAGCGTATCACACGTCCACGCATTTATACATGCGTGCATACGTAGATACTAGATACATATACATAATAGTGTGTGTATACGGTAGTTTTGAAGTGGTACGTCAAAAACCGCGAGCGCTGGCGTTATGCAACCTCCGACAAATTATGTAGTATACTTGTACCTATATTATTATATTGTTATAATACCTATGACTATTTCGACGCGACACGAAAATCGGTTTTGTATTCTTACCGCTACCGTTCGATACGGCCGACCAATATTTTGTAGTTATCATGCATGTACTAATATGTAATATTTATAATAATAATTTATGAGTACGGTGAACGAAAATATAAATCGTGCGTTATCACGCATGTATACACACCGATGTGCCTACGTAAGTCGAGTATAGACGATTAGAAATTTTTATCAATATTGACTGTAAGATTAAAAATGACATAATTTGTCGTGATAAAATCACAACGGCAGCGCGCGTTTAGAACATATTAAATAATGCATTGCATTTTTTGTTTAATTGTACAAATAAACGTACACGCAGCTGCCACCTTATATGATAAGAATGGAAGAGTTTCTCTGCTCCGTACGTATACGCACTACTTAAATCTCTTTGGTATACAGTAATAGTGCTGCTAATGGGCGAAAACGATGATGATCAAAGAAAATTTCGTTTTCAACGGATCACTTTTGATTTTCTGTCGCTGCGCGCTCTGAACACGTTTCGTGACCAGTTAATTAGATTCGATTCGGTCGCATTATTTTCATCCTCGCCGCCCGTAATTGCAAACAATATCATGTACTTAAATAAACTATATATAAACGAACGAAAGTCCTTAAAAAATCTGCCACCACCGTACTTGGAGACCAATCCATTTTACTTTTTGCGCGTTAGTGCGGCTAATTGACCTGAATACCTCGACAAGGGGCTGTTAAAATAATAAAAAAAAAACAACGTTTACAGGTATACATATGACACAGGCGCACGACTTTCGCGTTATTTATCGACTTCTATCTCTGTTCCTCATACTCTCACTCTCTTTCTCTCACAATTGCTCTCTCTCTCTCTCTCTCTCTCTCTTCCCCTGCATTTCTTATTCGACTATATTTATTCTTAGCGTGTGCATGGGTGTATAATAAACGAAAATTCCTCTAGGGAGTGGAATTTTGACAAACGCATATGCGGAGGCAGTATCATCATATCAATCAACAAGTCGAGTCTAAAAACAAACGTATACATAATACTGCATCGGTGCAAAGAAAACCCCTATGCATATATTATAAACTGAGAAAATATTTCGTGGGGGGAATACCACCGCGGTGTAGGTCCGCGCGCGAATATCCGCGCACTGTACCGTGAGAACTGTTATGGGGAGCTCCATTCGAGGTCACGGCCGTCCTACGCAACGCGTACACGCATATAATATAATACATGCATATACACACGCCTAAAAAAAAAAATACGCACGCGCGACCGTCGACCTCGCCTTGGCGGCGATCAAAGCATGCGTGTGCATATGTACGATGCGGTTTTAATATTTATTTTCACATCTAATTTTCGATCGGTCCATAATAGACCTATTTTATTGTACGCACACAAAGCACATATAAGTAATAGGTACCAATATGCCGCAGTGATGTACACATAGTACATTTTACAAGCTTTCGTCGACGCGCCGAAATACGTTTCGCCAAGATATTATCAACGTATGTGATGTATATCCGTATTTTCTGCTCATAACACGAATACACTGACATACCTATTATACAACAGAACATTTACAGCAGATATATATCTATATATCGGTCTCAAGTAAATCGCGACTTCTGCATAATATGTAACGTATATCAGTAATAATTTTAATATCTAATAGTTGGCTTCAGTTGATCTTATCACTCCAGAAAAGGAAAACTAATAGGTACCCTGAACCCTTCTATACATTATGCGCAGACGATGATAAGACATAACGACCGTGAAACCGTTATTTATCGAACGGCGACGTATATACAATGTCCAATCTCGAAAACAAATACAAACGATGGTGGCGGTGCTAACATACAATTATCAATCATAAAAATTGCATTATCCTGTGCAGCGTACGACAGTAAAAAAAAAAGATATTGGCCTTAAAAAAGAAACAAATCTGCAAGAAAGCTATTGGTCACGTTTTTTTTCCTCTTATGATCGATCACGAGCCTTGCCGTTGTCATTTCATAGTTCATAATGAAATTAATGAGGTCCTTTCTTTGGCGAGTGCGATTCCGACGACTAACAGAAAATTAAATGACGCTATATATTATAAACACACCACGTGTTCGGAAAAGAAAAGAAAAACTGTTATTTTTCAGTGTAACAGTCACGACGACGACGAAGTGACATCGTCGCAATGAGAGCTCTATATTATATTATATTATCGTATAGCTGCATAGCACCGCTTCGTGAAGGGAGGTCGAATTCGTTGTCCCTTAACTCAACAACTACGCTTTAATATTTAATATAACCTATATAACCGCAATGTGTCTGACCCATATTATGTTAAAGATGATGAGCGATAAACTCCAAAACGAACATACGGTGCATTATACATTTTGTTTTCCCCCACGCACATATTATACATGCACCTTCAGGGCGTACGATGGTGTTTTTATAAGTATATATTTATATAGATGGCATAATGTTAATAGCTAGTGGTACTATAGAGATGTATTATAATATAGACGTAAACGCGTACAGATTATTAATATATATATATATATATATATTACAAAGTGGCCAACTGTGATATTCCAGATATCTATATATAATATATATATATTATTTTGATTTATTACAATTGCCAATATAATTACCGGATTTGCTTACCCTAAGGCTTACCCACTCCTATAAATTAAATTTACATTTGTTAAATAAAACCAATAAATAAATTTTTGATAACGATGATTTAACATTTTTTATATCAACTTATGCCACAACTTTTATAAAATGTAATTTGACAGAAATCAAAAATTTATAAAAGCTATTTTCTGCAACCAGTTAAGCCAAAATATAAAATGTTGAGTGTTTCACACTCACATTAAATATGTGTCTACGAAGATAATGGACCACCCTCTGCATATATGTAAATTATTGAACGACCGCAGCTGATGCATATCCGTTTTATGAATACCACTATAACGCCTTTATTGCACGCAGCTCGTTGCTACAAACTAGTGAGATTTTTGTGCGCAGAAAAGGAAAATGAAAAAAATAGAATAAAAAAACTGTACAGCAGATAGCCCAAGGCCGTAGTAAACGTCTAGAGAAAGATGACGATGAGGCGATGAACACGCAGCACATTGCGTGCGACATTCCTTAGTAATTAGTCGTTTTCAAGTCACATGAGTCATCAAAATAGCCATACAGAGAGTTATTGTTTATCAAGGAAAAGAGAGATATCAATTATATTATTCACAATACATAGGTAAAATATAAGTATATTTTGTCATAATTTACAAATTTGAAGGGGAGATGAACCCTATAATTCCTCCAGTAAACGGGGACTTGACAAAAGAAATACACACACACACACGTAACAAATTGATATCTCCGGTTTCGTGAGAGGAACACGGTGTGATGATATTATAGTCATGGCGCGTGAGCGGTACGGAAGGTATTCATGTGTGCGGAACACAACGTTTCGTGTCCGTTGCCGCGACCAAGTGTATACTATAATAATCGTCTCGATTCTCGGCATGAGGTCGTCCCCACGGCACACGACCACTGCCGTCACCGCGCACGATACATTGCCGCAAAATGCTCATCGCATGCACCGCCGCTGTACCGTTGCTGCAATCGTGCGACGGCGGCGCGGCGGCTCGAGATTTCAATGTCACATTAGGCTGACACATACAGTCAAATCGTATGCGTACATGTCATTCGTTTTATCGGCACGTTTACTACAGTCCTCTAGTTCTCGACTTTACCCTGCATATTACTCGTATGTGTTTTTTTATTGTTTTGTTTCATTTTTTTTTTTTCACTTTTCACAGATGTTGATGTGAACTTTAAGTTCAGAATTTAAACATATTTAAACCAATTCATAGATCGCTGCACATAATATACGCACAATAATGGTGTTAAAATTCCGACGAGTACCGAGTTTACTCGAAACATTTGCAATTTCATCATAGTTACACGTGTATCTTGTTGCATTATGCCCATATATTAGATATTAGATAGTAATAGAATTTATTTTTTATTTTTACACGATATTCGTTGGAATTTTAGTCCACAGCTTATTACAATAATCAGAACAATAATCTTCATGTACCAATTAATTATTATAAGTATTTACTAATCGTACTGAAATTAACACTCGATGTTGATTTTCCACAAACGATTTCATTAAAATACAAGTTGACATATTTTAACTGTCCGTAATACTAATCGGAAGCAATTAGTTCATTCAATACTTCTTTATTGTTAAAGGATATAATGTCAAAACCAGTTTAAATATAAGTATTCCGTTTATGTGTTGGCGTATTATTTCTCTGTATAACTATATGCCCAAACAGTGATAAATAATGTAGGAAAGTTAAGGTTATCCTTTAAGTTCGTATTAATTAATATATCTGGTGACTATATTGCTATAAATGTGTTGATTATCTTGCAGGCTATTTTATTTTTATTGATACTTAGACGTCGAAGAATCTTCATATCTAAAAAAAGCGAGCGGGTTCCACCGTCATAATACACTTGCCACTTACGCATATTACGTTATTCCAACAATTTTTCGAATCCCATTGTACAACCGCCGGACGTTATTGTATGGTAATAATATTGGCGATGTAACATGTTGCCGATGCCGCTGTAGTTGGCCGTGACTCCTTGAGCCTAACGAAAACGAAACGATCGTGCCCTGCTCACGGTCATTACCGCACGTTTTGGCGGGTCAATAGTCTATTTGACATGTTCCATTGTGTCCATCGCGTGTAATAATATAAATATGTTATAACAAAAATCGAGCATATACGTAAGTCTATTGTAGGTAACTTAACGAAAATACATGATATACATAAATGATTATATTGAACAAGTAAATAAAACACAAATTGTCGGTACATTTACGAAGGTATAATAAGATTATAAGATAGATATTAAAACCAGTAAACATATTTGTACATTTTAAAATATATGTACACATACATTATGTACATGTCTAGACTTTATAAGCTTATAACCACAAGCAATGCGTCATAAAAACTTTACAAATTTCAAAAAGTTTCCAACGAATAAATACCATATGTTAATTGAATGCAAATTACACGTTACTTGGTATAGTATCTAAAACGGATTTTTTGAACATGCAAAGACGCATGTGTATAAAACATGTCATGACTAATAACAGTAAAAATACAAAGACAGTGATTCCTAGATACTTTTTAGAAGATCGCTATTAGGAATATGAAAACACAAGCAAAGACCAAACTCTCATATAACATGTGGGTACACTTTTTACAGCATTCAAAACATATCTTATACAAAGAAATCATACAACTATTACTGTACTTTATTTTACTGATCATTTCAGTTAATTTGATAAGAAATAATCCAAAGAATCTTGTAGGTATAATTATAATAATTTATAAAATAAAATATATTATAAAGTCATTTTTAGTCTACTAAAAAAATTTAAAATCGTTTAAGAGATTCTATGATCATCATATAATAACGTTCCACTTTAGTAATTTCAAGAGGATAGGGGACAAGTAATTGAACATAAGAGAAACGGTGCGCTTTATAAAACATAATAAATGCATGATTGAAATGAATTCTTTTAAAAACAGTGTAAGCTCACAAAAAGCATTGTATAATCATCAACTGAAGAGAGTGCTCAATATGTCTCACAACCTCGAAGTTAATATCTTTGGATTGATGAGTTTTCATCCTTTAGATCTTTACGTAGCTCAATAACTTAACAGACGTCACTACTAAAAATTAAGAGGTCAAACTTCAGTCGAGTTATCATTCATGTACATTGTAGGTACATAGGGTGTTTCAGAATGATTCAACAAATGCTATAACTTTTGTTCTCTTCATTATTTTTCACATTTTGTTCGATATATCATATTGTATACTGCACTATATTGAAAATGTATTCAACAATTTTTTTAGATTTTGAACGGAGTAATGGAATCTATTGATTTTACAATAATGTGTTTTTTTTATTTATTTTTTTTTTTTGTGTCTGAAGACACGATTATTGGTAGTAAAAATGCTTCAATTTTCTTAAACAGCAACTTTTCTGAAAGGAAAGTGAATGTAGATGATACTTGGGCAAGTCAAAAATCCAACTTTTTCAATACATTTTAAAAACATCGAAGAAAACGATGAAAAAAATTACAAAAAAAAAAAACGGGAAATTTTACGCAAAATCACGGTTTTACAAAATACATTTTTTTTAAATGCTCTAACTCAAAAACGAAAAACCGCAAAAACTTGAAAGGTTTTCACCAAATCTTTATGTTGGCATTCTCTATACATGGTTAAGTTTTCAAAGTATTTTGACATATTTATAGACAATTTAAATTTTCGATTTTTTTTTCAAACATCTATAAAATTAAATTGGCTGACGGAAAACTCTTGAAAATTTAACACTAGATTTATAATAAGTTAAACTTGTCATAACTAAAAATTATCGGAGATCAATTCACTCAAATTTTTTTTATAAGCCAATAAATTTCAAATTTGTATAAAATGTGTCGAAATCACGATAATTTGCAAGTTATTTTGTAGTTTAAAATTCATAAAATTTTTTCTGTTTATACTTAAGGTTCAAAATTTTAACATTAGGTATTCCATAAGCTAATCTTCAAAAATATATAAAAAAATTCTACCTGACTTAAAAGAAAAAATGTTATGACTGTCTGAAATTTAAATATTTACGAAATTGTATTATAATTCAATTTAAATATAAAATACTATATTATTATATACACATTTTAAATAAACATATTAACTTCGTTCAGAATCGTTATTCGTATACAATGATATCTATCATTGCATTCAAATTTAACAAATCCATTGTAATAATGACCTATCCTATAAACAAGGTGCACTCCATTCCTAACTGTACAGCAAAGCGAGGCCCATCCGTTTTTTATTTTTAAAACCCAAATACTCAAATTTCAAATAAACTATTAAAAAAAAAAAAAATTTTCTAAAAATCCAATTTGTAAAAATAGTTATTCTGATTTTTTTGTTTTGTTTTATTGATAAATAAAATTTTAAATTTTCAAATAAAATTACAAATAATAGATAAAACAAAATTTATTGTATCTGTTGCATCGTCTCGAAACACCCAGTATATATATATATATATATATATAATATACATATATAAGAATGAAAGTAAACAAGTAAATTACAAGTCGTGATGGCGATATTCAACCACCAGTGAACTATTAAAAAAATTAAAACGAAAGGAAAAAAGGGAGATGAACAGAAGAAAAGAACAATTGGTCTGGAGCGCTTACCGTTAGCGACACACACGTACCCCACAATAACGATAATTTCAATAATAAATTAGATGTTTTGTTGACGGCTAGTCCGTTGAACCCTTCTCCCCATTGTCCGTATGTCTGTATACGCTATAAAGGTTTCTCCACTATCGCATTGTTCTATACACACACACACACACGCGCGCGCGCGCGCACACGCATATATACATACATACATACATACATACATACATACATACATACATACATACATACATACATACATACATACATACATACATACATACATACATACATACATACATACATACATACATAAATGCATACATACATACATACATACATACATACATACATACATACATACATACATACATACATACATACATACATACATACGCAATAAGTTTAAGCACAAGTCGCGTTCTGGTCGACACATGCAATAAGATATCCTGTGCGTCATAATTGCTTAGCATATTTATGAACTCCTATAATATATAAATGTAAAATTCTCATAATATAAAAAAAAACGGTCAAGGTTAAACTTTTTTTACTGAAGCGATGAGTAAATGACGACTATGACTAGTATGGTAAGTGCATTGTGATAAATATGTAAAATATTTTCTTAAAACAGCAAAATACAGCTTTTTCCACTTCTCCGCATGCAGGGCATCACCGCCGGGTTCAGTGTGCAGATTATCTAATGTATTATTACTACAACATTATAGTATGCATATTTTATTTACATATATTAGAATATATAATAATAAAAATAATGCATTAACTTTCTATGTGGGTGAACGGACCTAGTTGATGCAAATTAGACGTGTAATATAATTAATTTAAGCAGTGTATAGCCGCCGCCGTGAGTGCTATACAGGCGCAATCAATTGTATACCATATGCAGTTATCGTTCTGAGTAATTTTGTACATTTAATTAACCTTTCTTCTATAAAAACTAAAGCTCACAAATTTCAATATGCATTACTAAGCATTATTAAGAAATTTTTTAAGTACAATATACCTTCTTATACAAGTTATTGAATCCAGAATACGTCTAACCGTTACAGTATTGTATTGTTACGGGTTCAAACTTCCTAACCCGATTGCACTCCTATAGAATTACTCAATTACACACTGTATATCTGAGCATTATACCTGTGTACATATTGAACACGAAAATATTTGTTACAGAAAATCGACTAACGGAAGTACACAATAAACATTGTTTGGAAAAAATACGTTTAAATAAAAACGAGATAACTAATATAATTCATTTTAAAATGAATATATATTTAAATTATTTAAAATTTTATTATAATGTACATGAATTAAAAATTTATATAATATATATTTTACATTTGTCCTTAATCTTAATTATTATAAAAATACTATTAACTGAATTATATAAGTACTTTTAACTAAACACACACTCGAACACACACATAAGATAATAGAATAATAATCAACATAGTAAGAGAACTGACAAATTAAAAAAAAAAGTAAATCAGCTAACCACAATATTTTGTACTGAATTTTAAAATATATTCACCTACCGTCCTAGTGTTAAACAAGTTTCATAAGATGATTAGTAATCAATGAACTATATTTTAGGGCAAAATAATTGTTATGATAAAATAAATAATTTGCATGCAAAAAATCGAAAAAAATAAAGTACTGGCGGAATAAGTATAGTTAACAATATTGATGATAATAATGCAGTTTGAAAAGAAAAATGGTAAAATAGTAAAAATTTTTCTTCAAAATAAAATTATTGAAAAATTAAAGTGAACATAGGTAGCAGCGTAACAGCGCGCGGGCTTAAACGATTAACAGAAAGCTACCACGAGTACACTCCGAATGTACATTTTTATACAGTTAAACATTGACAATATATAGGTACAAGAACGTTTGGTAGAAAAAAAGCCGTACCAATATATACTAGTAAGTTTGGCTTGTAAATATGCGCGTTGGCGGCGAATATAAATTATACATATACAAGAACATAAAATGAAAAATAGAATCTTAAACAAACATATAAAAAGAAATTGCTAGTAGTCGACGAAGAAAAAAAAACATAAATACCTGCAGTGAACTTGCGATGATTATTATAATTTTACATGAACTAAAACAAAATAAGAGGGGCAGAAAAGATGCGAGAACCGATGTTTTAAGGTTTTTTAAACAAATTTTGTTTCCCACGAGATTTTATCCGTTATGTGTATAATATACTATATTTTAACGTGATTTATATATATAATGTACGCGTCAACGTATCATGTACACGCCGTTTTATGTAATCCAAGTACATATTATTATTATGCTATACAAGCCCGTTACCGCCTCCGTCTTATACGGACTAATGAATAGTGGTCGCGGCGGGTTGTCACAATTTCGTATAAACGACCGGAACACATAGTAGTCGATCGGAATCGGACGGCAGCAGACCACGATTTATCATCCGACATGGTCGCGGGCGTGGGCATACGCAACATTGCTAAAAACTCGGTCGCGCACAATGACCGTAGATCGACCGACCGGCTGACTTGGAACTGCTCCCTCGACGGTGACAGTGACACACAATATTATAATATTATATAAGAGACTTGCGAAAACCGTCGCGACGAGCGCACGCTAGTGATTCACGACGGTCAATTTCCGTAAATCGTCCTCGGTTAATTTTCACATGCTTTTTTTCGTTTTAATATGTCGTGAGACGAGAACGAATAAATAAATAAAAAAACAGCTCTATTGTAATTACGATTCGATGTCGTAAACGATCATAAATCGTGTGCGTAATAATGCATAGAAATGTATTCGCCTACGAGTGGTATCCACTAAAAACGCAGTCGTGATTGAAAAATAAAATAATCACCATAAAAATTCACCCTTTTATTATTCATTTTTTTTCGCTTTTAAACCGCGCAAAGACTGCCGCGTTAATGACCCTGCGGTATAGATGGCACTATGTGACCCTGCAGTTGTATGTAAAACGATTAAAATCCGTGATAACGATGATTTACAAGGAAGATAAAGACATAATTCAGATTATAAGGATCGTCAGGCTAAATCTAAATATATTTAAGTTCATGTTCATGAAATAAGTTGAACAACTTTATTTCCTCAAGCACTCAAACGCAAAGGCTTAACATGGTAATTTTATCGATCAGACATGAACTTGCACAGACACATAGCATGTGTGGGACAGTTCAACTAATAATTAGGATGATGTCAATTGTGCAGCAAAATTACGTTTATTCAATGTTTGTCGAAAACAGTATAGGTACCTACTACCTACAACTTACATAATATACAATATATTATTAAACTATAATATTTGATTTAAAGAAGGTAAAAATATAGGGGTTTAAGGAGATACCAAAGGAGATACCTATAGTTTTAAATCCAATTCAGAATAATTTAGCTATATAGGTAACAGTAAATTTAAAAATACTCATAATTAAAATAACACAAGTAAATAGCAGACGTTTTGAAAAACAATTAAAACAAATAATTTATTAACTGTATGAAATGACATATAAAATATTTACACAATTTATGGGATATATAATTAAATAAATATTATATATTATAATAGACAATACATAACACCACAATACAATTACAGAAGTGATTAAATTAGCTAATATTCTAAAAAGATAAATTATTTATCTCATATTTTATTATAAGCACTCATTATAATATTAATATTCGTTAAAAATCAAAATTATAAATAGCTATGAATATAAGAAATTTGTTTTAGATGAAAGTTCAATTCAATATTAAATAAACAAATACAAATTCAGATAGTTAGAATTATTTAATATGTATTAATTCAGAATTTATACAATCTATACTAAAAAAAAGTACAATAAGCATAATGTATGTTTTTTTTAAATTAATTGCAATAGTTTGAGTATCTTGAAATTAAACAAAAAATGTTCTTATATGAATAAATAATTGAATTTTCGTATATACATACACAATATATACCTACTAAACTAAATAGATGAAATTTGAATTATTTCTTATTTAATTTCTAGATGATAAGTAAAATTATTAAAACGTTATTAATGATATTATAACTAAAACCTTATATTATTATTAAAAACTAGAAAATTCAATATGAATAAAAATTCTACAGTCTTATAATACAAATAAAATAGTCAAAGACACTCGATTTCCTTGATTATAATGAAATGATATTATCATTTTAGTTGATTCCAACAGAATTTTTTTCCTTACGTAAACAACAAAATATAATACATACAAAGACCAGTTAACATTTAAACAGTGGTTGAATTCATAAAACTATATCTGCGAAGGTGTTTTCTTAATTTAATAGGCTTTATAGTCTTTGAATAATTCAAAACTGTATTTTAAAGTTTATGATTTCAAGTGAGAAATGTTAAAACATCTTACATCATTTTATTTAACAATTATTATAAATTCAAACCGAACACAAATCTCATAAATCTTTCTTATTTTTCATTAATTTCCATACACATTTTTTGCCTATTGTTAATTCCCATTCATATTTTTTGATTTAATGTTAATCGCTCGTTATTTTTCGAACCACGAAAATCACCTAATAAAGTATTCAAGTAGCGTGTGTGGCATGAGTTTACATCCTGAAAGCGTCTGTCCAGTTTCCTGTGGAGGTCAGTGTGAACATTTTGACGGTATCAGTATTAATAAAAATATCTATAAACGGTTTTTCAGATGTTCTTATTTTTTATGAACTATTATGAAATGAAACAGCACCTACAGCCGAACACAACAAACAAGTAGTTCGAACCAATTACCACGAAACAATACATGTATCTGCCCACACGATGATGGGAGGGGGGGCAAAAATACTATTAATTTATTACACACTCGGTTATTTTCCAAAGGATTAAACTTTTTACTAACAACAAAAAAACCAGTTTTTGTTACGAAGCTACGTCGTTTTTTAATCAGATAGTTGTTCGTGAAGTGATTAGACTCATAGTATAAATTTTTAAAATGATTTTTGATTGTCATCTTAAAGTCATAAATATGTTAAATGCTGATTTGAATTCAAGTAGTACACGCATTAAGTATTTTAAAAACTTTAAAAATAATTGGCTTTGAATAAAAAATACATATACTCGTATTTTCAATATAATAGAATACTCTTGATTATTTGAAATTGAATAAAACATAAAATCACACAAAATTATTTAGAATTTAAAAAATGTAACTAAAAATTTGAATACAGTTCAAGAATCTAACTGACATTTTACTTAAAATTGAATAGAAGTATTAATAAGTTACCATTTTATTAAAAGTCTATTATAGAATATACTAAGAGTTTATGTGATAAAATATAATTCGTAATATACGTCAATCGATATAAAAAATACTATATATGTTACACGGATACAGTTTACTCTTATCACCATGTGTTAGCTATATGTTGATAAAATAAATGAATGAGTTGAGTAATAATAATAATAATAATAAAATATTACACTATAGTATAGAATAAAAGCTAGATTTAGTATTTACTATTAATAATAATATTAATATAACTATGTATAATTATTTTATAACGGATTTTATTTCATAATTTCTATATTTCTAAATAATAAATATAAGTTAATTTTCATAAGTTATTATTATTTATAAACTTTTAATACCTACAGTTAATATAACCCAAAAACTTGTCTAATATTTTCTTGAAAAGTATTTGAATATGGAATATGGATTCGATTAAATACCTACCACTTATAAAGAAATATAGTCTTTATTGAACATTTGTACAAATAATTAAATTAAATAAGAATAAAACTACAGGATATTTTAAGTGTGTATAATATAATTTTCAGTGTACTCCCTACATATAATGCAACATGATGCCCTAAAATACGCAGATATATGCAGCTGTTTTTCCTCCGCCTCCAACAACTGCACCAACATCTGTCCTCAGCTGGAAAACACCTCTTTTACTTCCATTATTAAATAGTGTGCATTCGGTTTTTACACTTTATTTATGCACAATAATAGAGATAGTAACAAATGATCACTAATGAGCTAGTGAAAATCAGGACAGGTGTCCTTTTAGAAAAAAAATATAAATGCGATATAGTCTTAAAAATAAATGCACAAATTAAACTTAAATTATATGAGTATTATACTTATGTATGTAATACTTTATGCCTATAATATTTTTAAAATAATTTATTCCAGAATTCGAATTAAAATAATACAATCGGAATATATAGATAACCTCTAACATAGGCAAAAGGTTGGTATATTATATTATTTAATACATACATGTTTGAAATTGTGTTTGTATGTGTAGATTTTATAGAGAGAAGGAGAACAGAGGATTAGCAAGTCGTCTACAAAGATTGATGACTGAGTAAAACGAATGCCTATCGACGGTCACTCTTTCTCATACACTATATAAATATATTGGTATTTTGATAAATGGCTTACAACCTAAAATGTTGACTGCAAATATATCGAAGTTATAAAACATTATTTTGACGTTTATAAAAAAAAACTTATTAAAAGTTCATTATTGGTACATTCGAATATTTGTTTAAAATTTTAAATTAAAGATACATACAGAATAACAAAATTTAATACCTAAACTTTCGTTAAAATGAACCATAAGTATATGTAAGTACAATTAAAGGAAAGGTACCTACTGCACATCAGAATGTAACATTTATGTAATATATAATGTAATATATATATATAAAGAATTATATTTAAAACAATCAAACTTATTAAAGGAAAGACAAAGTGAAGACGCTATTATTGTTATTTTAAAATAGTCTACCTAAATGTTGAGTACAATAATTGTAGCGACTTAGAACGAATGAATCAATTGAAATTCAATGTTATTTTTATTAAAACCGCATTTGATTTATATAACTGAATTAATTAGATAATAATGCAATAAGTATTTCGGAACACGTCTACATAAAATAGTAAATACCAGAGTAAGTACTATATACAATATATTTTTAATATTATATATAAGTTTTAGAGTAGTTTAAATTTCATAATATCCACAAATGTTTGTAAATTACAGACATTATAGACAAAATCATATTCCGCAGAATCGAGTCGAACTTCAATCAGCGAGATGAACCCTAGAATAGGTGATCAGACAGCAAACACGTTTTCTAGCATACATACACTATACACACACACACGCGTTGTCCATATCTCCAAGACGGTGATACGACGCGCATTGTAACTATAGTCAGTAGTCGGAATGTGTTGATAACAAATGAGAATTCCGTGTAGTAGTAAAAATAACAACAATAATATAGTATAATGTATTGTAACCTTATCGAACGGCAACAACCGAAAAGATTATTAAAAAGAATGAGCTCATCTCCGATGCGACAAACCACTCGGCGTCTGCATAGTGTGAGCCACACTGAAATCAAATCGGGAAGAACAGTTCACTTAAACGTGGTACATGAAACATCGAACGACTCACGAGTAAAAGCACTCGTTCAAACACAACTATATACGTTGTACAATATATACGTATTATTATACAATTGCGGTACTCACGTGATATGCATGAGTAAAAATTCCGTACCGGCGATCGATCCGAAAAGTCCGAAGCAGCTAGTCTCAACACGCGAAAATAATAATATAATAATAATAATAATAATAATAATAATAATAATAATAATAATAATAATAATAATAATAATAATAATAATGATAATATAGTTGTCAAACAAAACGGAAACGAAAAGAGAAAAAAGGAAAAAAAACACGCACAGTGCACGCTAACGATATTCCGCGGAAAAGGACGAACGCGCGATAACGACAACGAACGGTTACGGCGGACAACGAGCGACTGCCGCGGCTCGGTAGCGTCGACGGCAACAGCGGCGGAGGGGAGGGCGGTGCAGTGGCCGAGCGTCTACGATGGACTGCGGTAACTGCACGCGGGGTACACTACCACGACCGCAACGCTGCACTATACGGTACCACGACCACAGCGACGCTCGACTACGATCTGCCCCAGCCGGTCGCCCCTCTGAACCGCGTTAAGAGTTCGAACCCTCGGACGGTGATCGACCGAAGCCGCCCATGACGGTATAATATCCGTCGGACTGTGTTTTTCTCGCGTGTTCCGGGCACGCAGTGTCACCGGCAGGAACACGACTCGAAACGGTTTATTGGTAAAATATTTAAATGTATGCCGTGTGCTCTCAAACGTATTAATTTACACCGGTCGCGAACGAAACAAATCAGCTTTTCGCACACTACGCACGTGCACTGTAGTATTATGTAAAACGACAGCGATAATATTTCCAATTATCATTGTTGTACATCATACGGTATATTGTATAGCGAAGTGCACGAACAAAATATACATTACTAATAGGCTATAATAAAATATAATCTTACAATATGCATTCGTATTATAGTCGTATGTTATGTTTTACGTATTCATTTTAGAATTTTTTTTTATAAATCTCCAAGTACAATCAAAACCGTTAACTATATTAATGAACTAAGTTTATTAATATTAACAGTTTTAAGTTTTTAATAAAATTTAATAAAAATATCATATATTGTACGTATAAATAAGCATTTTTTATAACCTATACAAAAAAAAAAAATAGAACAATTATTAATCATTGCTATGAAACTACTTCATGAAAATAAACAAGTTATAAATACAAAGCATCAGTAAGAGTGTCTAGATTCTAAATAGAATTTTTATCCGAAAAACTTATTTGGAACAATAACGAATTCGGTGAAGAAAATAAATTCAAGAATGGTTCGAATCACATTTAAAATAAAAATAAAATTATTAATACGAAGACAGTTTTGTAAAATTATTTTCAACACATTTAATGCGAACATAATAGAATTTTAATAGAATAAGATAAACTCATATAAAATTAATAATTTAGGAAAAACTTATTAAAATTAAAACTAATAATTTATTTACAAATAAATATTTAATTTATATAAACATTTATTTATACATATTCGGGTTGATCGTAAAATATACAAAACCTTTTATTTTGAATTGTTCACAATTGCGAATTAAACTATAAATTAAATAGCTAATAGAAGAATATACAATATTATATAGAAGGGAGATACGCATGCAATAATGATAGCAAGAGTTAGTATAGTGTAGGTTAGGTAATAAATATTAATAAATAAAATTCTACGATTTGTTAACTTAAATTTGAGTAATCTTCCTTACATATGCCCTTGTTAAACAAGTAAGTACACATTATTTGGCATACGTTCAATAGTTCCATCGTCATCCAGTCGTGCACGGTCTTGTAATATACGAGAACATGTGTGGAATTCAATTATTATATAGTCTATCTATGCGTTAAGAATACAATTTCTCAAGCAAATTTATTCGCCAAATACGTATGGTAGTACGTAAACGGTATACGTTTCTGAATTGAACTACCAATAAGTTTTCCTTGTCATCGAATCGAGTATAATAGTGAAAAATCCAAACACACTCGTTATAATTGGTTGCGTGATAAAAACTGTTTGACATAAAGTTTGATTAATAAATAAAGATTATTTGTAATAGCCGGCCGCAACTGAACGCTTTCGAAACAGATTGGTTTCAGGTCATTTTTGAACCAACATTATAAATTACTC
Source organism: Chaitophorus viminalis (assembly GCA_025469195.1). Classification (NCBI taxonomy): domain Eukaryota; kingdom Metazoa; phylum Arthropoda; class Insecta; order Hemiptera; family Aphididae; genus Chaitophorus; species Chaitophorus viminalis. Next base: position 53,464 of record JAIPRK010000054.1, on the reverse strand, counting down.
AATCCTAAATGAATAATTTGTAGATGATATTTCATTTTGGTTTTGTATTTGTGGATTTACGTGTCTTGCTATACACAGCCTTAAAATGTAGGAATATTAATTCCGCTGCTGCGAAACAGTGACACCGAAAAAGTAAAATATTATTGTACGTTTAACGTTATTAGTAACTTTTCTACAAACTTTTTTTTTTAACTTGAATAACCCCATACATTTAAAAATCATTCATTTTGAACATGGCTATGAATATTTTTACAGAACAACACAACACAACTTATTTCATTAAATATAATAATATAATATCGTATATACCTATTATAATATAAACAACAAAAATAAAATGTATGTCATAAATCAAAAACTATTAAAATACAATACACACGCAATAATATAAATAGTATAGAATACCTAATCAAATGAGACTGCACTTAAGTTAAGCGAAGGCATGAAATTATCGTCCAAATTTGTACACATGATTTAAACACTTGAGTTTTGTTAGCGTGCTTGAATACTATTAAACATTTGCATGGTATTTTTGTAAATATTAAATCTAAAATTATAACTCAGAAATTCAAAATTAAGATACATGTTTTCAGAAAAAATTACAATATATATATATAAGATATTCATAAAAATATTCATGTAGCTATACCTAACTTATGTTTATGAAGTATGCATAGTATTGCAGTTGTTTGCGGTGTCTGGCGCGAAACGACCTGATTTTAACATTAATTCCATAAACTTTTACTATAGTTTTACCATAACTGTCTTACACTTAATGAATATTATATATTTATTAGAAGTTTCTTTTAATTTACTTTGTTTTTAAGTGTTTTAAGTTTTGAATAGGTTTTGTTTTGTACAGCAACATGGCCATAGTAATAATTACAGAGTTATAGGTAACGCGAAACTAAATAAATTAATTAACAACTATGATGATAAATATATATAAACTTATGAATATATTTTTGATTCTGAACGGAATGGAATCTATTGGTCTTACAATGATGTGTGTTTTTTTTTTTTTTTTTTTTTATGTCTGACGACAAATTTTTTGGCAGTAAAAATACTTAGATTTTCTTAAACAGCAATTTTTATGAAAGGAAAGTGAATGTAGATGATACTTGGGTAAGTCAAAAATCCAACTTTTTCAATACTTTTTAAAAGCGTCGAAAAAACGATAAAAAAATTACGAAAAAAAAAAAAATTTTACGCAAAACCACATTTTGACAAACTCTTTTTTTCTAAAAAATGCTTTAACTCAAAAACGAAAAACCGCATAAACTTGAAATTTTCACCAAACATTTAAATTAGCGTTTTCTAAACATGATAACGTTTTCGAAATATTTTGAAATTTTTTGACTGACAATTTTTAGACAATTAAAATTTTAAATTTTTCTAAGTTTTTATTCTGAAATAATTATAAAAAAAATTAGCTGTCCAAAAACTTTTGAAACTTTAATACAAAGTTCATTATAAGTTATTTTTATTGCAACTAAAAAAACATGGAAATCCTTTCTCACACTTTTTTTTTATAAGCCCATCAATTTCAAATTTGTATAAAATGTGTCAAAATTATGATAGGTAATTTGTAAGTTATTTTGTAGATAAAAATTCCTTTAAGTTATTCTGTTTATACTTAAGGTTCAACATTTTGACAATAGGTTATCCATAAGTTACTCTTCAAAAAACTATAAAAAAAATGTCTACCGGATTTTAAGAAAAACAATTTATGACTATGACCGTTTGAAATTTAAATTTTTACGAAATTGCATAAAATAACGATTTATCCTCAGACGATTTTAAATATTTGTTTTAATATAAAATATTAAAATATATAAAATATAATAGAAGATTATATAAAATTGAATAGAAGATTCCACAGAAGTTTTTGTTACTGTCGTTTCAAAATTATTCAAATCTATAGGCCTAATTATTTTTAATAAGCATTTTAAAAGCAAATATTGACATAATATTTCAATTTAAATATATGAATAACATAATATATTTTAATATAATATACCTATTCTAGATCTCCGTTCAGAATCGTTTTTCGTATACAATGATACCTACCATTACTTTCAAATTTAACAAATCCATTCTAATGACCTATCCTATATGAACGAGGTACACTCCACCCCCTACTGTACAGCAGAGCGAGGCCCATCCGGTTCTTTTTAATTTCTACATCAAAGAAATGGGATTTGCTACTGTTTAGTTAAGTCTTAATTAGTCGTTTAACTTTGTATAAGTATGATATGACATTGAACATTCTCACGCCGATTTTATTATTTTAAAGTATAAAACCATATTTTGACCTCATTCACATAATTATGTTTGTGCTTGTTAATATAGTTATCTTACGAGATTGAGAATTATTAATATAGCTCCATTTGTTAATTATTGCACGTAGATGTACATCGATGTTAAACTTAGATGAATGTCCTATAACATTATTAAAATTATTGATTCATTTTATTTCTAACAATAAACTTTTATAATATTTTAAAAACTTATCAGTACAAAGTTGATTTAAAAAATTAAAACATTACGTCTGGAGATTACGGCCTTAATTTAATAATACAACTAATTAATATTAGAGTACATTAGTTTTTTTACATAAAATTATTATTGATAATGATGCATCGTATAAAATGATCAGTAATATCATCGATTATAATAGTACTAGTATTATAATCAATGGTGATACCTACCATGCAAGTAGGCTGAAAAGTGAACTGAAATACCGGTACTATAATTAAGTTGGCGGCGTGTGTCTTAAGCATTCATTAAACTCTCGGTTTTAACACCCAAACCGGTAACTATATAATATTATTTATACATGTAATGAACAGGAAATATGAATAATATACTTATAACTATAATATTATAATACACATAAATATATATTTATAATGGTTTGGTTGTTTTCATAAAATTGATGAAAAATGAACCGATTAGCAAGACAAAATTTTATCCTATTATACGTCTCTAGAATATTTCACCTAAGTAAACTTTTTAAAAGTAATAAAATACATTTAAACATTGATGAAAAAGTTATTTTGCGCAATACAGATGTATACTATATCAGTAAATATATACAACATTTATTATAGACGTTTTGATTATATAATATGTACATCCAAAAAAAGTCCGTATATAATTATAAAATGAATGATGTTTCATACAAAAGTTTGATATAAAATATAACTTTACTGTCTAAGATTATTATTTTATATGTTCAAATTATTAATAACACACACACACATACATACAGTTATACAAACCACTCATCTTCATAGTTCATACAGTTTTTAAGAAATTTTATGTCTCGTGCATAAACTAGAGTATATTTTAGTAACATTAAATGTAGACAATGTATACACCCGATTGAAAATATTATCAACAATCTTATTTGACAATATAATTATATTTTATTCATATTTTATCTAATATTAACAAACCAAGAATACTTTACATTATTATTTTTAATAAACATGTCAGTAAACATGTCATTTGAAAATATTTTTATTTACTATTCATAACAAAATAAACTTTTTTTTAACATATAAAGAATAAATGCATTTTAATACATTTTTCGAGAATAATAAACTAAAACATGAATAGTAGATTTTATAGGTAAAATAAAATTAAAATAAATAATTATATTAACCATTATGCATTTTTGGAAGGTCATTTTAAAAAAGATTCAAACAAAAAAGAAACTTAATTAAAAAATGAATTAAATTAGACACGGATTATTTATGTAAAATAATTGACCGCCGAAGAGGTATGGTACACATTCTGTTACATTATTTTAAAATTATTAATAAATCTAATATGTATATGTATTATTATAAATGTGTACAATAAAACATCAATTTTACTCTAGAAGTATTTTCTTCTTCAATGAATAAATAAATAATAATTATATAATTAATTACAAATAATATAGGTTTATTATTCATAATTGTCGTGTATTCCTGACTTATATCCTGAATTTTTAAAATACCGTAAAATAGTATTATTAATCATTAGTTATGCAAATTTCAAAAAGTAAAAATATTCACTCTCCTATTTTATGTATAAAAATGTGCTAACTAATTAGTTACAATTATGAGTTGTCGATTTATTTTAACATTATAAAATGGCCAAATGTACAAGTATCAATATGAAATTTAATACTATATAAAAATTAAATGTTTTTCAATTACCTATAATATTGGTTTCATTAAATATAGTATGAATATAATATTTTTAATATTTTAATATTTTTAATATTATTTTTTGACAAACATATTAGTAAATAATTACTATATGCACTCGAAAGATAAATTTAATTAATCAAGGACAACATTATTAGTATAACACAAAATCTAAATTGATACATACGTGATATAGCCTAATGGTATAAAAATCTAAACTAGATGAGAAAAAAAAAATATAGGTGTGTAATAATAACAGTAACAAATTGCCGGAAATCGGAAATACCAGGCAACGGCCTGACACCAATAATAAATTATCGTACAGGCTTCTTGAACACTGCCGATGAATAAACTACTGTAAATTAGAGTTTCGATTTAGATTCAGCAGACCCTAACATTTTAACCATTAAAATGTTAAACAGATACATTAAAGAATGAACAAATTAATATACTTGTGCAGACTAAAATAGATACACAGCATAGTTTGCAGCGAATCTAATGGTTTTTAACACAAAATCCTTATAATGTGATGAAGAAACAAAGAAAATTTTCAATCGATTGTAATTACAAAGTAGGTAAACCAATTTTATCATTCATTCACCAGTAATACTCATTATAAGCTGTCGAGTAATATGTAATAATAATATATTATCATAAATTCATAACAAATGAGAAATTGGTTTTCAATGCTTTTTTTTATACTAACTTACATTAATACATCTATTTCACCCGGACGTTGATTTAATTTGAACGAAGAAAAATTGCGAGAAATCGGTTAACTTTCCCTCGAACACGACAAGTATATCAGACCCCAAGATTCGTCCCAATATATTTACTAATAAATAAAATTAAAATGTCACAACGTCCACACATTCTGTAATCGTGTCTCAGATTCTCATTAGGAACTCGAACGCGTGACCCAAGTATCGTTACATCGGACAAAATAGTAAATAGCCTACTTTGTACACCTTAAATTTACATGTCAGAAAAACAAAAGAAAATAAAACCAAAAAAATAACCCGTACGACCTTACCCATACAATAATATTTTTCAAAAATAAATAAGATAATTGACTTAAGACTTAAGTTCACCCGAAGAAGAAATGACCGCCAGGTGGAAGGAAAACAATTTATTGTACTCCCTTCAAGCTTAGTATCAAAATATCTCACAAAAAAATATTATTATATCGCTAGAGGAAGAGTCGCTATTACAACGATACAAGTAAATAGATACGAATCCGGAAAAAAACGTTCGTGGTCGCCGATAGGGTTCACGACGGCTAGTTTGGCGCTTCGAATTCGACCAAATGTAATCTACACAATCTCGTTTTGTAAACGTTTCTCAGTCATTCATTGGAAAGCAACATTTTATAATCACACGCCTGTAAAATATCTGTAGGTATAGGTACACAATATGTACCCCGAAGGAAACATAACACCGTATGCGTCGATAAAGATAATTCGCGATACCTATATTAGATTGAAATGTAATTTAAATTAAGTGTTTTTTGGTATTTTAAATTTCATATTGCTCTTCGATTTTATTTATGACTTTTTCCTCATTTTAAGAAATTAACCCCTAAGCGGATTCGTGCGAGTTTTCACTTTTCAATCGTGAAAAAAATATTCATTACTAGCAAAACAAACAATACGATTATGAATATACATGCATAATATCGTGTGCAATTGTATATGAAGTTATTTATTAACGATAAAAAACGATCAATCATGATCACGACATTCCTATATCTATAATCGGCCAAGATTCCCTATGGTGAGACTGCAGTGAAATGAACTCTGCATTAAAACCCAACAAACCATAGCCATCATACATTGTCTACTAAATGTACTTCTTAACATTATATAGAAACGAGTTCATTTAATTTTTATTTTAATTAATTGTTGAGCTTAGATTACATTTGGAGTATAAACAGTGTAGGTAATTAAAAACCATTAAAATTATTTCACGAAGCATAACTTCTCTGGAGTGTATAAAAAAAAAATAATAGTACGTAGGTACAGTATTATAACAATTACTTAAACCATTTCCTACTTATCTAAATCATGAATGATGTAAAATAATTTTTTTTTATTAGATTTTAATAATAGAAAAAAAAAAGATTTGTAATAACCATTATTTATGTATGGTATAAATATATATATATATATATTAATTAATAGTTATCAATTACTTAAATAAATATTTTAGTTGAGTATTCTTAAACAGTAGATATTCTGGTAATCTAGTATAAATAGCAAGATAATTTTACGCCATATTTTTTATCAATAGTAAATATACCTAATATATTATGTACAATAGTATAATAATATTATGAAAATTAAAATTATTTTGCACTCTATAAAATGTAAATCATGTAGAAATATATATAAATTATATAGGTAGTAATAAATAACACTACCTATGTAAATAATTAGATATTTTAAATACATTTTAATATACAAAACATGCATATCACTATAATAATAATATAATATAAATTATATAAGCTTTTATTTTGTTTTTATTAGCTCATGACAATTCTGGCCATCGGGTATAACGGAAAAATTTAATGTTTTTTTGTCTATTGTTGGAACATATTATATAAATATATAGTTATTGTAGCAGCATTGTATAATTCCCGAGTAGTCATTTATGAATCTATCATAACGTCATCCATCCAGAAACTATATAGACGCAACAACAAAAATGAAAGACAACTGCAGCTGTTATTGGGCCATACCACGACACATCTAGGCTTTTATAAAAATCTTAATTACCAACTTAAACTTTGGACAGTTCAATTTTTGTATTCCCCCTAAAAATTCTTAAAAATATTTTGAATTGTTCGTCATTGTATTTACTGTATATTTCAAATGTATGTGTCAAAGTAAATAAAACGCTTGTTTAATTTCTCTTATAACATGAGTATAGATCAAAACATATATTTTAAAAACAATGAATTTTGAAATTAATTGATTGATTAGTTAATATTTTCAATTGAATCATTATAATTAATTAAACTCTATCAGGAAAGTTACTCTGCAATTCAATAAATATAAATTACGACAGTATGTTTCAATTTAAGAAACAATTTAAGTATAACACATAATATGATATAATGTTAGTAGCTATTGCCTATTTTATACTATAAAATATAACTGTTCCAAAAACCTTGACAACAATAATTTTATATATGAACAATAAAATAATATTTTCCATGACGGTCATATTTATCTCAAAAAATAATATTATAAGCAAGAACCGAGTTGGATAAATTATTGTTAGGTTGGGGACAAACACATTGCTTAACTGTTTTATAAAAACAAGTTTGGTTTCGAATGTTTTGATCTAAGCCGATATTTAAATTAGTAAAGACTTAGGTGACGGAACAAAACTTGGGAAAAATGTCTTAGGTCATGACCGGCGTTGCCTGAAACGAATAATTTTTAATAACATTGACTGTTTTGTACATAAATACAACCCGAGTGCTCTCTTCCTTTTGTGCGCAACTCAGCCTCCCCCCACTTTCAGCTGTAATAATAATAAAATTGTTATTATTATTGTTCTCGTCTTTGTAGTAGTGGAAAAAAAGCAGCCATCGATCACGTACAAACAATAAGGCCTGGTCGACACTATATATTATATCACAAGGCGTTCATTAAAATAATGACGATAATATAACAAACAAAATCATACGTGTTCACTCAATCTAGGTTTTAATCAAATTTTGTTCTATTGTACATGGAAAATAAATAGAGTTCAATTTTTATTGTGTTAATTCATGTTTAATACTGTTATTTAATTACACTAGATCAAATGATAATGTTGACAGATTAGCCGGATGGTAAGCAGATTAAGAAGTTCCTATACTATGCTGGTAAGAAATGTACCTTTTTCATTCTATCATTGAAAGTATTTTAGTAAAAATATTTCTAAGAACTATGTACTTAACATAACTCTATGATTCAAGACAGTTTCAAATGGTAATTTTATTCATTTACAGAAACGTCAAAAACACCCCTCCACAGGAACCAAAGAAGCTAAAAATATTTGCTAAAAATATACCTACAATGTAATGTAACTACCGATAATCTACATTCTACATATAATACATTTAATATGAGTAATAAGTATAAACATTGCACATAACATTCAGTAACACAAAACCAATATTATTTTGTTTTATTCTCTATTTTGGCCTACTATCAAAGATTATTTGTAATTTTTAACCATGAAATATATGTAAACGGTCTTGATATTATAATTAATATTGTACAATAAGTTAATTGGATTTGCTATTTATATATGCATGAGGTGCATGCATGTATTATATATACGTATGTACATATATAATACGTACATCTTTTTAATAATCTTATGTATAATTAAAATATAATACACTTATTTAATGGAAATAATTTGATATTTATTTAAAGTATTTAAATTAATTTAAAACCGTGTCATTACACGTTTATGGTTATACCAAACAAATGTTATTGCTATTTTTACGTCATGAAAATAACAAATTCGAAGAAATAGTTAATTGTAATTTAAAACAATAAAATTGATATAAATAATTGTAGACGAAAAATTAATAATATAAAATTCTAATAATAAAAGGAAGGTGATCACTTTTAAATAGGTTAAAAATTACCCATTCAAAAAAATTATAGTCCATGTTTTTAAAATAATATTTTAAAAATAATAAGAATATAATAAATAAGGATGGTGTGATTTTATAGAATACTATGCTTCACCATAGAAAAATAAAAATATTAATAAAGCTAAACATTTATAGCACCATTAAAATGTAATATCTTTAAATGTTACAAAAAAGTAACAAAGAGACGTTGCCTCAATATAGTGATTGTAAAAAAAAATATAATGAGTTGTGATCAATGACGAGAACAATATTAATTAAATTATTACAGCCACAAATTATAATAGTCACAATCATTTTTCTAACCCTATGAAGTGTAAGTGTGTATACAACCATTCACTCCCTCAGCTGCGCAACCACACGCAAACGTGGGAAATTTGAAACACGTTTCACTGTCATAGGGTTTGAAAAACGAAACCAACATGACTCATGTTTTCCATTAATCGAATAAAAACACAGTTATCCACTCACACTACAGTAAGGTTTTCCAACAAACAACCCTTTTAGGATCAATGCAGAATCTTCTTCAACAATATAATACATCAACCCAACCCTTGCTCTATTCCTTTTAGTACTCAAAATAATAATAGTTATAATAACAAATGGTGTACAGCAGAAAGTGCAATGCGTGCATGAACATCATAAATTTACAATTGTTAACTGCAGATATTTATCACAAACAACATAAACAGGCAGTAGACACTTTATACCTATATGGTTATATGTATCCATCGTAAATTCATAAATTATCATAAATCATAAATTCAAACAAGTTTAAGTCACAACTTGAGCTATTTATTATTTGTAAAATAGCACATTTGACTTGATTTCACGAATGCCTATTTTCTGATAAAAAAAAAAAAAAAAAACAAGGAAAATACCACAGAAGCGTATAAAACAACCATTAACTTTTACTAATCGCAATAAATTTTGGATCTGCCTCGGTATCTACAACCTATATGATTGGGACTTTTAAGTTTTTCTTTGTTAAATAGTATAAATATATAGATATAGTATAAAAATTTTAAGCTATAAATACCTCGTTTCTTCTGAACGTCTCGACTACTTTTTTAAGGATTTCGTTGGCTGGCATACAAAAACAATCATGGAAGTTAACTATGTCAGATTGGTATACATTAATAAACAATTGTTTTGCTTGTCTCACGAGGACTGCACGCGTTTCACTGTAATTCACGTAGTACGGTCCGATCAAATCATCGACAAGTTGTTGAACAGAAAATATTTTCTGTCCCGATTCCTAGAAAAAAAAAATTGTTTATTCCAAATACGTGGATATCTGAATAAACTATAAAATAATACGATAAATTTCAAAGCATTAAATGACAAAATATAATAAGAAAAAGTATGTGATTTTCATGTCACCTTTTATTAGCCACATGAGACACTTACACCTCACGAACCATATTATTTAATTCGTATAAACTACTAAAAAGTATAGTTTTTATATTTGTAAAACGAAAACGTTCCTAAATAAATGTTTAATATTTATGTTGAGCAAGAATACAGTCGCTCATTTTTTACCATTTATTTACGTCTTCTGATCGCTATTATCCAATTAAAGTGTGGAGAATATTACTAAGCTAGTCTCACAAGCGTAATCGAGTTGGTCGAATTACACTATAATAACAATAATGACCAACGGGAAAAAAATAAACACAGGGTGTATTTACATAACCAGTCTTTCCATTTCCTAACTCAGTCTCCCTTGGTTTCAACAGAAAACCAACAGCACAGTTATTTCCCTTCACTCGGTCGTCTTTTCTTGCCGTGTGTGTGGTCTTGGGGTAATATTCCACTTATAAAGCCGATGCACTTGGGTAACATTAGTATAGGGGACTATTGTTGGTCATACATATGAAATTTATATTGTTCAAAGAATATAGGATCCACAATATACAGGAAGTTGAAGACAAGAAAATACACTCATGAGATACATTTTTGTATGAAATACTTGCATTTAAGATAATACATAATCAAATGTAATTACTAATAAACTAATATGAGCTGATCTATTTTTTTTTTAATTTTAATCGCACTTTTACAATATATATATATATATATATACATAATTAAAGACTAAAATACATATTAGTATTCACATTTCTAGTACCCTGAGAACAAAATAAAGTCAGCAAACTTCATATTCTTTGCATATTTCAAAAATTAAAAAAAAAATTATAGGTAATCGTTACACTAAATATTATTCACTAAAATATTATATGTTTAAAGTGTCGGCAAGAGCGATTCACCATTGATGTTTGTTTAGGTATAAACTATATGAACTAATTAATGGATAATATAGAAGGAGAAGAAAATGAATGTTCCTATGGAAAAATAAAATTTATACAGCCATCATCATGTTACAATATTAGTAAATAAATATTGAGATTTTCATAACTCATAGAAAGTATATAAAATACAATTGATTTATTTAGTGATGAAAATATCTTAAATATTTTATTGTTTAAACATTTTTTTTTTATCATATTAAAGGAAAAAAAAAATGTTATGTAACCCTCTTTCTATCCAATAAATTTTAATATCGTCAAATTTTGTATTTTAATTTTGTCAATGCTCGTGACTTAAATAAAAACAAAAATGTAAAAAAGAAAAAAAAACATGCTTACATCTCGACAGTAATATAAGTAGGAAAATAATATTCATGCATATGAAATGTATTATGAATTATGGCATAAATATATTATAAGTTCAACCACCGAGTCACGCTGTTTATAAAGTATCATGTGTGAGGTAGACAAAGAAAACAAGTCGATACAGTTCCTTGAATTAAACCTTCTATTCCAGAAAACGAAATTGTAGTTATTTCAAGAACATAATAGATCTAAAACCAAAAAGTATCTTAAGTCTTACATAGGTAAGTATGTCAAATTTAGAAACAAAGAAATGTGCAACAAAATTATTGTAATAAAATGCGAAAAATTTAACCAGGGATCACGTTTATCTCGTTGTATATTTCCGTTCTCACGGATGGTCAACAACAAAGATTTGCACCAGGTGTAATAAAAAAAAAAATTAACTTGAAGAATATCAGATAAACTATAAAGCAGGCGAAGTTCTTATAATATTCCATTGTTATGTACGTCGTTTTATGGGGCTATTTGTTTAATAATATTGCGCTAAGTATCTCAGTCAAAGATCGCCGGTTGGTGGGTTGACACAATAGTATCGATTGGCCTATAAAACGCGTTTGTCGTGTGTGTTATAACCTTTAATCGACCCGGATGAATTTGGACCTATAGCTCTCCCGCGATTTGGACCACGCGCGATAGTCACGAACCACGTTGCAGTATAGAGTATAAACAGGCCAGAGGTCATCGCTGCTTCTTGTCCACCAGTATGTAATCCACATATTGTAGTTTTATCGACATGGGTAGAGACAGATAGAAGAAACTTTGCCGGAGACAATCATTATTAGGATCTGTGACAAGTTGAGACAATAAGGCTGTTCGCCACTACACCAACGAGATATAGAACAATATTTTTCGAGTCGGATGATATGATTTTAATACCGTGTATAAGGTTGTTTTCGTCATTGTCTGATTTAACACAAAAGCTCATCAGTCGAAATGTCAAGGATTCCCGTATACAGATTGACATGACCTATGGATAAGTTAAAAGGATCACTGAATACTGGTTATAGATAGTATACCAAGATAATATAAGAATAATGTAATTCTTCTTCATTTTAATCCCGTACCTATGGTCTCCATAAGCTATAGAGACCGCGGTACACTATAAGATATTCGTGATTATAACACATCGAGATAGAACACGATTTTATAATAATATAAAATAATCATTTAAAGTTACCCTATATATTTTGTCAGTGCAATTATAAATTACAGTTTATACATAATAAATGTCCTAAACATTGAATGACCTAAATTATCTCAATGTACGTAAATATTATGTTATATAACTAATGTACACATGATAATAAATAAGCCAAACAATTTAAATGGAAGTAATTACCATAAGTAATTTCTAATTGCAAGACATAACTGCATATATTGAAGTCTTCTAAATTATAATATAGAAACTTTGGTATATTTTTATTTCTTATACGTACGAAGTAGATATCAATCACGTTTTTTCTATACATATCAAATTGTATTTTGTAATAGAAATAATTTCGTAATTAGGAAGGTATTATTTTTTTGTTATTCAAAAAGAAAAATATAATATTTCAAGATTTCTATATATTTTTAAGTTTACTTCAAAAAATTGAAATTTAATAGCATTTTTCTTATTAGGGATGAATGTATAATATGCTATGCATACATGAGTGTACATTTATATAAATATGACGTTTTAACATAGTTGTAAATATGCGAACTAGGTGAAAATGTTTCAGTGAAAATATCAAAAGTAAATATCTCCGTCATTACATAAGTTGGCGAGTGACGAAAATATGGAAATGACAATGTATCTGGACAAATAATACAGTTGTCAATATAGTATATTGACATTTGGTGTGCGTTCACCGCGTGAAAGAAACATAAGCGAAAACCGGTAATGCGAATACCACGGTGCAAATCATCGGTCGCGCGCGAATGTGAGATAGTGCAGTGTGAATGAATCATTCAAGAACCTCGGCGGCAAGTTACAGCGTACACATGACTATAATGTATAGGTACCTAGTACACATATTATAAATTATTATATTATAAACATTTACTTAACCTCGACGAGTACTAATAAATACGTTGGCGTCATTATTATTCAGTCTGAGCAGTGGCAGCGGCAAAGTACATAGATATACAATCAATGATTCAAATATTAGCGAATGTTTTTTTTTTCTTCTTTTTTTTTTCCTTTCCGTCTGCTGTTCCAACGAAATCGAAACGCATGCGTGTACGCGAGGACAATATAATAACAATATCATTATAAATACGGTAAAATGATAATAGTAATAATAAAGCACTGCCGGTATATTTTATAATATATACCTGCCTCCGCCGCCGCTGCGCCCATTTCATACAATATACGTATCCGGTACGAGTTTTTATACCATTATTATTTTATTCTCTTGACTTCCACTACCGCCATTTCCATCGGTACGGTGACAATATCAAACTCTGGGATATATTATATATATATATATATATATATATATATATATATATGTATGTATGCATTATAGTATTATACATATTATACGTCCGCACGAGTACTGGCACAGCGTACTGCAACTTCGACATGTGACTACGCCGCTACAGTGTACCCATATTATACCTACCTATCGTTTGCACGCGGAACCCATAAATCCCGTAAATCGAGTGTGCGCCAACGCGTGGGAGTGATACGTCAAATCCGACGACCATGGCATACGCGCGAGAGGCACCCTCCCAATCATCACCAACTCAAAACAACGCCCAGAGTTGCTTTGAACTGTAACTTGCATCATCACGGACAGTACACGTCATCCATGTGGTAACATTATTTTTCACGCGCCTCGAATATCTATGACGAGTATCTAACAAGAGAATAGGGTTCCCGACCTCTAAAGTTATACCCTACAGACTGCAGTTGTCCAGGTAGGGAAACTGCATCCTAACAAATATTATTTGTAAATCATTAAAACGATCAGAAAAATGTTATTTGTTCATACTTTCGACCTGAACGTTAAGCCACTTTAAGATGACCTCATTTGTTAGTGGCTTGAAAACATTCCAACTTTCAGGGATTAAAATTATGGTTATCGGGCCATTGTAAATGGTACAACGTTGCACATGGTGCAATGAAGGCTGATATTTGTAATTTTATGATTGAGAACGATCGATAGATTTTATTTTTTCCGACGTAGCCACATTAAACAATTATTGTCGAACGGTGAATCACGGTAATTTGTTGATACAAATTCTCATACACCGGTACGGTTTTGACAAACAAAATATCAATATTCATAATTTGCACTTGAATTTTAAACTTGTAGCTCATTAAGCGGAGAACTCAGTGTTTCCTGATGGGAATATAATTTGTAGATTCCATCTAGGACATAAGTATGGAGGCGAAATCATATTATATTATTAAATGTCATACATTTTTATAATAACAAAATTTTCAATTGTATATTTTAAAGCAAAATATTATTCAGCGTTATATTTAAAATATTATTAAAAGTTTAGATTAATCATTATAAATGTATTTATATTATTTATTATAATGATATTCAAACAATTTTATTAGAAATAATTTTTAAAATTGCCAATAAAAGAAAACACAAAATACTAGATCATTATATTTATTTATAAATATATTATGATGTATGTGAAAATTAAAATACGGTTAATTTATTACAATGTTTAGAAAATATTAGCTTACGCTATCTGAGAATCGCTACATTACAAATAGAAAATTTGTTTTTATATTTTTAATATTTTTATACATACCTAAATACCTAATGATATGGCAACATTGTTGCAACGTAAATTTAATGTAAATCAAATTTGATTTTTGGGATAGTGAAATTTAAGTCTTTGTGAAATTTAGGTATTCTCAATCAAAAATTATATATGAGTGGTGTAGTTACAACATTTTAAATAAACCTTTGCCCTACTAATTTCAAACTTTTGTGCCACTGCGTGTTACTTTAGAACGTGCTGCGGATTACAGTATACACGTGCATGAGTATATACGAGTATTACCACAATCGTATATCTCCAACGTATGTACATATAAATATATGCTAATGTATACTGCAGTATATATATAAGTACGTGCCATCATATAGGCGTACCATATTCAAGTCAATGTGAGAAAAGGGGGTAACGACTAACGTTGATCAAAATTGGAATACTATTGTTTCGTTTCACTACCCCACGACTAGTTGGGAAGACGTATAGTCATATACTCGTATGGCCATTTTCACTCTACCACCACTATACCTACGTTATTTATTAGGGCGGGTATTAAAAAATGTCCACAAGTCGATGCTGCACGCGGTGAATCATTGTTTTAATTGCGAAATATCCTATTGCGTTGTATCATAACCGTCATTATGATATAACAGCAGTTAAAACACTCCCCCCTCCAATTTGTAATCTTTTACTCGAAAAATTAATCTACTAAAGAACTGAATTATTTTCGATACATATAGGCTATTTTAGCTAATTCCAATCAACGGAGGTGGTAATAATATTGAAAATGCGGCAATATTTCATTCTAAATCATGGCTTATATATTACAGGTAATGCATATTATGTTTGATATGTTATGTGTGGTATAATATATGTGATATATTATATACCTAATACTAGGATTATTACGTATACCTACATATTTTATTATATATGTATACGTGTAGTAATGGAGTACCTACGCGTGGCGTTCGGTTGCACTCGTTTTCTCTGATTAACCTTGTGCACGCAGCAGCATGTCACAGTCGCGTATATATTGCGGGGGTATATACTATATACCCCTCCCCCTTAGAGATGACCTCACCGACCGATGGCACGGAAACGTGTGTAAACGCACACCGTTCGTCATGTAATAATAATAATAATAATAAGTCCGTTGCATGATTTATAAGATCTAGAAGAAGAAAAATGTTCGGCTGCTGCCACGCCGCAGGCAAACGCATATAATCTCTGATGACTTTTTTACCCGTTTGGTCGAATAACCCCGCCACACGTCAAAATAAGTGGTTCTTATACACTTACTCGTATACCGCATGTATAATGTATACTACCGGGGTACACGCAAGATGAGTGTTTTTCAGCCTACGCGTCAAATTGTTAATGACCCCCTTGGATTCGGCTAATCACAACGGTTATGCGCTTATGTAGATGCAATCAGAACGCGCAACTGCAAGCCAAGAATCTCGCCGTGTTGAGCTTACAACAAAAACAAAAAATCATTCATTTAACGTAGGTATTATATTTAATATTTAAAATACCACAGATGCACCGCAAACTTATATATATATATATATATATATATATATGCGATCGTAATCGGAACACAAGCCATATGTAATTTTTACATTCATATTATACTACAACTTACAAACATACTAATTTGTATATAAATCATATACCTGCATGGTAGGTGAATAGGTACTAGTCAAAGTATCTGTACCATTTAAGTTTTAACACATATTTCAATACATATATATAATATTTTGCTGTATTATTTCTGTGTATATTTCTTGTATCTCCTATAAATGAACAAAAATAAGAATCTTATACCGAATACAGATAATACAAGATATTAATTGATAATCAAATCAAAGACCAGAAAATCACGTATCTAACAATAATGCTGTGAAATTGCTGTGAAAAAATCACCATGCATTTAGTATAACCAAGACGAAAAATCGTAAAATAAAATTAATTATCAACACGTTTTTTTTTTTTTAAGTTTGACACATCAATTATGTATGTATTAAACTCTTTTTAAATTATAGATATTAATTTTAAGATAGATGATTTACGATGCATAATTTACAATTAATAGACATTACAAGATGTCTGATCTTGTACATCGAAAAAATATAATATAAGAGTATTATTTGAATTCTGTAACGATAGAGACGTAATTTTAATAAACCGATAAAATGGTTATGAGAATTTCATAATCTGCATCGTGCCTGATTTTAATTTCTATCATCAACGTTCATCGGGAGTGTTTAATCGTTTAACATTTGATCGATAGCTGTAAAATAATAATAAACTAGGTAATTGAAAGTGCTATAAATGGAATATAGATACGCTTTACATAACTAACGCAACACGTCACATAAAAACGATATACATTATAAATATATTATATATAATTAGTAAAATATCCGTATCGTCTCAACTTTTAAAATTTTCTACGGAGAGATTATTTTACGTATATGTTTGTGTATTGTATATAATCACTAACTATAAATTAGTAACATTACATACGATATAGTTATTTCCATATCCGTGGTTTAAAATCAAGTAGTAGTGATTGAAAAACTCGATTATAAAAATGAAACGAACCGAAATAACATAATATTATGCAATAATTTAAAACGGTGGCGTAAGGAAGATTTCCTAGTAAATATTTCAGTCGTTTAGAAAAAAAAAGAAAATATCAATCGCTCTTTAACGCACTCGGAAAATATTCGGAAAACAAACAATAAAATAAATCGGCTCTAACTATATCATAACATGTACAACGTATGCACGTATAACACACGATCGTCGTTATTAACTCACGCGTACGATGATCTCGACGGCACCAAAAATAGAACCGCCCGGCATAAACCACCGGCAGCGTCTACAACGACGTTTCTCTAAAACGGTCGACCACATGACCCCAAAAACGACGACTGGAGGGTACGTATATTTAATGGTCCGTAACACAGAGGTGCTCTCGATCGAACGAGGACCGGTGTGTTCAGTGTGGGGCGGCCGAGTCGAAAGCACACGTGGTAGTCATATTTTTAGCTAGGCCGCTGCCGTCGCCATTAAGCCGTATGTCATGTATAGCAGCTATTATATATACATAGTGTGTATAAGCTATAATACATATTTAAATATATTGATACGAATCACGAATGTGATATATACGCATTCACATACGTTACACACGCCATACTGGTTTATTGTAATACACTAGTATGGTGTGTGTATATGTTAAATTATATAAACACCGACTGCGTAATGTCACTCCCAATTTTACTCCCTCTTCGCCGACAACCAAATAATTGATATTCAAAACGGAATGATATAAATGTACAATATTATATTATAATAAACGAGTATTCCTCGCAAATTATTAATACTATACCGAAATAATGTAGATACCTGTATTACCCGCTCCAAATGCCTATACAATAAAATAATAATTAATTAATTTAACTTTGCAACAAGGATATAATTGATATATGAAGATTGAACGTGGCTGTTTAGACGTAGTAACATTTGGATAAGACCGTGTGGACGTTAAAAAAACAAAATTATTGTATCATAAATTCATAACGTATCATGTACCAAATATTTACTTCTGATAGCTATCATTTATCGTTAATCGTACTTATTATACCTTAGCGCAATTTTCAATACTTCTATTATAGTTCTATATTCTATATGATTCGTTTTTGAAATATATTTGTTTTTTAAAATTAAAAATTATCTTTTAGATAAAAGAATTTTCAGAATGGTTCAAAACTATTTATGTAGAATGCGCTAATATCGTTTTTGCGAAAACTTTACTAAATATTTATGTTCATTAATATTTTATTTTATTTTTTACGTTTGTTTTATTTATAATTTCATTAATTTCAGTTTTTATTACAACATCATTTTTATTAAACGAAATAAAAATTATACCATATAAACGATAAAATATAAGGAGCGATGTGATATTTTTCCTATTTTGCCATCAAAATGTCTATTTTCTGGGATACTATATAATACAGACAAATATTTAGAACAAATAATAATTGAATCGTATGAATTAAAAAAAAAACTATTTGCAAATATTTAATATATCAAGAAATACTTGAATTCAAATATAATAGGTATACCTACAACCTACCAACATATTCAAGTACCTATGGTTTTAACACGAAACCGGGATTCTTCTAAATATTATACATAAGTATACGTGTTTATCTATTATCGTACATATACCCAAAAAAAAAAATATTTTAACTGTACAATAAAATATTGTATTCAAGTGAGTAAAAATAGGAACACATCGTACACGTATTCACATCAAAGAATAACGCATTGGACAATACCTACTAAACAGTGCTAAACAGTTGTCCATATAACATAAAAATGTACGACCTGTATCAAACTTTCACGTTTATTTATAATTATTAGACACGGCAGTTAAAAACGTGTACACGTTATTTATTTGGTTTCATTTTTTTTATCCATAGAAAAACATACCTGTAGAAAATAGTTTTTCGGATCAGACTTTTCTTATTGCGGGACGTAATATAATATATCGCTGCAGGGTGTCGCGCACGACGGCAGCATATAATACACACGACATACCATAACTATTACGCGCTATACGTCTAATATATATTATGCGTTCAATAAGCTTACAAATTATTATTATGTATATACAATTGAACGGCATATACGATATACATACAGTATGATCCATGAATCGCGTATCGCCCTTTTATCTCCACAGTGAATTTATATTTTTTTAATTAGCATTTATCATCAATCAACTTAATCGGTACTCTACAATGATTACAAATCATAAAATACATTTGATATTTTTGGAAAATTTTAACATTTTAAAAATATCCGATTCATTGAAAACGGGCAATAAATTCTAATATATTCAATACATAAATATGGTGGACGAAAACCTGGTAAAAAAAAAACAAATAATCATTCATAAGTAGCTGAAATAATGAAATTTACACGAAACGGCTAATATACTCGATCGCGCGATACTTTTGAAACACACTGTAAACATGTTATGCAAACGCGAAAAACTGCGAACAGTATGACGCTATAATAATATTATAACGGATTATAGCTGTTATGCGTTTACTAGCACGTAGTAAAACAATAAAATGTACTCACGTGTGCGCACGACGAGGTGGCAGCGACCGGAGGACTTTTGACCGTTGTAGCAGCAGTCGTCGTCAAATCGGACAACGCGCGAACAGCCGGCGGCGGCGGTGGTGGTGTCGGCGGCGGCGTAACCGGCACCGGGTCTGCCTGATCGGGTTCCAGCACCACGGACACGTGTTCGTGAGCGACTTGTTCGCTGACGAAGTGGTCGACCACCGTCCACGCAGGCACGTCAACGACGTCGGCCACGAGCGCCGGGTGGACGCGCGGATTGATGCAGGTCGACGGCTGCGGGTGCGGCAGCAGTGGCGGTGGCGGTGGCGGTGGCGGTGGAGGTGGAGGCGGATCAGCGGGCTGCAGCGACAAAAATGACGATGACGAGGACGTGGACAAAGTAGCCGCGGCGTCCCTATTTTTCTTCTTCCGCCTCCTGGACAATTGGCGGTATAAATGTCCGACAGCCGTGGTCGAGGTAGCGGTAGCGGTGGTGGCCGTGGCGGTTGTGGTGGTGATGGCGGTGTCGGTGGTGGCTGTGGTGGTAATGGTTGTCGCCGCCACCGCCGTCGTGGTGATAGGATTCCGCAGACGGCCCGCAATCGAGTTCGTATCCGCTTGGATGTTCCCGAAAGTCTGTGAAAAAATATGCAACACCGCTGGTCAATGTCGTTTTTTTTTTTACAAGTCCATGTACCCAGAAAAGTATATATATTTTCGATTCCTGTGAGCTATTGGCGTTTTATTTTTTATTTTTTGGTATCGATTTATTTATGTCTTATTTCTAATGGGGATGGTGGTGCTAAAATATTGTTCGAAACGTCGCGCCAAATGTCACATACGCTCGTCGAGTGAAAAGTACAAAAGTGTAAAATTCACCGTTTTCCTTAACAAAACAGCGATTGAGTTATTATGGTAAAATCATAATACTGTGTCAATATTATAATATTATTAGAATCAGTTGGTACTATAATTTGACTATGACTCAATGCATCTTTATACAACGACAACTGATCTTTGTTAGGGTAATAGTATAAATTTGTTAATATATTAATATTTATTATATAGTATATATTTGTAATAGTATATATTTGTTGTGCTTGTTTCTCATTACTCTATGGTCATTATGTACGACACATCCTTCGCTAATATTATGTGTTAATATGTTTTATTCTTTTTTTTTTTTTCTAATAAATGCACCTACCATTTTCTTAACACTGAATAGAAATGTATGAGTATACGCAGTATGATGTACAAAATATTAAAAATAAAATCGGCAATAGTGTAATTGACAAAGACCCAATTGGTAATTCTATACATATTTATAATATATATATATATAAATGTTAATGTATTAAAATATATGCGACAAAAATGTATTGGTTCTCGTTCTTTTATTTCATAATAAACAGTTCTCTTTGTAGTATAAATAGTATAATTATATTTTTTTATAAGCTAAACAATTATATTCAATAACAGGTATTTCAGAGTTACGTTAGTGCAGAAGACATACTTTTCAAACACCCAAGTAAGTTATTTTATTATTAAATGGACATATTTTCTCCCGTCTTTTTGCTTAAAAATGCACAAAAAGCAATACATAAGCGCACTAAATTAAATAACACTTCATTATACATTACGCGCTTGGCCAGACTTGCACAAGACAACATTGTCAAGTACACGGCAATATTAAATAATGAAATCCAATCCTTTTATAAAACAAAGATAACTGTCAATTATATTATACCATTTTATATTTATATGCGTATGACGATAATATTTATTCTTACATAATAATTTTAAATTGTTTAAATAACAAAGAACATAAATGATGGTGCTCAACAAGCCTATTTTTCATCTCACTCATTAAATTTCTATAATTAAATATTATTTTAAGTAACATAAGTGTTAACTAACAGAACATATTTGGTAAATAAAATAAACTATTACCTTGTCATTCGTAATAATTTCATAATTTATTTTATAAATAGTTGTTATATCTACTTAGTTCAGTCAACCTACTTGCTTCACTTTTTTGTCGAATACACCCAGTAATCTTATATACTGCATTAGATCTATTGACAACAACGATGTGCCGCCCAAAACGGAATTTCTTTATACATTCTACTTCATTTTTACCTGAAGTCGTGTGCCTATC
This sequence comes from Chaitophorus viminalis, assembly GCA_025469195.1. Lineage (NCBI taxonomy): Eukaryota > Metazoa > Arthropoda > Insecta > Hemiptera > Aphididae > Chaitophorus > Chaitophorus viminalis. The sequence continues at coordinate 30,889 of JAIPRK010000054.1, read as the reverse complement.
TGGCCCAGCCCATTTCAAGAATACTAGTTAATTTTCAGGTCACACCTATGATAAATGGTTTATGTGAACACATACTTACTATCTACCTTCATGTATAATTGTAATACTCAACAAATATTTCAAGTAAAATGTTTTATACATATATATTATTATTCTCTTGATTAGGAAAATATTGCGTTAATAAACCTCGTTTGTATATAATAATAAGACTTTCTCATTAGTGTCAAAATCTTTTATTAAACTTAATTTAAAATTATAAGTTCATGCTTCACTTTATACAATTTTCAATTGTCAAGTTATATTATCATTAATCATAAACAAACATTTTAATGAATAAAATGTTTATTACGAATAACAAGCAGAATTATTATTGTTATATCATACATAGATATCATACATTGATATATATTAATGGCTTCTCTGTAATTATTTTATAAAAACAGCAGTATTTTACGATATATAATGATTCGTGACTAATAATAATACACGTACTTTACATTTTATACAGTTCATAAAATTTTTGACATAAAATCAATTGAAGAAAATGGTATATTTAAAACATGTCTTAATAATATTATTGAAAACACATTTTTAAAAATGGTAAAAGCAAAATTATAATGATTAAACAATTATCATTTATCACTCCAATTTTCGTGATTGCTACTGATAAGCTCGAACAGAATATAATGCAAATACTATATACGGTTACTAATTGTATACACAAGTATAGATAATCAAAACAAAATACGTATACCTATAGTTTCATTGTACACAGTTTCTAGCAAGTAACAACGCATTATTCATAATATGGTTGGATATAAAAATAAAATGTATAAAGATCGATCGTTTAATATAATGTAACCAAGAAGGGGTTACATGTACTACAGCTTAAATTAAAATTTCAACTAATTTCTGCAGTTTAATTTATATGCTGACCGTTTCCGACGTGAGTTATATCACAGAGCAATTCATTATACGCCGTAAGCCCGTAACGAATATATATATATATATAATATAAAATAGGATAAAAACTTAACACGATATTCCTTTTAGATAAAGAAAGTCGGTACCTACTATGTTTTTTCTTATAATGTAGTATAAACCAATTTGTTACGGTTCTCGGTGGAAGGAGGTTTAACGTCGATATATTAAATCTGATTGAAAACAATTGATTAAAGGTATGGAAAATGTAATCAACACTTAACATATAAAAAGTATCGTGATTTCGTATGGACTATATATAAATATAGTATAATATAGTATAACTATATATAGTAAAATAAACGATTAACCATCTAATGTATACACTATATATTATAATATCCAATTATTGGTAAAAATAATATATTTAGACAGTGGCGTTACCCATAGAAACATTTGAAAATGATAATAAAATACAATTACAGGTGTATGCAAGCGTTAAGCCTGTAATGTACACACAACAGCAGGCACGCGTGTATATATATATATATATATATACGTTTCGATTAAAGATATTCTCGTCCTGTCGATAGGATTGTATGTATTTGTATACTCGAAGGTTAAACATTTTGTACCAACCAAGGGGGGTCTACGGAACGGTGATTATTACATCGGACAAGGTATAACGGTTATACGAAGAGCATAGGGATGCTTTCGACTGGTTTACAATCTTGTCTTCACCACACCCGTCAACATTACCGGTCAACTATGAATTCCTAAGCAAGCTGAGAAGTAAGTACCAACGATTTGTATGAATGAGTTAACTTAATCTAATATTAAGATAAGACATGAATGAATTAAGTGGTAAAGACGTTGATTAAACTTAAAGAAATAGTAAAATGAACACAAAATACACATATGGCAAAATTAGATTGATAAATTAACTAACGAGGTTAGTAGGTATTTATACTATATTATAAATGTATAAATGTTATGAAACAATGATGATTACTGATTAGAATATATGATTTATGGTAAAAAATAATTCAATAGGTAACTTATAAATGGTTATAGACTTTCAGTATTTTTTTTTTTTTGTTAAACAAAGAAAGATTTGAAACTAAACAAAGTGATACATTAATTTATGTTTAAAATTTATTTTCCCTTTGAATATAACGAAGAAAAACAAAGAGTATTAATTTTTTTTTTATATAATTTAAAATCACTTCTAAAGCCTAAAAAAAAGTGGAAAAAACATCAAATATCAATAATATGAGTAGGTACCTACAATATGTTATTAAGATACCATAATAATTATAATTATAAAAGATATTACCGTACAGAAAAATTATTACACATCACATTATGTATATAGTGGACAGTGGTTACACGGTAAAACTACCAATCAACAGTAAAAACTGTAAAGAGTAATTAAATATTCTTATTTTACTTGTATAACTATTTTACCCATATTATTTTTCCTGTGCTTTATGATATTAATCCTCATTTATCAATCAATTCAAAACTTTTAGTAGTCTTTTGGGAAACCCTAATTTCATAACAACCACATAAATCATAATGGTATAGAGGTACTCAGTATATCATTAAAAGGGCGAAGGATCGATTCAATTATTTTGTTCAGTTGCAAACATGGAACTAGTACAAATACAAAGTAAACTAATTTAAAAAATAATATCGTCACGATATTCTAGCAAACAAAAATAATAACGAGAAAATAGTTTTTGTACGTCAAAATAAACAACCCAAATCAGCTTTAACTTGAAAGACATAATTTGCGTGAATGCCAACGTAAAAAAATAAAAAAGCAGATTTACTAAAAAAATAAATAATTACCTTAAAATATTATACGCACATAATTCGTATTAACCCTAAGACCTTATAGACTTAACCTAAAATTTTACCAATAACAAAATAAAATGAATAGTATTGTATTTAGGTATATGTTAATGCTGTTGACATTTTAAATGTCTTATTGTAGTATAGATATTATTATATATAAATACAGATATAAGTATATTAAACTGGTTACACAAGAATGCATACTTTATACATAAATAATAAATTATCCAGATCAATATTACGTCTATGTTTCAGGAGTGCTTCAGCTGAACATCCACTTGGTTGGTCGGTCGGCGTGGAGTGTTTGAATTAATGTGAGAAAAATAATTTCATCATTTAGTAACAAACACATTTTAAATTATTGGGACAGAAATAAAAGTAACATTTTACCTATTATTTACTAACACCAGATAAATATTATAACATACATTTTAAATAACATCTGAATCTATATTGATTAATATTATTACCAATAACTCAAACAATCGTTGTAATATTTTTAATATTTTCACTTGAAAAGTATATTTTTTTACAAGTATCAACTAATTAGTTAACTTTTTGTTAAAAACTATTTTCCAAAAATATATTCAAGGTGATAAATTATAACTAGTAATCTGGAATTAAAAATATTATCTTCTTGTACATAATTTACACAAAAACATAAACAACGAACTAAAAACCCATTTTATTCAAGTTTGAACATAAATTGGTTTCGGATGTTAATAAAAACTCATTGTGCACCTCCTTGTATTTATGTACATTTAACGATAGGTGGGGTCCAGTTCATTCAAACTGTTTCTCCCTTTTAGGAACCATTTACCAACATACCAACATTTATTGAAACATATATATTTCCCTTGGTACTTCTTTTTATAATATATATATATAATAATCGAACATAAAATAATAGTTATTCAGCAAAATAGTACAATATTCTCATTAATATCTATACTCACGACTCAATTACAAAATATTTAACTAAAAAATACTTTTATTCGAAAACAAATAAAAATCAACAATAGTCTAACATTTTTAAAAACAGAAATGATTAAACATTAAGTATAAGTTACTTACCTCATTAATATTCTAGGAATATTAATCATAATACATAATATATTAAATGTAACGTATTCAAATAAATAATAATTCCCAATCTATAGGATCTTGAATACAATGTATAATTAGATATTTAAATAAACATTGGTTAATTTTAAAATCCAATACAATATAAAATACATAAAAACCAATATTGGATGTTTTATACGCTCTTTCATTTTGATTCTTTCAAAAAAAAAAAAATAAACAATATATAAATACATCGAAAATCGAATAATGATTATAGTGGAACGGCGATAGCGGAAGTTTACATCTTATTTCCGGGGTTGGGTTTATAAAATACAGGAAATGAACAATACAACGGTAGGTACATTTTTTTCGAGCGAATACTCTACGAGATTCTACGCTACACATCTATAAATAGTATACAATATGTGCATCCCACTGTTTTTAAACCATACTAACACGTCATACCAATTGATGTCACTTTGGAAATTTTAAGACTACCACGTAAAACAATATGTTTACTTTCACGCGATATCCAATGTTAGCCACATTTTCGTTAAATTGTGTAGGTGTTTTCTATTAGCTCAAGGTCGAAACTATACGATAACACAGTTGATAAGAAAAAAAAAGTCACTGGATGTCTTAGAAATACATAATATCAACAGGGTCACGTGTTGATTCGTTTTTTTATACATCAGGTTTACCATGAGACTATCGCAACCCCGATGAAGTTTATGGACCGTGACATAATACAGTTGAAAACAAATGATTGTGCACCTACGCATGGTCAATATATACCTAGTTAAATTACTAACCTATCACACGTAAAAGCCGTGAATACTATAATTTATGTCCATAAAAAAAATACTACCTAATTTCCATTTGAAATGCACAGCCTCCCATCATTCATGAACACTTACCACATCTTCCTACTATGGGAATCTAATCTCTCTTCTTCTTTATAAATCCACTCCATTTAGAGGATGGTTCAATAGATATCAGTCGATGTTTAGAAAGTTAATAATTTTTTTATGTTTTATTTCAGATAATAGTGTTTATAATAGATCAAAAACGTAAATTCAAACATTACGCTAATTAGTAGTAGTGCATAAATGTTACATAATCTTCCATAATACAATTTTTAAATTTAACTTACACCTATAGTATGCTATAGAAAATACAACACTTATTTCTATTTGCATTAGCTTCCTATTTAAAATTGTATAAGAGAATATTAAAGTTTTATTCTTACAACTTTTACTAAGAATACTTAAACAGACTTCATCTTATTTTAGTACATATAACATATCTAAACATGTTTTAACTTTATACAATTTTAACACATACAAATTTAAATATATTTTTATTATATTTAGTAATTAATCAAATGTATGTTTTATTAAAAGTAATACTGATTAGTTATTGACTAATTAATTAATTATTGCCTTGATCATTAAGTAATTCAATATTATAATTATAATCAGGTATTTTATAATAATAAGATGAGGCGTTACGTACTTGAGTAATGAATATATGAGTTGTAGTATAGAAATTAAATAGTTGTTGCTTTTAATATAATTTGAAATTTTTAATAATATTATTAAAAAAAAAAAAATGTATACTGCATATTTATATAATGACAGGTGGATTTACGAGAATAGATTTGACATTCGTCAGATACACAACACATGATTTGAACCAAAAGAATCCCCAGTAGGTACTTGCTATGCATACGATGAAGCATAATATAAATGATCATTTCTGGTTTTTTTTTATCTTCTTTCTACTTTCAGTATTGACAGTCATTCAATTATATTCAAAACGATTACCGAATAAAGAAGAAAACAAGTTACAAAAATAATTAACTTCCTATGTAAACCTTTTATACAAAGTGATGAACGAGCAAATTAAATATTAATTTTAAGTTTCAAGTAACAAATGAAAACATCTAGATAGGTAATCTATATTCCTAACATTTATAATCAGAAATGATTCGTAAAAACATTTATTGTTTTCAACATATATAACTATTTATAAGTATACATAACTTTTAACTTGTTTAGTCTGCTATTATCTATATTTAAAGTTATATGTATATCTAAATATCTTATTGAGTCGAATAAATTTAACATTGAACAATCTTATAAATTAAACACAAACGATTAAAAAAAGCCAAATTTAAATTATTAAATTATTTTAAATATCAACAGTAAGAAAAATAAATAGATTATAATTATAATGAAATTATCCTATATTGTGTTATACATGAAAAAACATTGATTACTAAAGTTATACTATTTATGAATATACCTATCACTATTAAGTATTATCTATAGACTATACATGCAATGGCTGAATTACCCAATGTTGAAAGTGAAAACAATTATAGTTGATAGTTGCAACTTATTTTGGATGTAAAGAGAAAATACTGAGAATAATGAATATTATATTTATAAAGTCTTTAAACACTTTTATTAGAGACTCATAAACAAAAGTACAGACTATACATTTTCATACTCAGAGATCCTGGTTAAGCGATTTGTTTTCATTATTCCCACTTTTAACTCCTTATTGGAGTTTAATTTGGAAAAATCCTTCCTTAATACATAAAACGAAGCTATGAAAGTGACCAATTATGTACCATACTCATAGCTTCTGCTGTTCCATTTAGATGATTTTTTTAATTTTTTTAACCCTCATAGTGGTCAAATTTCCAAAAACTTTTTTAGCGGCATCGTAGAAGCTATCTTACGCTAAATTGTAGCTCGATCCATTCAGTGGTTTGAATAATTTGTTTATAGATCAACCAGTTAATCGGTCAGTCACGTTTTATGTACCTATTTAAAAATGTAGATATAATTTTTCAGGTTAATATAGTTTGAATTAATGAACATATTTAATTCATTTAAATAGAACGCTAAAGTTAACTAAAGTAAGTAAAGTGAGACGAATATATTATGTTGCCAGTGAATTGAATAGAATATTTTTTAGTTTTATTATAATTTATAATATATAGGTACGGAATATGATATAGTACATAAGAACAATGTTTCCTCGAAGTAATTTAATTCTTATAGAAAAATAAACCATACCTATTCATAAAATTGAAATATTTAATAAATATATATTTCAGATTAAGAAGTACATCATTCATAAATAAATATTTAGCGCTGCGTATTTAACGTAGGTACATAAAGTTAAAAACACTTATAGGAAGTATAGTGGATGATAGATAATACCTAATTATAGTTTTCATTTAATTTTACCGATTTCTTTAAATTTTAATTAAACAATAATAAACTATAATAATATGTTTTATGGCATATAATATAAATATATTTTTAATGTATAAACTTAATATTAAAAATAAATTCCTCGATTAGGAGGAATCATACCATTTTATAATTTCAAATAAACTAGGAAGTTTGTTTTTTTTACAAATAAATATTTTATTTGAAATTAACTTTCAGGGTACATTTAATTTGGCAAACAAAAACACGATTCTAAAATATTAATTAACTAGATAGGTTACAAATATTTTCCGATTTTAAAATACTTAAAAACTGAACTATATATGTTTCATTAAAATTGTTTTCATTATTCATTTAATCTCAGAAAATCCGAAATATTTAAAGTAAACAATTATTTTTAAAATGCTACTTGCGTTCTACATAACAGGTAAAGCAATCAATTGTTATCTTACATTCTCACGCGAAGACCACCCAAAAGAAAGTATTCGTCTAATTTTCTTAACACAATGATCATATCAAAACTGTGAACACCTTTTTCTTCTTTTTATTCAAAAAATCACGAATGTTTTCGGCTAATTGCTCAATTATATATATATATATATATAATTCGTATTTGTATGTAATATATATATATTATACGAATGCCAGCAGCAATAGACACGAATAAACCCGAAAACCAGTATAGAATATAATGTGAATAGTATAATTTTGTTCAACTTGTCAAAACTACTACATAGAATAATATATATACATAAATCTCATAAATATTAAAAATTGGGATCAAGAGAAGATTAAGGAGAGAGTTTCATGTCACAAAACAAAATATACCATTACATTTTTAAAAAAAATATTTTGCAGTATACATATAGGTATTTTTTTAATCAGATTCTGGTTCAACCATGTTGAATGGTTGATATATGATCTACTGCAGAAATAATTGATATTACTATATTAGATAGATGAAAAAAATTTTATACAAAATGTATTACTGTAAGAAATACAATAGGCTCGACCTTTTAGACATGCCGCATGTACCAAATTTACATATGCCGATTTCATTATATATGCTATACACTACAAATATTTATCTAAACCATAAACTCTAATTAAACATAAATTAATAGTGACTATCTTAAAAAATCCTAACAATACATTTTGGGAATAATGAATACATACTTAGATTAATAGATACACTCATTTGAAAACATAAAAACATAATACTTAGTTAAGAACCTAACTTGATATCTGCAGGGAATGCTAACTTTTTTAAGTTTGATATTCACTTTTAATTTATTTCTTAGTTAGATGCATAAACAATTTTAAAAACTCTTACAATAACGTCAATAATATATTGCATTGTATCATAAAAATTCATTATATTTTTTTATTTTTTTAGTAGCGGGCGGTAGCAGTTTCTTCTTCGGGACCATCGTCGCACCTTAAAAGTGAAACCGCTGGTGGCCGGGTTCGAACCGGTACAGGTAACTGAGCATTTGAACCAAAGCTTCAGCTTAATTTAGCAAACAAATTATCTAGGTAATCATTATTAGCCATATATATTCTAATTTATAATTATTTATTAATCGAGTATTTTAGTAATTTCATTCCTCTTTTTAATGTTCATAATTGCAAAGTTACAAATTCTATATTTTATTAAACATGTAAGTGTATTTTCAATTTTATGATGAAATAAGATAACATTAAAACCTACTTAAGTAGATAGAGATAAGTTGATAGTTTTTTACTGTTATATACTCCAATACATAAATTAAATATAGGTAGGTACAATGTATAGAGTATAGACACATTACATTTAAAAATAAGTACATATTGAAACAGTAAAACGATGAATCGTGATTTTTACAAATATTACTTATTTTAGTACCTATTATACCTACACTAAATACGACCTATATACATATTTTCAAACATTAAGCATATAACTCTCACAAAATCCATGTTAGCTAAATGCATATTTGCGAACACCAGTAAATATTGTTTGTGTCCGTTAGTTCATCAAGTTAGTCATTAGGAATATCATAAAATTAAAATATATACACTATTAACACGTGTCGTACAAGACCTTGTTAATTCTCGTAAAATCCTCGGGTGTGTTCACTCGATCATTTGCAATACCGCTAATACCTTAAGTTAAACATATATTTACTATCTAATTCAGTTATGTCACGTATCAACGACACCTCTTGCCTTAAACATTTTACATTTATTTTGTTGTTAAACTGTTTATCACCAAGATTTTATGACTTAATGAACTATGACTATGAATGTACGGAATAAATCGTATGAACAATAATGGTTATTAGTTAAACAATTGTTAATACTTCAAGTATTTATGCAATTTCAAAGATATTTGAACCCACTAATTAACTAACCTAACTTTATAATCAATTTAAAGAAGAAAATAATAAAAATTAGTTAATAATATAATAAAATATAAATATTTCGTTCGATGTTGAAAAAAGAAAACATAATACAAGCAATATACAAATGTAATATAATTACATTCCTCAATTTCAAATATAAATTTTAATAAAAATTAACATAATAACTTTAATTATAAATTTTATAGTGACAATAAATAGGTATTAAATGTTACTATTTCATTAAAAAATGTATTTTCAAAACATTGAATCTGGATATCATATCTACATATTATAATCATTATTAGCTATTGTAGTTAATATAATATTAAAATATTTAGATATTTCTAATGTATTTGACAGATAAAAAGCAACAATTGGACTAGCTAATACAGCAGTTACATGTAAGATTACATTGCTTAATGTAGTATTATTCCGATTCGTATCCCCAATACGTTGTATCGATAGTGAGGTGTAAGGTTTAGGTACTCACTTTGGACCGTTTAAACGCGTGGCCAATTATGGCAAACCGAGAACACAACGCACAGCACACGACCGAGGGGAAACAAGTAGCCCGAACGAATGCGACAGCGCCAAGGCACCGGGTCTATGCAAACATTACGACTCGGCAGACAATCGTGTTGCATACACGCTCGACGGACGCTGTTGGAAAAAAAAACTTGTACCTTCGCCCGCCAATACGATTTTTCTTCGTCGAATCCCCGCGTGGCGGCACCCACCGATGAGATCGAAGGTCGGATACACGTACACGGTACACCGTACACGCCCATTCGTCGTGGCAAAGGTGCACACAATAAAATATCATATAGTTCTCTTATTTACAGCTTTGACAGTGCACTACGCGCATTGTATTTATGTACCACGAACGCGCATAGGTGCACGGGTTACGAGACCGAACGCCGTGAAATGTCACGGGCAAACGATGGGCGATTAATAAGAGGAAATCCAACAGGCCTGACGTAACACTGGTTCTGGACGTTGCTGGCAAAGAAAGGGCGAGCAGCATCGCCCCCCAATGGAAACTCCTCAGACTTCGACTTTATATTGTGCACTCTGCATTGTTATACATTATAGCATGCATGCACAATGCATATTCATTCGTATCACGTAGTGCAAGTAGCAAAAAAAAAAAAAAAAATCATTGGGAAAAGAAATATCACTTCAAACGTATACCAGGTGTAGATACAGACAAAATTGTATTTATTTATTTTGTTGTGTAAGGTCGAAATAAAAACGAAACAATAATTCGTAACCAAATAAAATTACTTATTGTACGTACGCACGCGCAATGATGTAATACCACCATTTATAATTTATATCATTGAATAAGGTTTTAATTTGTTTTTATCATTTACTTTATTACTATCATCGCGTCATAGCGACAGTAATCATATATATTATAAATAAATACAATTATTTTTAATTATTATATAATTATAATTTTGTGTTCTCAACAAAACCTTGCACATTTTACATTGTACATGTCATTTTGATAAATCCTAAAGGCTAGAGTAGTATTCTATAATATATAGGTACTGTGAATTGTGATCTTAAGTCTATATTTTAAAAACAAACATCAATACATCATTTTTTTATGAATTACAGCTAGCTTAGTACAGATATCTAAAAGTCAAATATTGATGAAGCAATCACACTAGGTAATACACAAATAACCCATAACTAATAACTTTCACAAAACACAAATAACGTATCTACCTTTAATTTTTTTGTAAGGTATTCAATTATTTTTATTAAGTTTACCTACATAAATTTGTATGAATTCTAATGAAAATTATTTATTTTTAAAACAGTAATAAATGTGAAACATAATACCGATTAGTGAACTGTAGTTTATAATAATATATTATTATTATAGCTTATAAATATATAAATAAAAACATTTTACATGTTGCAGTTGATAAAATACTATCATATGTAAATATGTAATAGTACCATAAAAGTTAATTATGTATTTTCTGAAATAACATATCATGAATGCACAATTATTAATTTAATTCAAATGTTATTTAATTATTTTTAATATAAAATTAAATAATATAATTTACTAATATTTGGGTTAAATTCAATTTTAGCTATTTAATTACACACAAGTTCTAAAACTTTGATATGCATATAACTTCGGTAAATGAATTTTTTAATACTTTTTTTTATTAAAATAAATTAAAATTCAGCATCATATAAGCCAATAAGCCTCCCTTATATTTCAAAAATATTCGAAAAAATTATTTTGGGAAAGAAACTCCACCTTACTCCAACTGCAGCCAACATTGTTCCAAACACCTAATTTAGCTTCAGAGCCCATTCTACTCGACAATTTACCAACTCTACATGACACTGTCAACATTATATTTAACAGACTAAAATAAATTCTTCCTCGATGTCTGGTAAGCAATTACCCGGGTTAGACATGATGGACTTTTATAAATTTAAAAAAGTTTTTAACACCTCCCTATTATTTACTAATTAAATTTTACTTATCAGACTGTTCTATACCGTTCGTAACAAAAATAGCTACTAAATACGCTTCTCTATAGAAGTAGGTATCCCACAAGGATAAGCAACCCTTTCTTCTTCCTGTATTCAGTGTTTAACCATAACATCTCAAAAACCTACACATTCCTTGACACATCCTTACTAACCAAATCAAATGTTAATGTATTATTTTATGTTATTTTGACCGTGTCACTTGAGATGTCACCAAACTTAATTAATACACTACATAGATATGGATTGTGAGTATAATTTTTTTTCGTAAAATATGAAAAAAATCATAATTTCTAATACGTATAGGAACTTACTCATTCTGATTTTAATGAATTACATTCAAAAACGTGTTGTCATATTTCATATCCCAATACATAATTTTAACAAATTCATATATGGCTGTATGAGGTCAGTAAACAATAGACATTTTTTATTATTCTTTTGATAACATTATATTAAAATATTCCATTTTAGTAAAATTAAACAACCAAATATTAATTATATATATAAATATTAAATACACAGCTGAACAATATTCACAATTATATCATAATATATAATACTTAAAATGTCAAGTCAAAAAACGATTTGTTTAATAATAGATAAATCATACATAATTATAAATAATAGGTATATATTTATTCACACACATACATAAGTGTTTACATACTCATACAACTCATAATTCACGCAAGCCATTGGTAAATAAGGTACATAATACTACCGTTACATTCATAAGTAATAACTTATCAGTTTATAAAGTTATAACCGGTTATAACTTATATATCTATGTTAATTCTATAGAAATATTTGGTATACTTACCTAATTAGTAATTCTCCATGAAATTATGAATTTCATAGAACTTTTATAAACATTAAATCTCGCAATAAAAACTTGTTTTTTTTTATTATTATTTATGGGAATAATAATGTTATTGTTGTTTTATATTTACATTTACAATTACAATGCAATATAGTATAGTCGACTTGTAACCATTCCTAATTAAACTAGTTTCATAGTAGTAAAGTTTTTATATCCGTTCCTTGAACCAAAAATTATCAATCTCATTTTGACAAAAATAAATTTTAGGAAAATTATATAGTATATAGAATGTATATAGTATATACTTTGATACGTTTTTGTAGTATCTTAAAAGTCGTAATAAAATGTTTTAAAAAATTTAAATTTGAAAGATATTTTTAATATCAAAACAATACCTACATATAATTAAAACGTAAATATATAAAAGTTATTAAGAGTGTAATTAATTTCTTTTTACCTGAATCATAGACATATAACAATAATCAATGAGCTTCTAAATAATTCAAGACCATTAATGTATGCGATTTTTCATACAATTTCGAATAACAATATACCAATATTTAAGATACAATGGTTAAAAACCAAGAAAAAGTTCATTAACCTACCTAAATTTCTCATCTATATAGTAACCTATGTTCCTAATAAATTTCTCAGGTTTTCACTTTATTTACAAATATATTTTACGTAATCACTTCCGTATATAAACTCCCTTTGTACATAAACATTATCATTACTTATACAGTTACGAATATTATATAATGAATACTAAATACACTCAAATTAAATCATATGTTATTTGACATAAAGTATTTAATAATGAACCCAAAAGGAATACAAATAAATACAAATTATCTTAATGAATTATAAAATAAAATAAAGAAAAACAAAATATCTTCGATAGAATTTTAGATTTTAAATATTGGCGCTTAATAAAACCTTGAACAATGAACGACCACTCTGAACTTAACTCATTGATTAGGTTAGGTTTTGCTAATTTTTTATCCATCAACCTCCCGAGATAACCATCAACGCCTTAACTAGGTATCTATATACTTACCTAATATTTATAATATTATAATATTTAATATTAAAGATGTATTAGATAATACTACAGATACGTTCGTTGGGATTCAGGGGTTTTTTTCTCATTTCAAACATTAGTTGTTTATTGTATCAGTCTAAATGTAAGAAACTTCGATAAAATTCAATTTTAATGATATTATATTACTAAGGCCACATTTGTATACATTTGTAATGAAGTAAATCAATTCACTGCAATATGATTGTAACATTGACATTAAATGCCAATAAACATTCCAATGACTAATATGTCAGTACATACTATTCTAGATCAACAAAAAAAAAAAATTGTAAAAGATTATATTAAATTGTGATGTATATCATTATTACATGACCTATAATAACATGCTGTGATTAAAATAACAATTACTCATTCTATTATGGAAGTATACTTAAACCTAAATAAATTCATATATATATATATATATATATATATATATATAAATTATTAATCTTCAATAATTGATTTATATATTGTTATGTATTTTCGACAGTAAATAGTTTCTATATTAACTGTAAATTACACAGTTTAAAATATTAATTATTATATGATCAATTTATTACATCTTGAGATTAAATTAGATTTTTGATATTACGCATAATATTATCTTTATATTTTCAGTTTTCACATACTAACACAAGAAACAGAAAATTTTTATATATAGCATATTACAAACGTGATTAATTGAATTTTTCAGAAATCTTTAGATTAATAATTATTGTAAAATGTTAATTTTAAAAATTTTAAAAATTATAATATCAACTATACACACAAATTAAATTTAAAGTAAATTATCAAACAGTTTTCACTTTTTATAATAAATTGCTTATTCATTCAGGTATACAATAGGCCTATTTCAAACTTGAGGTAAAAGCATCTCTATATACTTCCAAATTAGATTTCAATACAGTCGAATTCGCTTATAACAATTTTAATGGAACCTACAGGATCAGATCATTACATCCAAGTATATACGATTACATTTGTTGACAAAGAAAATATGAGAAAAAATGAGATTAAAATTCGTTTTCAAGAATGCAGTCTCTGTTGTGTTATTCTTTTGTCTTTTTCTAAATTTTTCATAATGTCATATTTCATCAGTTTTGGCATATAATTATAATTATAATTGTAATATTATAATTAGAAGGTTAATTTGTATTATTTATTTACTTTTAAATTCCAACACCCTTAAATGATACACACAAAACCAAGTTTAACTTTTTAATATTTTTTTTCTGACATTATTATAAGCTAGGTTAGGTATAAGTAGATAAATATAAAAACCTAATTTTATTTCTAAATAATATCATTGTATCCAAATTATCGTTGTTGCCGACCAAACTTACTGAACATGATATATAAAACCAGCCAAATAGTAAATACATTGCTGTGAATTGATTTACCCGAAGTATTGTTGTATACGACATCGTGATTAGCGGTTTAGACTGTATTTTCACCGTTACTTCCAATAAGACTCGTATTAAGTACCTACTCACTAATTAAATGATCAAAATCGGAATTCTCACGAAAACAAATCAAAATAATAACGAACTTGTATAATTAAAAATTTATTATCTTTTATCAGGTCTCGTTTTTTAAAAAAAAAAAAAAAATTCTAAAATACTACAATATTTGTGTTTTGCGCAAAAATCAAGTTATAAATGAAAATGTAGATACAAACATTCTAAATTTATTTTAGCAAAAACCAATTTTGAGGCCAATTTTCACTCCATTCACCTAAAATAAAACTTGTATTTTCAACGTTTACAAGTTTCCACTCCCATGATAACAGGTATTTTTTCTGGTTATTGTTTTACAACAGTGTACATAGTTAGTGATGCGTAGGTGTGTAATATCTTCTCGCAGTTAATATAATGTAATATTTGGACGGGCAAACATTTCACCGTTTATTTAATTGCGCGTTATTAGGATGTAGGAAATTATCAGGAAAGAATTAGCATAATAAGCGTTTTAGAACAATACAATTAAGCTATCATGGCATAAAACATAAAATAATGTTGAAAAAAAAACAATTATGTGTATTTTATGAAAATAAATATTCTTTAAACAAAGGTTACCCACTCAATCAGCTACTCTGATATCAAGTTAATAATTGGGTACCTATTTGTTATTATATTATAATATTAAATAAAATAACTATCTAAGTTTCTTCTAAAACCATTAAATAAAAACATCTTTATAAATAGAAAGTTCCTAAATTCAAATAAATATCTTTTCACATTAAAACTTATCATCTATATTTCTAAACAGTTGGGTAATCAGAAAAAATGTATTATATTATACAAGATACATGACTTTAAATTAGACTAACAACACCGGCTACAGGTGTTAACCAACATAGCCCCATCAGACTTAAGAAGAAAAGAAAGCACAGGATAGAAAGAGTTCATTATTAGCCAAAAAACTCGAGGATGTACCAACGCTAAGACTAAAATCAAAAAAACCACCCAAAAAAACTGCCTAAGACCTAATTATAGCATGGTTTGAAATTAACAATTGTTGGCACGATGATAAATCTACTATATCAAACAATAACATGATGTATAATGACCCCAACCAAGAAGTTATGGGAATGGAACTCCCACTAGACATGAGTGCGGGTTGTGCTAAATCGCTTTCATACCATCAATGACCGTTGTACTAACATAATGCAAAAATGACGACTCCGAGATATCACAACATGTGACTAAGGTAATCATAAACAAACAATTATCACATAATAGCAACATTTCAACGGAAGAAATTCAACCAGGCCACCAGGGTATCGAAGAAACTAATGCGATAGCACTGGAGGCAATAAAATGGATAAAGAAACTGTACGTACATCTGTGAACTGATCGCTGCAGTAATCAAATATTAGTCACTTTAGTTAGATTCTATTATAGTTTCGTGATGGTTTTTAATTATTATATTATATTCATATCTTAACCTATACATTTTTTTCACATTTATCCTGTTTTTATTATTCTATTTTATTTTATTCTATTAAAATTTAATTTGATGCTGTAATGTTGATTTGTTTTTTAAGTCATACAAATAAATAAATAATTGACTTTAAATTAGATAATTTAAAAATTAATTTAAATTGTTCACCAATAAACATTTAGGCAATCATCCCATTAAGTTGTAACAGACAACAATATAGGTATACAAATACAAGTATTTTTATAGAAAGATACAAATATGTATCAGTAAGACGACTATCGCCTCCGCCACAAATTAAGCCAATTTCTGATTATTTTATCGAACCTAAGTAATTAAAAGTATTAAATAAAGTACAAGTGTATACTGATTTATAAAATATATTAAATGTGTTTGTACGTTGAGAATAGAAATATATAATTGTATGATAAACTTCGATAAATTCTTATAATAATAAATAGTCAAAATATTTTTTATATGAAAATTGATCTAATATTATACATATATATATATATATATATATATATATATATATATATATTAATTTTTATGAAAATATAAATAAATTAATATATAATAATATATAA
>JAIPRK010000054.1:0-13354 GCA_025469195.1 Chaitophorus viminalis | reverse complement strand
TTTATATAATATTATAAATATATATATATATATATATATATATATATATATATATATATATATATATTCATTTGGATGAAAATATAACTTAATTAATATAGAATAATATATAACTTCGTTAATATTTATTTTATTTTATTTTTTTTTTTTTAAGTCGAGTAATCATTATTACTATTCATTTTACTATTATTGGTTATCACAATTCAAAAACGGCATTCACTGATTGTTGTTTCTAATCAAAAATATAATTTCAAATAAAGTTTATATTCCTAGACAAATACCTAAGCAAATATCAATAAAGTAATATTCATAGTAATAAATTGGTTTCTTTTAACAGCATACATAACACAATTCATATACTTTTCGTTTTTTCACAACCATACCATAAACCTACGTAAAACACACTCGTTAGTCATCTACTCTGAATTTAGAAGACCTCCAGTCTTACGTTTTCATTGTGTTCTTGCGCAATGCATAAAATGGTCATGATGCAATTTTTCATCAATGATGTACGTTCTATAATGTAGGTATTCAATTGCATAATGATAATAGCGATGATCAACGAATGGCTCACCGATGTACATACAACATACAAACTGCAAAATTTGTTAATTAACAACATATGAAATGTGAAAACAGTGAACTATGATCATAATTCCAAAAATCATTATTTATTATATATTAAATAGCATACATATTTATATCCCAAAACAAGTATGATTTTCCACCGTTTAATAGTTTTTTTGGTTCTAATTTTTATTAGAGGCGTTTTTGAATAAAATTATTTTGTACTGAAATTTATAAATACATAAATAAAAAATTATAGATATCATTGTATCTATACAAATAACGATTCCGAACGGAGTTAATATGTTTGTCTAAAATGGGTATATAATAATATAGTATTTTATATTAAAATTGAATTATAATGCAATTTCATAAAAATTTAAATTTCAAACAGTCATTAAATTTTTTCTTTTAAGTCCGATAGAAATTTTTTTATATATTTTTGAAGATTAGCTTATGGACAACCTAGTGTTAAAATTTTGAACCTTAAGTATAAACAGAAAAAAATTTTTGAATTTTCAACTACAAAATAACTTGCAAATTATCGCGATTTTAACATATTTTATACAAATTTGAAATTTATGGACTTATAAAAAAAATTTGAGTGAAACCATCTCCGATACTTTTTAGTTACGATAAGTTTAACTTATTATTAACCTCGTATTAAATTTTCAAGAGTTTTCGGTCAGCCAATTAAATTTTATAGATGTTTAAAAAAAAAATTTTACAAAAATCGAAAATTTAAATTGTCTATAAATAAGTCAAAATAAGTCAAAATACTTTGAAAACTTAACTATATATAGAGAATGTAAATATAATGATTTGGTGAAAATTTCAAGTTGTTACAATTTTTCGTTTTTGAGTTAGAGCGTTTTAAAAAAATGTATTTTGTAAAAACGTGATTTTGCGTTAAATTTCCAGGTTTTTTGTAATTTTTTTTATCAGTGGTTTTTTTTCAATTTTTTGAAAAAGTATTAAAAAAGTTGGATTTTTGACTTGCTCAAGTACCATCTACATTCACTTTTCTTTCAGAAAAGTTGCTGTTTAAGAAAATCGAAGCATTTATACTGCTCCAAAACGTGATGACAGACACAAAAAAAACACACATCATTGTAAAATCAATAGATTACATCATTCCGTTCAGAATCTAAAAGAAGTTAAAAATCTTAAATTCTGAAAAATACCTATAGTAAAATTATTAGTAACAATATTATTAAAAATTATAATCAATTATAGATATTATAAATGTATATAATTTATATTGTCGGTGCACTTGATAAAAAGTATTTAAAATTAACAAATTTAAATTAATTTTTTTCTAATTTAGTCAAATATTTAAATATCAGAATATATCTACCCAGGTATATACCTTATACTTTGTATCTTGACTATTAAAAACCAATATCATACCATGAGAACTAATACATCTTCGTGACATGCTTTCGATCATTTCTAAAACTGTATTAATTTTACCTTGAATAAGCTCAAGTGTTTCAATTACATGGCCAGGTAATGAGCCATCTACACGCGGAAATTATTAAATTAATAATAATATATAATGATATACTGCATACATACATACGCAGTAAACATTTCTCACACATACACTTATTTGTGTAATAATACTTGTAGTCCGCACATACTCCATACAAACAAATAATATGTGAATGAATAAACAGTCATTGCGAAACGAAATTGATACATCAGAGATATAATCCGAGGTAAAATCCATACCCATGTGATTCGTGTATATTGTATATTATGGTCCAACAATTTATCTGTATTCTTATCTAAGTGATAAAACTAAAGAAAACGGATAAAATACGATAGAAACATTGTATAACATATTTTACGAGTGAAATCGCTTTTAAACAAAATTTATCAAGTGCCTAACTATTGTACCAAAGATCATTGAAAAATGTGAAAAAATGCGAGGAAAAATATCAACTTTTTGTGATGCACCCTTTGTAGTCTGTATACCAATGTATAGTTACATTAATACACCAAGGTATAATAGTATAGTAATGTACTTATACCAGCTACGAAATATTTCACACACACTTGTGTGTCTTTATAGATCTCTCTTTTGAAACAGTCGATAAAAATTGTATTCAACCATGTTAGTTTAGTGTTGTTGAGCTTATCGAGTGCCAACTTGACTGACGAACAAATATAAAATCAAAATGCTAATTCGATTGCACCCACAAATGTAAACCTATTCCAAACAGTACTATATCGGTTTGTTTGTAAATAGATATTATACCACTTTATGTTGTATGCAGATGCCTCGTAGAAGGATACCTTGACTGGCCTAGCCTGTAGTGTCGAAATCAAAATCACATATATTATTGTATGCCAGGTACACATAATACCACCGGGGTAAACACAAGAAAAAACGACAAGCAACGATAACATTTTATCAAACATCAACAGTGATTCGTAAGTCTACATCATGACCGTGCGTGTTATCAAGTGTATCCAGTGGATTATCGACATTGCAGTACTAATTTGCTACATAAATATCGTTTGTACGATGCCCATGTACAATATACATGTACAATACCTATAATATTGTTTCCAGTATTCTCACACGCATTCTATACACTGATATGATGCCTACCACATATTTATCCACAAAACAACCAATAAATCACCACATACACACACACACACACATACACACACACACACACACATACACACACACACACACACACACACACACACACACACACGTTATGTAGGTACTCGAAAACACAAATCATCTACAGGAAATTACCGAGATAACCACGATTATGCCCCAAGGCACGACGGACTTACAGAATATCAACGAAAATGAGTAGGTAAAAGTTTTTTGTTGTAACGACATTATTTATAATTACAAAATATGATTTTCGAACGGCTAAAATCTTAGCTAAAGGGTAACTCTTAGCGAAACGTTATGGCAAGATTTTCAGTACGGTAGAGAATTTCTTTGGTGAACCCCGTCCTTTTCCGTCTCCCCGAAAAACGTTGAGAGACTTGCCGTGGTACTGCATGACTTACACCAGGCACAATACCGATATTACTAAGTCGGAAAGGGAATTGTCGAAAACGAAACGAAATAAAAAAACCAAGCCGGTACTTACCGTTGGGCCGTCGACGGTAAGTCCACTCCTGACCTTTAGATATTTCTTCCGCAGCACTCGCCAGACGACATAGGCCATCGCGATAATCCATAAAATATCGCAGTGGCCTTATGCGTAGGTAGTAGATACCACAGTCATATAACCATGGTAGGTACGTATACCTAAAATTCGCGTTCACGCACGAAGCGACTAACCGCAAGCGCGCGAGATCACATTTTCGACGGTTTTTCTATTTCACGCGCGCCATTTTCGCGATGCGCTCACCTCCGCCGCCGGTGCGGGGACAAGCGCAGAAAAAACGCTCGCGTTTCGAACGTAGACCAACGACAACGATCAGCAGCCGCGTGTATGGGACCTCAGACTTGGCGAAACAGATCGATCAATTAGTAAGAAAAACTCCGGCAAACGACAACGAAATGCCGTTCGCTTTCACTGCGCGCGAACGGGATTACGCGGAGGACGACAACGGCAACGGCGACGACGATACCTGCGAACGCGCGACTGGCGTTTAAACGAACCACGAACGTCGAGAACCGTCGAGGCGTATAAGTCGGCGTGCGTGCGTGTGTACAGTGCGTGAGCGTGAGTATGTGTGTGTGTGTGTATGTGTGTGTGTGTGTGTGTGTGTGTGTGTGTGTGGTTGAGCGCGCGAGAGGAGACGGTTTTTTCGGACGGATCACGTGCTCCCACGGCAGTAGCGTTGGCGACAGCGGCGCGCGGTCGCCGTCGTATTCCCCATCGGTGGACGATTGGAAAGGTAGTAACGATGAACGGCGGCGGTGACCAACCTAAAACATCACATTATTTAGTATTTAAAAAAAAAAAAAAAAACAATATTATTGCAACAATAATAATAATAACGTCAAAACCCATCATCCGACAATCAAACAACAGACTGAATAATATTGTATTTTTTTATCGTGTCGGCGCTCATAATCTATGCCTCGGATGATCCGTGTGTGTTATCATATATTACCTATAATGTCTATAACTATGTATAAAAAAAAATACTTTATGATAGTTTATAATATTATATAGTGCAGCGCGAAAAACTAATACACTAATACACACGCACATATAGTATACACATACGTACACATTCTATTATGTGTACGTACTATCGTCACACACACACGCATCATGACTCCATTATATATTGTTGTTATTATTATTATTAAGAAAATGGTCGGCGTTTATTGTTTTCAGTAAAAATGCGCATACGTACGGAAATTCGCGAGTCGTCATGATTACTGTTATTATTGTTATCATGACGGCGAGAAATAATAGCTTTTTTTCGTAATAAAATGGCACGTGACGGAGGGAGTAGAAGTTTACAGTGTTTACACGACCTTATTTTCATATATATATATATATAATATTATATGTAGGTTCTGCTTAAATATTATGGCACACGACCTCGAACTCTATGCAAGTTGAAATTATACCTATTTTAACTGTATAAGAATAGATTATAGATTATAGAGCCGACGTGGTGACATGTAACTTGATAGCATATTGTATAATGTAAAATATTCAATACAGTAGTATACAGCTATATTTGTACTAAAGACTAAAGTATTTTTAGTAAGTATATTCTAAAACCTATGACGTCGTCAATTATTGTAGTTATTCATAACAAATATTTATAAGGCGTACCTATATGATTTTTGTTTTTTAAAACTTTTCCATTTGAATTCTTGTAATAAATGCAAATATGAAATATGTGACTTAACCCTAAATGAAGTACATACAACCGTTCGTTTGCCAAACACCTATCCGAGATGAAAAAAAATATATATAGGTAATAGGTATAAATACTCATTTTAACAACAATAGCTATAACATTATTACTATTATTACTATATAGTTATATCATTTTACTTTAATTGAACATTTGAACATCTGAGCCAAGTAATAACTATACAGTGAAAAAATTACCTAAAACAACCACTTGAATTATTTCCCTGGTATTGACATTTCTCACATTTCTCAGTTACTCTCGATATAGTATACGACATGGTTGAATGTTGTCTGACTATAGTAATATTATAATGAGTAGGTATTTCTAAACAAAATATTTTCCATCCAGCATATTATTTTACTGTCAATTATTATTCTCAGACATGACTTGTTTGATATTCATTTATTATAATGCGTGTTGAAAGAAACATTGAGTGTTTTATTTTTACTGGGAGAGGCACATTTTATATTGAGTCTGAAATTATAAAAATGAAAAAAATCAGCATAATATAATTTATGTAAAACAATGCTATATATGAATACGAATAAAATATATCTTAATGAAGTACTAAGAATGAAGTGTAATGGTACAATCGTATTATCGCAATGTCTCTGATAAAATTATAGTATAAACTATGTTGGGTACCTTAGAACCTAATAGTCACAATTTCCTTGTCTATTTTGATTTTAAACTGCAGAAATATTTTATACCAAATACCTTATTGTAAATTTTCAAAAAAAAAAAAAGAACCGAATGGGCCTCGCTCTGCTGAACAGTTGGGGATGGAGTGCACCTCGTTTATAGGATAGGTCATAATTACAATGGATTTATTAAATTAGAATGCAATGATAGTTATCATTTTATACAAATAATGATTCTGAACGGAGTTAATATATTTGTCTAAAATGGGTATAAAATAATATAGTATTTTATATTTAAATTGAAATATAATGCAATAGTATGCAATATCGTAAAAATTTAAATTTCAAACAGTCATAAATTTTTTTCTTTTAAGCCCGGTAGAACTTTTTTTTATAGGTTTATGAAGAGTAGCTTATGGATAACCCAGTGTTAAAATTTTGAACCTTAGTTACAGACAGAAAAAATTTTATGAATTTTCAACTACAAAATAACTTGCAAATCACCGCGTTTTTAACATATTTTATACAAATTTAAACTTTATGGGCTTATAAAAAAAATTTTAGTGAAACGATCTCCAATATTTTTTAGTTGCGATAAGTTAAACTTATTTTAAACCTTGTATTAAATTTTCAAGAGTTATTGGCCAGCCAATTAAATTTCATAGATGTTTGAAAAAAAAATTTTTACAAAAATCAAAAATTTAAATTGTCTATAAATATATCAAAATATGTCAAAATACTTTGAAAGCATAACCACATATAGAGAATGCCAAATGCCAATATAAAGGTTTGGTGATAATTTCAAGTTGTTGCAGTTTTTCGTTTTTGAGTCAGAGCATTTTAAAAAAATGTATTTTGTAAAAACGTGATTTTGCGTAAAATTTCCCGGTTTTTTGTAATTTTTTTATCGTTTCTTTCGATTTTCTTAAAAAGTATTGAAAAAGTTGCATTTTTGACATGTCCAAGTATCATATAAATTCACTTTCCTTTCAGAATAGTTGCTGTTTAAGCAAATCAAAGCATTTTTACTGCCAAAAAAGGTGTCGTCAGACACAAAAAAAAAAAAAAACACACATCATTGTAAAATCAATTGATTCCATCACTCCGTTCAGAATCTAAAATAAAGCAATCAATCAATTTAATTAATGCATATCATTTATTGTACATTCACATTAAGTTTGGTTTTATTTAGCTCTAAAGGATAACTCAACTTCAGCCGTCAAGCACAGTAAGTACCTAATATGTTTCAATGTATGAAATAAGAATTTTTCCAGGATTATTTTAATATTAAATTAATGTAACTACCATTTGAAAAATAGTACACCTATATGTTAGAAAACATTGAAATATACAAAAAAAAAACAAAGATATCATGCAAAAATAAATTTAATAAAAAAAAATTATAATAATAAATTTGAAAATGGAATATTAAATAATGGATTTGAACTTTGAAAGACAATTTAAAAATATATAGATATTACAAAATAATAATGATAATATATATAAATTAGGTTAGTATATAACCTAGAGTAAAAATAATAACAATTAACTGTAATAACCCAACTGGTACCCAATATTATAATTTATAATCGGTATCATTGGCGTTCTTACGGGATGATATGAAGAATGGATCCCCCACGGCCTATTTTTTTAGATATTAATTTGGAGTTGATATTTAGTGATAATAACCAAAATATTAAATATAATCAATAAACATTTATTTGATTTGTTATCATTACCCACAATATTCATTTACAGATTACATACATTTACAGACCGTGTTCGTATTGTCCACGATTAAAGATATATATATATATTAAATATATGGTTACAGATTATTATCTGTATCACGATATATAATATTTAATATATTTATCTCATGATCTCCGTTGGCTGTCCATAGAGAAGTTCCAATTGATCCAAAAGAAGTACCTACTTAATATACTAGCCCAAAAATCAAGAAAAACTGATATAAAAATATAATATGTTATAATTTAATGTATGTGGTTTATATATAAGAAATGGGATATGGGAAATTAACCTCCACGACTCACTTTTTAATAAACTTGTATATCTCCTTCCCCCGTAATAAAAAGTCCTGAGAACGTCTCTGTTTTTTATGAATTTGTCATACTTAGTGACAGCATTTGACGAATTTTTTGGGAAATGTAGTATCCAAATAAAATCGATTATATTTTATTAAATATTGTACGATATTCTGGTCAATATCATACAATAATAATATTTATTCTTGAAATTATATACGTATATATATATATATATTAATTATTAAGTGTACTTATATAACTAATGATAAATTACAATTACAACGATGAAGTATAATGTTGCACATTGATAATTGAATGTCCTGTGATATTCATAAAAGTCTTCAAAACGTGACAAATACCTACCTGTGAATAGTCCTTAAAATACCTATTTTAAAATACTATATTGGCAATTTAAAAATCTTAAATGAAAAGTGAGTATAAAACGTCGAGGGAGATTTATTACAAGAATATAAACCTAAACGGTTAAACTGTAAAATAGATTTTTAAATAAGTTAGGTAGGTATATGGTTTTTAAAATACCTGAAATAAAATTTTAAATTATTGAATTTACATCCGATGTTAAGCGATATTAGCTAGATGCAGCTGGTTTGAACAATTTGTTGATTTTATAGTTTATTATTATGTTAGCTATCAAGAAATCGAGACTTCTTCACCACAGTTCACGGAATTTTATAATTCTTACTAATAAATATATAAAACATTTATAGCTCGAGTTAGAAAGTTATTTAGGTTTACCATGATGGCTACAACTAGTAACATTAATTCATGAAATAGTTCAAATTTCAAAATCAATAAGAATTAACAACTTTGATCATTATAACATATAACTTATAAATAATATATATATACAGACATACAATGAATAATGTGTAATCACTGCTTCTTCGTCGTTGTTATTTAGATTCGATTTTATATTTGAACATTCAATACACCTACGTCCCACGCGTGGTATTTTTTATCAACTAATTTTTTTTTTCATATCACATATTATATTGATTTCCGGACGTGTCTATCCACGAATGACTTTTTTAGCTTTTAACTAATGTATTAATGTTTATTACAACTAATTTTTTAACAAGTCAAAAAGATAACCAAATATTTAAATCGTTCATCTCAACTAATACTCATCATTCATCACACAACACCCATCATAATTTCCCTAACACCGTCGCCTGCCAGTAAGAATTATTATTTTATGTTAATGAGCGATGAGCTTACTTCCTTTAAACTTTTAACACCACCAAGGCATCAAATGTGTTCGGTAAAGCAATTTATATATCTTAAGAAAAGTTATATGTATGTTATTTTCTAACTGATTTTTTCACATAATAAATCATTAAAAACATTTTACAGTAAAACAGGAATATTAAGAAAATTTACTGGTTATTTGAATACGCTATACTTATAGACTATACTGGATTACCCAGACGTACCCAGAAAATAATTTACTATTTTAAATTAAGTCAACTGTTATTTTGATATGAAAAAAAAAATGTGGGTTATTATCAAACTACGGCTGCTGTCTATATGTTAGCTAAACTCCTTGCTAAATATTTAAAACTACAGAAATATTCATAATTGATATCTTAAAACCATATATTCCATGTATATGGATTTAGCAACGATTTTGACCGTAAAATATTTTCAATTGGTTAAGTATTCATAGTGAATAACAATAATTAATCAGTGTTCTTTTCTTTTTTTGTTAAAAATTGTAAATTATTTAAACAAAGTGATTTCTTTCATTTTTTATCACGTTCGATTTCAATAACTCAACTCTAAACTCAAACAACATTATCATATTGAAAATTGAAGACGAAACCAGTGTTTATGTACAGTTTGCCGACGTGGAAGAGAAATATGAAACTTTCGGTGATCACCGGTCGATAACAGTGCCTGATTTAAGATATACCTACTAGCTGAATAACCTATCGCTGTCGGGTATAAAAATTAAGTATAATTATAATTATACTAATGCACTAGAGTTCAACGTGATCAGAATTCTCGCCTGCATCTGCGCTCATTAAATAATCGTAATATTCGTACTTAATAATATCAATTATAAATACAGATTAGGTAACCTATAAGAAAAATTGCCAATGAAAAACTCATTATAATATGACTAAGTTAAGTAATCTTCTTAGGATATCACTATGTTTTTATTACATGCCAAATAATGCTATGTGCTAATAATGCGAAATAAGCAGTTGATTGACATTTTATTTTATATCAATCAAAAAACAATTAAATACCTACAAAAAAATGCATTAATACACAAATACGCACAATGTTATACACTATTACAATACGGAGCTACACGAAAAAAACGTATAAAGTTATAGCAGTTATAACTATTTAAACAATTGATCTTTTAAACTTTTTTTTCGAATATTAGTATTAAAACTGAAAAATAACTGGATGGGGGGAACTCGGGAGGTGGAGTGCAACCTCGTTTATAGGATAGATCATTGTAATGGATTTGTTAAATTTGAGTGCAATTTGAATAATAGGTATCACTGTACATGAAAAACGATTCTGAACGGAGATAATTTGTTAGCATAGAATATGTATAAATATATGATATATATGATGATTATGTAATATATAATGTTATACTGAAATTATAATATTTATCAATATTTGCACTTTAAACCCTTATAAAAAGAATTGTGCATATGTATTTTAATTATTTACGAATGACAGTAAGAACAACTTCTGTGGAACCTTGTATGAAATTTTCAAGTATTTTGTTCCAGCAAAATTCTTTTGTCAATAATCATAAAAAAAATTAAAAAATCGAATATTTGAATACCTATAATGTATTTTTATGTTTTTAAATTTTAATAATGAATACAAAATTCCAAGAAATATTGCACGCGGAATCAACTTAAGAGTTTCGAAATACGACTATGACAGATTTATTACGAAGCCAAAAATGCATACTAAAATACTAAATCCATATATATATTGTATTTATACTATATCGTTATATATACATTATAATCATGTACAAATACAAAATAAGTAACCTGATACTTACATCATTTTTTTTATAATTATATATTTTAAATTATAATATACATAGAATATATAGAAACATAATATAATATAGGTATTTATATCTATTATTTCGAACACAATAATACATTTGCAACGAAAAAAATGTTTAATCATTCAAAACCACTTTAAGGTAATCTGAAACTTCAATGAAAAACATATTTATTTTTTAACGTGTGCGATTGGATATAATAAAATACTTAACCTATACTTAAGTAATAATTATTTCCTTACCTACTTATAATAATAATCCGGTATAATGTTACATGCTTATTCCGTGTTCATCGGTATCGAAATCACTTTGGTACCTATCTTATACGGTTATACAAGTGTTTATAGAAAAAAAATTGTTGACAAACATCCGAAAGCAATATCATCCAAGAGCATCCAATATTGTGGTATATTAAAAATATAATAACCAATACGGGCAAGACAACAGAGTTAAGTTATTTTTGTATACATACATAGTAAGTTCTATATAGATACGCTATATATAATCATTTCTTGCACTGCGACCTTCTATTGTATAATGTATAATACATGTTAACGCGGTGCACACTGCATATAATATAGGTATATTAATATGATTTAAGAATTATTTGAAATTTTTTTCCCGCCAATATCTTTGCATTTATTATAGCAACAATGTGAATGTAACAAATCAATTAATGTAAACAGAAATTAATTAATTTTCCATATTCTCTAGTAGATTTTGTATAGCCTATTGTGTTTTTATTGAAGAATAGTAGGTACTAACTTATATTATACACGCGTTGACCTTGGAAACAAAAGATTAGTTTTAGTAACTGAATAAACACTTTTAGCTTCCGACGACCGCCACGGTGTGATATTATACAATGTGTAAGGTTCTATAAATATATAAAATCAATCAGCGTGTAATATATAGGATCCGGAAATGTATATGATATGGGTAGCTACTAGATGTACGGTAAAAAGAAGAAGAAATATATTATACACGTGATACGCCGACCGCTAGCGTGTATAACTGATTTTATAATAGGTATAGTCTACTCGTATTAAAGTAATAGACATAAATAACATTAATAATAGAACGATAGCACTAAGTAAATAACAGAAAAACTGTAACACGTTAGTTAACATTAGACAATATTAATGTAATATACAATATGTTAATATAATGTACCTAAATATCAATAACAATTTATTTATAATACCGCGGCCGGTATTAAATATATCTGATATATTAATCCTTTCAAAGTGCTGTAATATCATACGATACCGGCCGGATCTAGGACTATGCTACTCGGGCTATTAACAGGAATCAAGTTTTACCATTGATAATCGTGTTAAATTTGTATCAGTTCATTCAGTCTATTTAATTGTCCAGCACTAATGCACTATGGCGCTAACTGCTGCACATTATATAATATGGATCGTATAAGGTATCAATCGATTAGAAATATTGTGCACATGGGAATAGGATAAAATTTACTCTCAAGCAGATTGATTGGATTATCCCATAAGTTATACACAAACACAAAATAGTTCAAGTACTTATTTTACAAATTTTCGTATTCTGCAAAATATATTCTCCCCGATCTACCGCTAATCAATCCCATAGTGACATAATAATTAATAATATGATTATACTTCTCCTCCGCGTATGTGCCCAGCCACCCAAATTTCCCCTTCCGTGCAACCCAACCAGACATTGTATAATATTATCTCCTATCGTATTGTCGAGGAATGCAGCCGGTTTACTGTATTTTCACTATATAGACACTGTTCACGTTGTTGAGTTAACGGCGACGATCAAGTAACAGACGCACTAGTCCTAAACTAACAGATATAAAAATAATATGATATATACTATATACATTGTATAAATAATACAATAAAATAGTTAACATAGGTATCACCAAAAACACTATAAAAAAGAACGGGTGGGCCTCGCTTTGCTGTACAGTTGGGGGTGGAGTGCACCTCGTTTATAGGATAGGTCATAATTACAATGGATTTGTTAAATTTGAATGCAATGATAGATATCATTATATACGAATAACGATTCTGAACGGAGTTAATATGTTTGTCTAAAATGTTTATATAATAATATAGTATTTTATATTTAAATTGAATTATAATGCAATTTCGTAAAAATTTAAATTTAAA